>VZTY01008637.1:0-79165 GCA_013400935.1 Turnix velox
ACACTATTTCTTCATCTACATATATACATATATCTATCAGAAAGCCACTTATTATCTAGGTAATAATACTTTTACAAAAGTATCTCTCTCAGTGGCTATTTTGAAAACCTTCCTTAATTATTTTTTCTTCATTTTTCTCTCTAATTTGAATGGGGAAAAGTCTATGTGCCCATGCATCAAGCATCATTGATGTAGTATTTCCAGTCAGATTGTAGAAAATATTCAAGTTACTCTGAAAGCTAATTTGATTCAGAAAATATCTTCAACTCTCTTTATGAAAAGAGTGTGAAGAAATGCAGAAATATACTTTACTATGTTTTAAAAAATTAGTGAAGTATTTATGACATATGAAAAACTCTATGGTTTGTCCCCAAAGCAAAGCTTTTTCCTCAAGTGTTTGCTCTTTCTATTAGCAAAATAGAAGGAACCCCATTAAAATTACTGCTGTGCATTGAATAACTAGGGTCTTACATTACTGAATTAAAAAGAGGACCATAACCATGATGTCTGATCATGAATCAGTTCCCAATATGGCATTGTACAAGCTGTGCATGTATCTGTAATGCCAAGCAGACATTTTAATCAGTCTAATTCTAACTAATTTAACTAATCAGAAAAAATACTTCCTGCTTACTCTTTTATGCTGCTGACAGGAAGAACATCTGACATTTAAAACTACAAATCACTGAATTTATAGTAGCAGTTTAAGGCCTAAATGCAGACAAAGTAAAAAAGAAAAGCCATCTAGTATTTAAGCTTGCACATAGTTTTGACTAAATCTTTTTAGGCTGTATTCCATTTTTTTAGAATAATTTTACACCACTTCATTTCAAGAAGCATCAGAACTGATGGAGTGGTTTTGCCCTTGGATACTGTGTACACTATAACTTCAAGGAACCAACATTTGATATCATAAAAAACTTAAAAAAGAAAACTACTTGTAAACTGCATTGCATAGCAGGAGTAAAAGTGAGTGATTATGTTGAAAAACTTATTTCACAGAAACATAGAAGTAGACTTTAACTGAAAGCTCACTCTCCTGTCTTTTGCAGTCACAGGTAATGATAGAGGAAAAGTTTTAGTCAAAATTAGTCAAAGCTTACACTGATTAATTCTAGACTTAAGGCACAGTGGTAAATGATAGCATTTACAGCAGAAGACAGAAAAAGAAGTCTCCTTCTCTATCTTGGTTTTAAAAACTCAGTAGATACCCAAGGGCAGTACTTAGTTCTACTTGGATAACATCTTACAGACTGCAGACTTTCTTGTAATAACAGATAAGGAGAGGTGAAACAAGAACATCTGTACCTGCTTCAACTCCTGGCCTTGCTAGGAACTATCTGATTGACCACCAGCAAACTGCTCAAATGTTCTATGAAATGGGATAATCCCATTTATCTCCTAAGGACTAGAAGAAGATGGGTTTGTGCATTCCTTTAGCTTCTGATTTTGCTATACTGAGAGAAAATTGCAGATTATAGTAATTTATTACCTCTGTGTACATATGTGTGTAGACAAAAAACCATGCACAATTGTTTTAAACTGTTCTCTGAAATATATTCAATCCTTTTTTGTTTTGAAAAGTCTTTGAATTTTTAGCAAGAAAATCTTTTTTGGTTGGGGGCCTCTTGCTTGGCTATTACACACTAAATTGAGTATGAAATACATAGTAGGCTTATGTAACAACTTATACTTGGGTGTTACAGCCATGCATTTTCAGATTTCACATTATTATGTGTTTTTTTGTTTGTTTGTTTATTACATGGCTAGCATCTATATGAAGTGAGGTCCAAGCACAGCGAAACTTTTAAAGTGACTGTGGGGAAGATACTGTGAAAAGTTCTTTTCAAAATAGTCAAACATCTTTAATGACTACACATCTTAATAATCCCAGCTCCATATCTTCATATTTTTAAAACAATGGCTGCTCCATCACCAGGCTCAATTTTCTGCCCTTCTGCATTCGATGGTAAGACAGAGGGAAGAGTGACACCTAATGATCTGTGGGTAAGTGCAATTACAGCTTGTGTCCTCTGGTTCCAGGCATTTGCATCCTTCACTGTCTGTCAGAGGTGGGTAGTTGATTTCACAGTTGTTTGTATTTACAAATACGGAGCTGTTTGTATTTAAAAGCTGAAATCATGCCAGCCATCACCTTTCCATTGAGCTTTCTAACTACAAGCAATCTTGAAAGCATCTCAGCCGGTCTTTGAAGGGCTGGTGAGTGCAGCAACCAGGCAAAAGCATCAAGGGAATAAAACTGACAGTCCTGAAGTATCATAGTTTTCTTTGCCAAATTCATGTGAGTTAGGCAAGAAAATTATGACACAAGGATAAAGCACAAGTGAGGACAATAGTAACTGAATAGTAGCTTTGTAGAGAAAAGTGCTTCTCCCATTACAAGCCTGAGAATTGGTGGAGTGAAAAGATAAATACATTCACAGTAGATTTGAAAAAATGCATGTAAATTGCAAAGTTGTATTCAATAGAAGTTATATTTAAATGTATTGAGAAATGGCAGGGGGTGTCAGTCACATTAATACTTGCCTCGGGTGGTTGAATGTTCAAGCATTCCTTGTCTCCTGTTACACCGGAGGAATGTGTTAATGAGTCCATAGAACATAATCCTGTCATGTTTTAATGCTATGCTAATTTAAATGGCTGTGGAACAAATCCTGGGGCTAGGTAGGAAGATCCATAGCATGGAGCCAAATGAAGCCATGCATTTTGTTTTGACCCCCTGGTCCCATAGGCCTGGTTCTCTTGAGTGAGAAATTTCTTAAGACACCTTGAGGGAGGAAGAGCTACGATGTAGCTGTCTGACTCTCTGCTACCTTGTCCTCAGGGACAGGTGATAATAAAACTCCTCTACTGAGAATTATTCAGAGATAGATCGAGCATGAATTTTTGGCAACCCTGCTGCTTCATGAAAAAGTTGAAGGATGTTTTATATCTTCACTTTGTTATGTATTCTAAGCTAACAATTCCAAGGGAAAGAGGGGGAGAAAAATGACTGAAAGGCATTCGGTTCTTAACAGTTCTAGTGCAGCCTTTTAACAAATTCTACAACCCTTCTTTTCAAAATCTATCTTAGCTTATTTTAAATATTACAAAAATAAGAAAACCCCTTCTAGTTTCAGATTTACCACTAACCTAGGGCAGGCAGGACTGCTTCACTGGGCCAAGAAAGTCCTGAGTTAAACTGTGCTGCTGGAGTGTGACAATGATTTGACTGAATCTTTTTCTTGTAGACAGAGAATGACTATTCAGCTCTCAGCAGACATGGAAATACTTAGTTCTACATTGGTGCTATCAAATTGTTTCAAATAAGAATACTGGTGTTTTCCCTTAGCCCATCTCCCGTTCAGAAGCTCTCAGAGGAGTTGTAAGTAAAGGTAGTGAACCATAAGAGGTCTCTGAACGAATTTCAGTTCCATTTTAAATATAGAGACCTGGACATAGAAGTGAAGATATTCCTAAGGTCAGTAGTAGTTACCTCAGTCTGGACCTTTCCACTTTCATCAACATCGCATGTTCACAGAGCAATACACATGGCACAAGCCCTCATGACTCCACCAGGAAATCCAACTAGCTGTACTTCACATCCATATCTAGTCCTGTATCTTCCCCTAAGTAGAGAACACTTGCATGTCAGTGTCTTCACAGAACTTGCAGCATATAATTTTGGTGACAAACTGTTATTTGGAAAACTTATCATAGGCAAAGAAACTGCATTGTCTTGGTGTCATCTTCTCCCTTTTCTCCAGAGTGAGAGGTGGTTAGGGACACCAGTCTGAACACCAACTGCAGAGCAGACACTTCTAAACCTCAATATGGGCCAAGTGACCAGCTGCCCACTGTTTGTCTCCCCTTCTATGAGATGCACTTCTCACTCATCTGTTCAAATGGAGTCATGCATGACCACAAACTGTATGCTGGACTCCCTGATGAGGTCTTTTTGAGACACTTCATACTCATATTTTAATCAGTCTTTGGCACTGGTGTGTGGCTGCTGACTTTAGAATCATAGAATAGGATAGAATCATAAAGAACCTGGCTCATCAAGCTCCAACCCCCCTGCCATAGGCAGGGACATCTCCCACTAGATCAGGTTGCTCAATGCCTTTTTCAGCCTGGCCTTAAACACCTCCAGAGAGGAGGCATCCACAACCTCTCTGGGCAACCTGTTCCAGTGTTTCACCACCCTCACCAAAAATAACTGTTTGGGAGTCCTGAGAGTACTGAAATTTTCCATTCATATCCTTTAACAATATCTGAAAATATACCTACAGGGAAAAATTACAGTTAGAAGTGTCAAAATTAATAATCTCATGTAATAAATTTGTTTTAAGGATTGCTATATTTTTGACAAGGAAAAGANTATTTGTGCTTGGGGTTGCGCCAGCACAGCTGCAGGACCTTGCATTTGGCCTTCATGAGGTGGGCATGGGCCCAAATGTGAACTAGGAATTCCCTTGATTTCTTTTCCTATTTCTAGACATCTGCTCATTATGATAAGCATGTACTCATATTAACAAAATATCTCTTTTTTCCTTCTTTCTCCTGTTTAATAGAAGAGTGTCTTTCCATCTAAACTTGCTATTCACAGGCAAATTATAATTTTAAAAGTTTTAAAAAATCAATTAATGACTCTATAGTTGTAACCACAAGAAAAACAAGAAGTGTAGTTGTGGTAGAGAGCGATTAAAATTCAGAGATATTTTAAGCTCTTTCAATCACTTCTTGACAAAACAAATTACTTACAGCCTTAGGTCGATGTTTTTTCTTCATTATCCGTTAAAACATAAGTTTACAGACAACTTAGTCAATAAACTATAACTTAGTTATAATTTATTCATGCTATATCATGTTGTCCTTTTGGTGAGGAGGGAAATTTAGGAAATTATTTTTAATTAACATTTTGACTCTTATGGACAAATGTGATATCCCCCCTTAAAGGTGAGAATATTTTTTATGAAGCTTTATGATAGGACCTTTGTACAGACATTGAACAGACTTTTCAAAACAGCAATTCAGTACCAATATCCTGCAATATCTATACATATACATACAAAAAATATATTTACAGCACTCTTTGAGAGTCCTGAGAGTACTGAAATTTTCCATTCATATCCTTTAACAATATCTGAAAATATACCTACAGGGAAAAATTACAGTTAGAAGTGTCAAAATTAATAATCTCATGTAATAAATTTGTTTTAAGGATTGCTATATTTTTGACAAGGAAAAGATAGCCATAGTTGCCATTAGATGACAGTATGAAAAACAGTATGGAGATGCTGAAGAATAGTCTCCAGCCATCATACCTTGTTTCTGTGTGGATCCCTATCAGCTCATCACAGTTAATACTGCATTATATCATCATGAAGTTGTTATCACTGAAGCTTGACAAACTAAGTGCAAATGCAAGTTTAGGCTGAAAAAGAGGAAAAAGAGAAAGTGACTCAATAAATATTCCTTACTGATGAAAGTTTGCGGCATTGTTCTCTTGTCTCGTTGGAGTCTGCAGCACCTTGACACTTAAAAAAGAGAAATGAAAATTTATCATCTGTAGCTAAAATGTATCAGCCAAAGTGGGATAGTCCTAATGAAAATTAATTCTTGTTGATTATTATACTATGTCATGAGAATTAGGAATAAATAAGAGTTTAATGAGTTTCATGAGTCTTTCTCCAGTCCCAGTTCTATCTGACCATTTAGATAAGTGTTAAGAATCACTGGTAAAAATTAAAGCAAATTAAGTTATAAATATAAAGGTAATTAGTCAAAATCCCTGAGGAGTAATCCCATACAAACCTAATGTCAAAATTAATGCCTACTTTCTGATGGAAACCATCCATACAATGTACTTTAGCATAAATATAATTTACAAAGAGTTAAGCTAGNAGCAAAGAGTTTATGCCTGAAAAGAGAGTGACTTCAACTGTTTCTCATTTGGAAATGCAGAGATCACAGAAAGAGGTGAAAATGCTTCCCTGAGTCTCAGTGATGCCCACTAAAACAGTACAGCACAGTAGATGGAGCACACTTCAGCTGTGAGGCAGCTTACAAGGGGTTTATAATCTTTATTTTCTTCTCCTTCATGAAAGATATACAATGATTTCTCATATAAAACTTCAAGCATTGTATCAGCTGTAATCAGAAGGTATAGGAAGAGATCCATTTGTGGATTATAAAAAAAAGTAAGGGTACTTTCAGCATTATTTTTAGACCTCACAGTGATTAGTCACAACTTCTCATTCACTCTTCGGGTGTATAGATATTGCAGGATATTGGTACTGAATTGCTGTTTTGCAAAGTCTGTTGAATGTCTGCACAAGGGTCCTATCACAAAGCATCCTAAAAAATAGTACAAAAAATGTTTAGGTTTTTATTGTGTTTGTGGGCTTAAAAGAAATTATTTCTGCAAGTATGTAAGGTTTTTAGAAACTCCATGAAATCCAATAGAATGTACTGCATACAAGGGCATAAATACAGGACGATTTTCTTCCTTTTTAACAGCTTTCATAATTTTACTAGTGTTTCTTGCTAGCACTTTTGGTTTTGTCTCTGAAGAATCTCAGATGCATTGCATATGAGACAAACAGAGTAAAAGAGAAAAAGTGTTGGAATCTGTGGTCATTGCCTGAACAAATTTGCATTGAAAGAGTTTAAGGTCATGCCCCAGAGGCTGAGCTATAACTACATGCAGTTGGCCATATACAGCAGCAGTTCTGTTTAGATCAGACTGTGTGTGTGGAAGCACGGGCTCAGGGACACAGTGACTTCAGTTTCTGACTCAAAAGAGTCAGTACTTTAATGTCAGGGAAAAACTTCTTCAAACACTACGAGGAACCTAGAACTCCTGGAAAAATCACTTTTTTAATGTGCAATGCCTTACTTTCTAAATTTACAGGTTCACCTCTACACATTTTACATCCTTTTTACATATTAACGATGGGAATAACCTCGCGCAGACTTAAGCGTCTGTCATAACAAGCTTTTCATCCATTTTCCTGTCTACTTCAGAGAGAGAAATAGGTCCCTCAAAGGTGAAATTCACTTAAGATGTATACATTAGAATGAGCTGCATAATTTGAAAATAGCTCCCCAGCGCCTACAAAGGTAGTCTGGATGATGATCTCAGGATAACAATGACATTCTGAATGCCTAAAGTTATACAAGATTAGTTCTGCCCTAATTACCAGAGTTTGCATCGCAAATTGTCGTGGCAGAAAATTTGGTTTTATTTGTTACATTATACTGCAAAGTTTTCTTAGTATTAATTTTGACAAATCTTTTAAAACCAATTTAATTAACTTTTCAGTATGTGATTCAATGAAAAATAAGTTTAATGTTTTCACTGTCCTTAATGATAGTCATGTCTCTATTTACAGTTAAAGAGATGAGCTTAAGAATGTTTCACTTTTTGTCATAAGAAACTGCCTTTTCATTTTTATATCTATCTCTCTATATATGTATGTACATATATGGATTACACTGTAACTCCTTGTGCAAACACCTGAAACTTTTTTTCATCAATGCTGATATAGCACTAAACCAAATTCTTATTTGTGCAGTTGGGTTTTAGTTTGGTTTGGGGTTTTTTGTACTTTTGTTTAATAGAAATATTTCTGTTTTAAAAATTCATAGAGATGCAGTCAAACATAAGTCATAGATTCAGAACAACCTGGCAGCAACTCTTTGTCCATTTGTTCAGTTGGTTTAGTTGTGAATGTGTTGTCAAACCACACAAAATGAATATGTGAGAGATAAGGTATTGTAGGGAAGGGAACTGCAGGGAAAAGAAACAGGAGAAAACAAATGACCTGAAAAATACTCTCAATCTGTAATCCTTCAATTTATCATTAGTACTGTGTCCTGCCCTGTTTATCTTTGTGCTTTAGCAAGAAGAGATTGCTAATACACAATAAGAAAGTTCATGTGATACAGCATGAATGTACCAATCAGAGATAGTAAAATGATTACATATATACAAAATATAAATTAATTCCAACCCCCTACATTCTGGGAAAGCACACTGGGAGTTAACTGCTTTTTGTACCAGACAATACTAGGTACAGTTATAAAAAATATTGATACTTTATCTTTGTGTAATTTATGCTTTTTCTTGCCTTTTTTTCCTTGTAATAAGGGATATTGCTATTGAACATTCTCAGTCTAGCACAAATTATAACTATTATAACATAACTTGATATGGAAGACACAAGAACAGCCAATTTAATGACAATCAGCCTTTTAACACTTGTCCTTCCACCTGACAGGTATTCAGTTCAGAACTGACTTTGTGAATAGGCAGTACTCCAAAGAAACTGAGCTTGGCTTGTGGGCTTTTTTTTGCTGTGTTTTTCCTGTCTTTGAAACACAGTTAAAAGCAAAGATTACAATTTCTATTATGCTAATAGATTGTTGCATTAAAATGAACAGCTTCTTTTGTAACTTGTGCCTTTTGCTTAACATAGCAAAATGTGTAACTTGGATAAGAAGATCCACTAATAGTACTCTAACACACTGATCATAAAACCATAGAATTATTTAGGTTGACAAAGTCTTTTCAGATCATCAGGTCCAACCATTAACCTAACACTGGCAGCTCCACCACAAAACTATGTCTGTAAGTACCACATCCACATGGCTTTTAAATATCTCAAGGAATGACAATTCCACCACTTCCCTGGGCAACCTACTCCAATGTTTGACAGCCCTTTCATTGAAGAAGTTTTTCCTAATATTCAGTCTTAACCTCCCCTGATGCAACATGAAACTCTACTCTTGCCCTATTGCTTGTTACTTGGGAGAAGAGACCAACCTCCTCCTTGCTACAGCTTCATTTCTGACAGTTGTAGGGAGTGAGGAGGTCTCCCTTCAGCCTCCATTTCTGCAAATTAAGCAACTCTTTTCCCTCAGGTGCTCCTGGCCTGGCCATCCAGCCCCTTTTTTACTCAGCAAGGAGTATGTATGCTCATCCAAGTCATAAGCAACCAGTTTCTCCAGAAGAATACTGTGGGAGAAAGTATCAAAGGTGGACAATATCCACAGCCTTCCCTTCATCCACTAAGCATGTCAGCTTATCATAGAAGGAGGTCAGCTTATCATAGAAGGACCTGCCTTTCATAAATCCTTGCTAAACTGGTTGTCCTGTAGGTGCTGCATGATGGCTCTCAAGTTGATTTGCTCCATAACTTTCTTTAGTATTCAGGTCAGAACGACAGGCCTGTAGTTTCCCATATTCTCCTTCCAGCCCTTCTTATAGAGGAGTAATACATTTGCTAACCTCCAGTCAACTGTGACTGCCCCAGTTAGACAGGACTGCTGATAAAAAATAGAAAGTGGCTTGGCTCCCTCAGTATCCTTTAGTGAATCCCATCTGGTTCCATAGACTTGCATTCAGGTTGCTGTCAATTTCCCCTTGGGTTATGTGGGTTTCATTCTGCTCTCTGTCATCCATCTCCATGGGATGGGAACCCAGAAAACAACTCAGGCAAATAAGGCAGGCATTAATTACCTAAGCCTTTTCATCATCCTTTGTCACTGTGTTTTCCCCTGCATCCAGTAAAGGATGGAAATTCTCCTTAGTCCTCCTGTTACTTTCAGTGAAGAAGCAATATTGTCTTCTACTGCAGAAGCCAGATTAAGTTCTAGTTGGTCTCTGGCCTTCCTAATCTTCTCTCTGCATAATCTTACATCCTCCTTGCACACCCCTGAGTGGCATACCCCTTCTTCCAAAGGTCATAAACTCCTTTTTTCTCAGTTACAGCCAAAGCTGTCTGTTCAACCAGCTGTCTTCTTCCCTGAAGGTTCATCTTTCAGCGTGCAGCCTGCCTCTGTGCTTTATTTCCTTCTTGAAGATTGTCCATCCTTCCTGCCCTCTGATCTTCAGGACTGCCTCCCAATGGACTCTGTCACCAAGTCTCCCAAACATCTGCTCTATGGAATTCCAAGTTGACAGGTTTGCTGACCCCTCTCATTACTTCCCCAAGAATCAAAATCTCTGTCATTTATGGTCACTGGGCCCACCATGACATCACCATTCTCTAACTGTGTCACAATCTGATACACAATCTGTGTCAGGAAAGTATGATCTGAAGTGTGAAAGGAGATGGAGGTGAAGTTAGGCAGTTACAATCCCTGTTTGAGAAAATTTACCCTCTTCAGCAGAGTGCTTAATTTTTAATTTTTCCCCTAAAAGTTTAGGGACCCAGACTCAAAATATTTCCATACATTTCCACATTACCATGTGGTCACTATCTGCAGCAAACTTGTTCTTCCCAAATTGCTAACTCGGCAAAGGAGGAAGTAAGGTAACAACAATTTTATAGTATCCAGAAGTCGGATGCCTCAGGCAACTGCCCACCAGCANTAGAATTATTTAGGTTGACAAAGTCTTTTCAGATCATCAGGTCCAACCATTAACCTAACACTGGCAGCTCCACCACAAAACTATGTCTGTAAGTACCACATCCACATGGCTTTTAAATATCTCAAGGAATGACAATTCCACCACTTCCCTGGGCAACCTACTCCAATGTTTGACAGCCCTTTCATTGAAGAAGTTTTTCCTAATATTCAGTCTTAACCTCCCCTGATGCAACATGAAACTCTGCTCTTGTCCTATTGCTTGTTACTTCGGAGAAGAGACCAACCTCCTCCTTGCTACAGCTTCATTTCTGACAGTTGTAGGGAGTGAGGAGGTCTCCCTTCAGCCTCCATTTCTGCAAATTAAGCAACTCTTTTCCCTCAGGTGCTCCTGGCCTGGCCATCCAGCCCCTTTTTTACTCAGCAAGGAGTATGTATGCTCATCCAAGTCATAAGCAACCAGTTTCTCCAGAAGAATACTGTGGGAGAAAGTATCAAAGGTGGACAATATCCACAGCCTTCCCTTCATCCACTAAGCATGTCAGCTTATCATAGAAGGAGGTCAGCTTATCATAGAAGGACCTGCCTTTCATAAATCCTTGCTAAACTGGTTGTCCTGTAGGTGCTGCATGATGGCTCTCAAGTTGATTTGCTCCATAACTTTCTTTAGTATTCAGGTCAGAACGACAGGCCTGTAGTTTCCCATATTCTCCTTCCAGCCCTTCTTATAGAGGAGTAATACATTTGCTAACCTCCAGTCAACTGTGACTGCCCCAGTTAGACAGGACTGCTGATAAAAAATAGAAAGTGGCTTGGCTCCCTCAGTATCCTTTAGTGAATCCCATCTGGTTCCATAGACTTGCATTCAGGTTGCTGTCAATTTCCCCTTGGGTTATGTGGGTTTCATTCTGCTCTCTGTCATCCATCTCCATGGGATGGGAACCCAGAAAACAACTCAGGCAAATAAGGCAGGCATTAATTACCTAAGCCTTTTCATCATCCTTTGTCACTGTGTTTTCCCCTGCATCCAGTAAAGGATGGAAATTCTCCTTAGTCCTCCTGTTACTTTCAGTGAAGAAGCAATATTGTCTTCTACTGCAGAAGCCAGATTAAGTTCTAGTTGGTCTCTGGCCTTCCTAATCTTCTCTCTGCATAATCTTACATCCTCCTTGCACACCCCTGAGTGGCATACCCCTTCTTCCAAAGGTCATAAACTCCTTTTTTCTCAGTTACAGCCAAAGCTGTCTGTTCAACCAGCTGTCTTCTTCCCTGAAGGTTCATCTTTCAGCGTGCAGCCTGCCTCTGTGCTTTATTTCCTTCTTGAAGATTGTCCATCCTTCCTGCCCTCTGATCTTCAGGACTGCCTCCCAATGGACTCTGTCACCAAGTCTCCCAAACATCTGCTCTATGGAATTCCAAGTTGACAGGTTTGCTGACCCCTCTCATTACTTCCCCAAGAATCAAAATCTCTGTCATTTATGGTCACTGGGCCCACCATGACATCACCATTCTCTAACTGTGTCACAATCTGATACACAATCTGTGTCAGGAAAGTATGATCTGAAGTGTGAAAGGAGATGGAGGTGAAGTTAGGCAGTTACAATCCCTGTTTGAGAAAATTTACCCTCTTCAGCAGAGTGCTTAATTTTTAATTTTTCCCCTAAAAGTTTAGGGACCCAGACTCAAAATATTTCCATACATTTCCACATTACCATGTGGTCACTATCTGCAGCAAACTTGTTCTTCCCAAATTGCTAACTCGGCAAAGGAGGAAGTAAGGTAACAACAATTTTATAGTATCCAGAAGTCGGATGCCTCAGGCAACTGCCCACCAGCACTTCGGGATGTCCTATGAATTTTGCATCTGCTGCAGTATTTTTATTCTGTTTTAAAGAACACTGAGGCAAATTTTAACAAACAATATTTTTTAGTGGTGAAATAACACACAGATATATTCCAAGGTAACAAATTTGCTAATCAAAAAACATTGCTTTGATTCAACTATCTTGGTATATCAGACTTCACTGCATCCAAGACCTACTGAATTTCAGTGAAACCCACATTAAACCCCTTTGAAAAATGTTAATTAAGGTGTTAAATATGCAACAATTATTAAATGTACTTTGCCTTTATGAAAAGTAATACAGTTATTAACTAAATATCATGATTCCTACATATCATACAGATAAATGTATAATTTAATTATACTCTTTACTTCCCAGTCAGACAAATCAGTAACAAAAATGAACATGCCTTTTATGAAAGAGTGCAGGATTTGAAATAGCTTTGTTTTCTCTGATTTTCATGACTGATTCCAGTGAAATTACAGTTTCCCTTAGCTGTAATAGATGTACTAAAAAAGCCAGTATTTAGTATGGCAATTAAGATGGTACTACCTCAGATAGCCTGTAAGCTTCAGAAAAAAAATTTTTTTAATCTCATTGTACAATTATGTGGCCTGCATAATTATGAACTTCACAATAAGACAAATTTGGTCCTTGTTCTGCATATATGCAATATGCAATATGCATATGTTGTTCAATATATGTCATTGTATTTGGTATATATTGGGAAACAATATCTACTGGGAGAATATACACTATTCTGAGCAATGACCACACTCATCCAGAAGATTTTAGTTCTTCGAAAGAAACTGGCAGGAAACCCAATGGTTCAACAGGTGGAAGTATTTTCCACACTGCAGCACCATGTGTTGAAGCAAGAACTGTAGCAGTTCTCAGTGTACCTAGTATAAAGATGGTAATTTACAATTTTTAACATTTGTCAATGTTTTATTTTTGAACATGACATGTCTGCATGTTCTTTTTTTTTTGTTTCCTAAACAGAATTTCCTGAGTACTGACATCCAGCAGAGAACTATGTTCCAATATGAATAAACTAAATTTACACATAAGTAAAATATCCATTGTTTTTAACTATATAATATATTTTTCTGGAGAATAGATCTGAATTGTCAGTACCTCATAAACCTCCCTTATTTTTAATCAGTCTGAATTGCACTGAGAATTCTCAAATCTTGATAAAGTCCAGTTCCACAGACTGAAGGGTCTTGGAAAGCAGGGGAGAACAGAAGGCAGCTGCTGAGCCCTACTTCTAGCAAGTACCTGTCACAGGGGCTGTGCCACCACCACTGATTGTGAATCCCATTTGTTCCAGTTTGCAATATAAAAAAGGTGTAAGTGTGTCAACAGGACAGACTTTGCACACTGGAAATGAGAGGGCGAGAGCACGAAAAAGAGAGACCTTTCATCTTGTCAATGCCTCTTCATCAGCATTCAGAACACACTGCCTTCATTTCAGACTCTGCTTTCTCTCCTTTGCCTTTATTATTCTTTCTTCTTCTCATTCATCTGTCTCTACCCCTGAAAGCAAAACTTTCTCCTTTGCACTGACAGTCGTCACTCTTCTTCCAGGAAATGTTACAGTGTCACAGCTGCTCTCATAAGGAACAGCTTGCTGCCCCTCTGTAAGAACACTGGCCTTTGAAACAAACTGGCATTTCGAAGATAAAGCAAGGCAAAACTACACATTGAGATGGAAGTTATGTTTCTTCCAGGTCCACAGAACGAAGCCATATAGAAATGTTCTAGTAAATCTTAGTAATTGCTGATCCTCCATTTTTCATTTTCTGCAGCTTGCTTTTTGTGCTGCCACAGATCTTCTGTAACAATCATGCTAAAATTGTAGCATTTCTTTAGGGTGTTTTTTATTTAAAAAGAACATTTAACACAAGAAATGCAGACAGAAGAAAGAAAATGTTAGATAAGGGAAACCTTATCTTCAGAATATGGATAATAAATATTTGACAGAATCATTTATAGTTCACATCAGGAAAAGCTTGCCTTCTTATTGAGCTGTGTGAAGCCACAAATTTGTTTATGCTGTTAAGTTGTAGTGTAGCCACAATGCATTTCAGTAACATACAATACTCTCCCACAAAAGCTCTCATGTGAGCTATAGATGTGAGGAAAGATTCAGACAGTGAGAGAAAACCCCCCCACAGCTGAGTTAAAAACTGTTTTCTTTAACCCCATAGAGGTTCACACCACAGATGCCCTGCCTCACTACCATTACCTACACATCCACTTTTAGTTAATTCAGACCTGAGGGTAACATAGGAAGGTTTCTGTCCTATGAACAGCAATTTTAATCTTCTTGAAATACTAGGAGCTCTGCTAGCAAGGTTATAGGTTGTAGGGTAAACTAAAAAAAAAAACCTCCAAAAACCACCCAACAAAACACAAAACAAATATGTAAAAAGCATAACTTGTATCACTCTGAACTGACTGGCCTACCTAGTACAGCTCAGTATCTCTATTAACAGTCCTTGACAGACAGATCTGAAATTGAGAATTAATTTCTTGCTTTTTCTGGATATCTTGCAGCAATAATTTCTGTTTACTTACATCTAGAAAAAAGAGAATTGAATCAATGTAGGAACTCATACCTGGTAGCAGTTTTTTACTCCCTACACTCTAAAAGCTCTAAGTAAACACAAATAGAAAATTAAATTCCTATACACTAAGCCCAAGCAAGCTACATTCCTTGTCATTTGTTTCCAGATTCTGTGTTGAATTAACTCTGCTTGGTGTTCTTTAACTCTCTCAAAAACACAAAACCTTCATGAAGAAGGCAAAGTGTGAAAGAAACAAGAAACAGACTGAGATCTTTATCTGTTATGTTCTTATCCATTGGTAGTACATATTTCAGCATTTTCTGACTTGGAAGCTGTAGTCAGATTATTGTTTAATACAAACAAGGAGCCTGTCCAACAAGAATAGCTTTCTGATAATTAATCTTTTGGAACTGATTTATATTTTGGCCTTCAAAACCTCCTGAGGCAATGAATGAATTACACAACTTATTTATTTTTTATGCATCTGTTTTGAACCTGCCATGTCATAATTTCACTGGCTGCCTTCTCATTCTTGTATAACAAAAACATTTGTCCCTACATGACTTGGAACTTTACAGATCTCACGTGTAATTCCCTCTGTGTCATCTTTTGCAAACAAAACAGACCTACTCTTCTCTGCATTCTCTCATCTCTCAAAGCAAATATGTTGTATTTGGCTATTCCCATGCTAAATACTTCACTTAATACTGATTACTAATTAACTTTTTTGAGACAGGGTGACCTAATCACATCTTATATTCATGATCATAAATGCACTATGGATTAATACAATGGCATAATGGATTTTTTCCATTTTTGTTTTCACTACTTACAATTTTTCTGAATTTTTGTTTGTTGAGGACTGGTAGATAATAAGATTACATTTTCTGAGAAATTTTGATACTGATATTGATAGTTCAAACTGTGTTAGCAATGGTTTTTAACACCCTCAGGATTATTTACCTCCTACAGAATGGAACAATAAAAATATTCTTTATAAATTTGATATTTTGAAAATTTTTACTGCTCTGTTCACTGATTTTTTTTCTACTAGTTCTCATCCTACTGAATCATCTGCTGTTACCAGTGCTGACAAGCTTCATCTTCTAATGAGTTAGAAAATATTTTTTCTCTATGCAGTATGCTGTTTGTGGGCTGATTCTCAACATTTTTGTCAGGACTGAGTAGCTTCAGCTTTACATCTAATTTACTACATAAAATTTTCAATTATTCAGCTGTGATTTACATAGTTCAAACTTTTAAAAGTTTTTATAAAAGACCCTGTTATCTTTGCTAACTCAATCTAGTCTCCTTTGCACTACCTAAAAGTATTACACATCAGAGCATTTTTTTAAACTTCATTTTAAATAACTTACACATTTTTACACATTGTCTCTCTTTACAGGAAAGCACTGCTTCAATAAGAGAAAGTGAGGTTGTTTCAATATCTTATTGGTGGAATCTGGGTAGATTTTCTCCAGGAATTTGAACACATCATGATTATTGTATGCTTGCACTTAAAGTGGCATTTTGATATCTGGCTAACTGGGACCTGAGCCACTGTTCAAAATTAAAGGACCGCTTCTAATGGGCATTCTGCTAAGTTATTCCAAAGAGCAACTGCTTATTATGTACCAAACATTAATCATCATGTCATGTTCTGCCATAACTCTTCTCTAGTCCCTGTAGAGTAACTGAGGTTCTCTATGATTTTTTTTTTTTAAATTTCATAATTTCTCTAGTGTCTCCTATGGTCATTGTCACCATGTTAGATGTGTCATCCATGGTACTAGCACATCTTCCTGACCAGGTACTTTAATCAAGGTCTAACATACATCTGACGAAGGCCTTGATTTTCACCTCCCTTTTTCCATTGTGTGCATTGTCTCTATCTTGCCCTCAGGTAAGAGGGGGACATACATCCACATGCACACATGTACAGATTCAGATTTGTCCATGGCATCCAAACCGTGGAAGAAAGCTACAAAATGTATCTACTGCAGATAAATCCTAAAAATTTATATTAGTAGCTGGGATAAATCTTTGCATGTGCCGTATCGTGTGCATTAGTAAGCACAAAATCAAGTTCCTCTGTATGCACACATATATATGTATGTACAGGAGGGAGACAGAAAATCAGCAACATTAAATAAAAATCATTTTCTAGGTAAATTAATTTTGACATGTATAGATTTATTGTAATTGATTCATGAGCTCTGTAAGGTAGGTAATGCACACAGCTTTGATTCTCTTACTCTGCTTCTTAAGTTTGCAAAGAATAAAAATACTCAGGAACATTAAACTAGTGAAATTTTAGTCTGTTCCTGTCAAAGTGGTTTACATCTCCACACAGGCAGCTTCTGTATGTGATTTTGTTTTGTCAATCACTCTTTGATATATGTAAGTTTAGTACTTAATGTTCTTCAGGATGGATGTAACTGTACTTCTTAGGGAATTTATTCATATGCACCTAAGAATACTTGCTCCTGGCAGTCCCACCACTGTGTTAACCAACAGGATTGCACATTTTGAATGGCTGGTCTTCACTGATGCTCAGCCATTCATTTTAGCACTGAATTAAGCCCATCAACAAAACCCCCTGCATTCAATGGAAGAAACTTTGTATGATAGACTCTGTAGCTGCATGACGAGCACTGTGATGTAAATAGCACCAATATCGCATTTCAAAGTGATGATGGGCAGGCAGGTTTTGATAGGCAACCAGCACTACATCATAAGTATTTGTTAAATTGTATATAATATCCACTACAAACACCCAGGCACCTGCAGCATTGGACCCTGAGGGAGGCAGCAGGCCTGACTATCCCTGTCCAGTCTCCTGGGGTCTGGACTGACCTGGAGACTGACTTCAGCCCTTGTCTTTGCCTGACATTCACCAGGCAGCTGGAGGCAGACACTGTCCTTGCACTGGCTCTTCTTGCTGCCTCCAGGCTTGGCGGCATGGGCCTGCTGCCCTGCAGTCCTGGCCTGCACTAGCCTGCTCAGGAGGCCGTGACAAATATATTTTATATATTTTATGTTTGACTGAATCTTCTTTTTCCCCTCTCTGGTCTGAGGGAGTGTCCTGGGCAGGTGAGCTGCAAGACTGGGAAGAGAGCTGCAGCCCACAGCATCTGCCCACAAGGCATATATTCATATTCCAATTTGGCAATTTTTACAATGAAAAAAGAAAATACTCCATTGAAAAGCTATAAGTCACTTTTTCACGAAGCAGCTGGATGACTCAGCAAGGTTTTATTGCTTTCTCACTTTTTTCTTTTTTTTTTTTCTTCTTTTTTTCTTCTTCTATTCAGATCACATTTTTCCTCTTAATTTTTCACGCTTGGCATATCCACGATTGGCATTTTCTCATGAAAAACTCCTGAACTGATGGTTGTCAGAAGTCAGATGGTGCATTATGCAAGTATTGCTTCTGCTTTTCATTAAAGTTGCCTTTTTCACCTGCAGGCATTCAGTTCTGGCCACTGCTGGACATAGATCTCTGGTAGAGGTAGATTACCCACTTAACCTGGGTCAATTATTATAGAATCATATGGTTGGAAGGGACCTTCAAAGGCCATCTAGTATGCAATTTTTCCCCTCATAATGCTATTTAAAATCTCCAATTTAAAATCTTTGATTGGGTAACAGCAATGCAAGACCTGCCTGCTGTAACTAAATTGAAGTAGTGGAGGCATTTTTGTTGACTTTATAGGAATTAGATGGGACTAATGTTGCTGACTATTCTAAAAGTAAACAGATCCTCAAGGGAAAATAATCTCTTATTATTGCCTTATGTGAAATCCTGGGGGGAAAAAAGCAATTCAGAAATGAAATACATAATTTTTTTAAATGCATGAATGAACCCCATCTTTCCAGTTTCCTTGTTTTATAACAAGGGAATTTAATTACATAGATGAGGTATATGTTCTAAGTAGCTTATGGATTATGCCCATTTCAGACATCCTAATGAGACACTAGAGGAACAGCAAGTAACCATATATTCTACAAAATTTTAAGTGTGCAAAAGGAAATAATTATCTTGACCTTATCCTTTGTTAAATGAAGTTACATCAGTAAGTTGTAGGACAACCAAGATTTTTTCCATCTGTAAAAATCCCATCTCCTTTAACCATTAAGAATCAACAAAAGGCATGTTTTGAAGAACTGGCTTTCTGAATGAAAGTGTCCTCCCACACAAGTAGTAACAAGATACTTAGCTTTTATGTAATGTCACTTTTAATCTATAGGTGTCGTAGTGCTTTGTTCAGGCCACCTACAACTGATGCCTGCCCGACAGAGGAAGCCTTGTCTCAGCTGTGTATAGAGACAGCAAGAGCTGTGTATCAAGTAGCCTGAGCTGTCTGACACACTCTGCACAAAGCTGCTGGATTAGTCACACAAAAAATGGTACCAACAAGAAAAAAATGGTAGAAGTGGAGCATCCGTGATAATGTAGCTCAGCAGAGAGTACAGCACACTTATACTTACAGAAATGTATACATAGTTCATGAAGAGAAAAAGCACACTTGCAGTTAAGAGTAGAAACCAGAATTGTTGTGTTTAAGCCTCTTAGTTATGAGATCATTATTATTCCCTGACTAGATACATACATTATAGAGTCAGGCTCCTCCATAAAAGAAATGGCTGTTGAAACTTTCACTTGATATGGAACTACAGATTTTTCTTTTGAAAATATCTGCATCAAGAAATCAAGACTTGTAATGAGTTCTGCCTGATCTTATTAAAAATATGTAATATATAATGTACAATAAGTAAAACATGCATCATAAATAGTAGTTCTATATAAATTAAAAATATAAAAAATACATAAGAATGCAAGGAGATTCAAAGAAGCTTAGCAGACATCGGTTTTCAGGCGTTACCTTGCTCTCCCTGAAGCATTCCATATTACTTAGTCATGCCAGAAGTGGACCAGAAGGGAAGCTGGTTTTTAATAAAACCAGTGCAATTGTACTTTGAAAAGGGGAACAGAAAAGAATTATAGAAAAAATGCTGACCTTTTTGGTTCACTGAAATTGTTTAGCAATGAGATTGAAACTGCAGTTTGCCAGGCTCACATGTAGATTTTCACATTATCGGTGTTTTTAGCAGGGGAGAGAAGGTATATTTAGGAAGTTTTAATTTTATTTTTTTAATCTAATAAAACTATGTTTATTTTCCACGCTGTTAGCCTGACATCATAACATGATTTTATTGTACATGCATACCAAACAAGAGAATGGGCAAGTGCTTGTGCTTTTCTTTGCCCGTTTCTCCCATTGCATTTGTTACAAAATGGGAAATAAATGCATAAACATTAATACTTGAAGTCCATAGGTAGGTAATGAGAAATCACACCTTGCCAGTCTTTAGATCCTCAGAACAGACTTCTCAGAAAGATTAGCACAAGGTCAGGAAGTTTCAAAGTTCAACATGCAGCTAAGGGATGGTATAAACTGTTGGGTACTACCCATTCAAGCAGATTGAATTTACCAACCAAAACCCTTCTGCATCATGTTAGCACTCCTCAGAGCCATGTGCTCTGCCAGCCCTTTCATTTTAAATATGTATTACTTTTAGAAAAGGAAGTTTATTTTGACTGCTCTGTTTCACTTTCCTTTATACACATTAAATGGGATAATGCTTTTAAAGTCACTTGCTGAAGTACAGATGAGGATGTGGTTTGTGTCTCTTCCTTATTTCAAGGGACATGATGCCTCAAGATGATACACACTGTGCAGGTACATGATACACTACTCATTTATATTAACTCATTCACCAAGCATTGACTGCCAGTGAATTAAAACAATGTTTAGAAAACATAAGTTTTTGCTTCACTCCTTGGTAAAATATTTTGCAAATACATACAAGTAATGACAAAGGAGACACTATACTATACACACCATACTTATTAGGAGGACAAAGCAAAACAGAGATTCTGTATGTGGCTGAGCAGAAAAAAATACTTAGAATCTCTTCTACTGGCGTCCATGCAACTGCATTTCTATTCACAGAAATTTGGTAACTGAGAAAGAAACTGAATCTAGTTTCTCTAACATGGGAATGAATTTAACCTATGAACACAGGCAGTTTGTATTCTATATGTGTGAACAGTCTACAGCTTTTCTGTACTAATCTAGTTTCAGCCATTTTAGCGATTACACTGTATTTGGTTCACATCTTCTGGTTTCCACACTTTTTCATTTTCCCTTTCTCCTGTCAGACTCTTAACCAGCCTCTCAGGGGAACTCTCAGGAACAGCTCCCATGACCACTGTAAACAAACATCTCACAAACATTGAGGCCTTTTTATCTTCACTGCACTCTTGTGATTAAGAACAGCGTCAAGTCACATTCTACAGAGAAGGAGCAAAAGCATGGAGAGATTAAATGACTTCCTTACCAGTGGAGGAGAAATCTGTAAAACATCATGAACTGAAGGCGAATGTGCCCAGTGCCTGGCTGACATGTTAACCCCAAGCATCTTCTTCCTACTCTCTTCCTATTGCAGAGCATGAACAGCCTCAAGCATTTGCTCCACCCAGTGATGAAGAAGACTCTTGATGTCATGTATTGGAGGTGATGTGCCAGCCTGGAGTCTGGTATCGCTCCTCAGTGAAGAGAAAGCCACTCTCCCAAAGGATAACAATGAGAATTGAAGGTGGGAGCCCTCCTGTCTTTCCATCTCTCTCCCTCTCTCAACTAGTTGGGATGCCTAGGCTTCTAAATCTGGCACCCAAACTAGCTCTCTAAAGTAGATAGTATGAGTCATTTAGCTAACTTAAAATGCCCTGTACTGATCCACAAAGAGAATCCCATAAAGTTTTTCATCTCTCTTTTACTTACCCACGCATAAGGATCACTCATCATAGTAGTACTGGAATGCCTGGTTTAACCAGTCACATTAATTTTGGTCTTTTAAAATTTAGATTTGACTACTAGTTGTTGCATTCGTTTCTAGTTTCTTCTGTGTTAGGTTTCTTTTTATTTTTTCACAGCCTGAAGAATACTTGTCTGTTACCATCAGGAGAGGTGGGGTGGGGTGTGAGTGAGCTCCAAAAATTCTACAACAGCTCCCACCTCTCCAACAGCCCACTGCACAGCACACTATCTTCCTATCGATAATCCTTTGTCATGATACATAATAAAATCTCACTTTCCCACGAGCTGCTTTTCTTTCTCTCTTCTCTTGTAACATGTTGGGGATTTAGAAAAGGCAGCAGATTTTGGATTCTTCCCTATGGCCTTCCAAGGAAGCAAGGGTGGATTTCATGGCAGCCAAATGTCACTTTGTCTCTTTGACCCCTTTTGGGTGAGCATGTTTTGAACACATATATGTATGTGACATTGCTCAGTTATTTCACACTTCTCTGCCTTCTGTTCCCATGCAACGAGGCTCTAAAGGTAGGAAATCCAACATATAGACAGGCCAGCCCAAGCATCTCTTCCTGGGAGCACATGCTTGCAGGTGACCTTCTTCCTGCAGGAATTCAATCAAATTTATCAGGAGGAGTGTCAAAACTTTTAAAAGTTACATTTTATAGAACATTTGTTTAGCATTATAAACATCTGCAAATGACTATTTATTGCATGAAGTAATTAACATTCCTAATTAGATGCACCTTGCAGCTGCTGTTAATCTTAATTGGCAATAATGCAGTTACATTTTGATACATATCTTTAGAAGAGATACAGAGAAGTGGGGGGGGGNAGAGTGGACGGGAGGGCGGGCGAGGGGGGGGGGGGGGGGAAAGAAGAAAAAAATCTGAAGGGAAGGAAATAAAACTGTTCCCACACAGTTCAGAGAGTTCGTGAAAAGAAGATCCCATGGCAACAGCGAGGCCCACAGTTTGCCTTATAAAAATCCAAGAATAGATAATGTATCATCTCTCCTAAAACAACACTTCGCTTCGGAAACCGGGGGGGAAAGTGTGTATGTGTGGGGAGGTGGGGTGGTGGAAATAAATGAAAAATAAATAAACCACAACAGGAAAAGAGAAGCAAGCTGACCCCCGCGCATCTTGCGCGCCCGGCGTTCAGCCTCTCGCCCCACATCCTGCCCCCGCTATAGTCCCATCCCCAGCTCCATCCCCAGCGTGGCGGGCCGAGGAAGCTCACGGAGGCGGGCAGCGCCGGGGCGGAGGGAAGAAGAAGGGATGCCCGCTTCCCAGGAGTTTCTCCAGGATCCCTTCCGAAGGGCCCTCCCCCTCTTGCTCTCTCCTCTCCCTCCCCCTAGAAAGCCGCCCCCCCACCTCGGAGAGCGGCGGCGGGTGAGCGCCGGGCTGTCCATGGGGTGGCAGTGGCGGTCCCTCCTTGCCGGCTGGCGGCCCGGCGGAGGGCGCTTTCCCGAGCCGAGCCAGCCCGTCTGGTAGGAACACAGGGATCGTTCATGCACTGCAGTTCCCCTCGCTGCGCTCCCTCGTTCCCTCTCGTCCTCTGCTCCCTAGGATATTTCGGGTGGATTGTGGTTATCAGTCAAGACCTCCTCTTCTTTGCCGATCACTTGTTATTTTCACCGGGGATTAGTATCGTTCGGGGCAAGCGGACAACCGATTTTTATTCCCCCTTTTTTTGGAGATTTTCTTTTTTGCCTCTTATCTCCCCCTTCCCCCTTTTTTTTTTTGTTCAAATTTTTTTGGCACTGCGGTGAGGGTGCTAGGACCTGGGAAGCACCCTTCCCCCCCTTCTCCTCCGCCCCCCACCGCTCCACAGCCGCCACCGGACGGGCGCTCGCTGGGATACTTGGGTGCGCGGCAGCCCAGATCCGGCCCCGCGGCGGCGGCAGCATCGAGGCGCTGGGCTCGGAGCTGCCCGCGGGGGGCACCCCGGGCCGGCCGCCCCCTCATCCTGACCTCCCTCCTAGCCCCTATCCCCCCCTCTCCGCACCTGGATGGTACCTCCCGCCGGCGACGCGGGCACTTTCTGAACTAGGAAGGAAGGGGCGACTGTGAGGGGGTGCGGGGTTGTGCGTGTGTGAAGTGTTGCGGTGGGGGGGGGCGCCGAAGTCTGTATGGAATTACCTGCGCCCGCGGCGGAGCTGGCACCGGTGGATGGATGGGCGCCGCTTCCGCGCCACCGGAGGCCAGCTCAGCCCCAGGAGTAAACACGGGGCTTCTCCGGCCGAGTGCGCAGTGTGGTGACCGGCGCTCGCCCCGCTGACCGATCGCACCGGAGGGATATTTCGGGAGGCTCCTGTGAGTAAGGTCATTTTTCTCCTCGCGGCGGAAAGCCCTTCATTGCTTAAACTTGGTGGCGTGCGGTTGAAATGGGGTACTTTGGGGATTGCTGCATTAGGCTTAGTGCGAGGGACTCCAGCCCTTAGTGGCAGTTGAGCAGAAGAACTGCAGTAGGTCTTCTGGGGGGACCTTTTAAAAATAAATTAAAAAATAATAAGAATCTACTCTTCCCTCCTCCGTTCTTGCACCCTGTGGATTTGGGAGAGTACAGTAAAATCAAGGAGTCTTTAATTTTCCTTTTTTCTTTTTTTCCCCGTGATTGTAATATTTTTGACTGAAAAGGGTAGGTGGTAGTAAAGAACTCTCTGTGATGGAATCTATTTAGAATGAGAACGGATCCCATCCAATGGTTAAAACAAATGTTTCCAACTCTGTGCAGCATTCTGCTGCATTTCATTGCTGCAATGGAGGGAGAGAAATCCTGCTTTTCAAGTTGTTAAACTTTAAGGTGGCAACCCTTATTAATGGTGGTACAGTGCTCTGGTGCTAAGGGGGTTAAATGCCACTGGTAATTTGGGATTACAACTGTGCCTGTAAATCCTGCAAGGAAATTATATGCTGAGGGATGGTAAGGAAACAAAAATCTTATCTTGTCAGCAGAGAAATATCATAAATGTCAGTAGCCTGTAATCTCTTACCCACCTGCTCTTATAAAATATTTTTTTTCACCCAGTAACTTACCTACTTGAAACCTCAGACCACGTGTATGGCTGTGGAAGATTTGCAAACAGAGATGCTATCTTCGGTATTTCATACATATATGCATCTGGCTGAGGGGCTGTGTGTGAATTAATTCCTCTGTTAGTTGTGGTGTGAAGCGAGACAGGGAGAAAAAAGATAGAAAAGATCGTCGTCTTAAGAGCAGAAGCGAGCAAGGGAGGCACTTCAGCCTTCAAAGATTTAAAGGGATCCAAGCACTGCACATCGGTAATCTTTCTCTGCAAAATCTGTTCTGATAGATGGAATGGGGGAAGGTGGAGGGAATCGATAGTGATGACGTTGTGCAGTGCAATGCACTGCAACGCTAAAGTTATGTGGTGTGTGCGAAAATATGTAGCCTTATGTACTGCTGGTGGGTTCATGCATAATGGATGGAAGAAGATATGCAGATCTATCTGTAGGAAGATGGATGTATTTGTGCAAAGACGGCGATTATGTAACTTGATTACATCAGTGGCATCAGTCGGCGATAGTGAAATAATATGCTCAAATAGCATGTCAATGACTTGGGTTAACTTTGTAGTGCAGCTGGCAGCTGGAGAGGGATGGAGACCTGGGCAGAGGAGGGGAGATCCTCGCAAAGGGTTTGCCTCTTGCAGGCTGGCTTTTGCATCACTGTGCTCCTGGCGGAGTTTCCTCGGGACGGGGAGTTCACCACGGCAGGAGGGGGCCGTCTCTGTGCTCGTTCAACCACACCCGTGGATTGGGTTCCAGAGAAGTCCCTTGCGAGGCTGCACAATGGTCCCATTGAGCGGATCCGGCTGCCTGCTCCTCGGCAAGGTCACACAGCAACCTGGGACTTCAGTGCATGGCAACAGCTGAGCGGAGGAGGAAAAGAACAGGAATTAAAATTGATCCTCCCCCCCTCCACCCCCTCCCCCTTGCCTTCAGCCCTTGCCTACCTCCAAGCTCTGCTTTTGCTTTTTGCTAACCCCTCTTAAGTGCTTAAGGCAGAGATGATGGGTCTTTCACCCCGAGTGTGTGTGGTGTTTAACATAGCTAGCATTGTCTCTCACGGTGAGTGCAGTGACTGTCTGGCTGCTTCAGCAGGATGCTCCTTTGGTATTTTAGAGTACACCATTACTGACTTCAGGAAAAAGAAGTATTGCTAGATATAACAGCCTAATCTAGCCGGTAGAGAACTTAAAAGGTGGCCCATTAACACATTTCAAGCATCTTCTGTGGGTAGGTGGGGAGCAAAGGTGTGACAGGGGTTCCCATCAGTTTAACTCAGACGGAGTTTTTTTGAGAATTGGCCACAGAGATAGTCGTATCAGGATATACTTTACTTCAGTATCCTTTCTGGAATCATAAATCACTCTTCTATCTCTTTGAGAAGAGCAGGTGGGGAAGAGTATTCAGTGAAGACAGATAAGCTTTCAAAGGCTCTGCTGAGGCCCCATAGCTCTAATGGATGCATTTTCTGAGGAATGTAAGCCTGATGAAATCTTAACTTAGCTCAAATGAGTGATCTTATCGTCATTGGCCTGTGTCCTTCTCTGCTTCACTCTGAATTCATTCCAGCAAAATATCACTAAAATACTTTTCAGTTGAGAAGAAGTGATGGCAGAGTGGGTTTTATATCTCTTGATAAACGTGATCGCCACATACTTGCTAGATTTAACACACTATCACACTCACAGTAATTCTACCATGGAACCAGCCTGAAAAATCACTTTTCCCTCTGCTTTCCTGAAAACATCAGTATTTTAAGGATGGTTCACCATTCATTTATGACTATTTTCATATTTCTTGAGGCTAAGTCTGGGCAAAGACTAATAAATCCTGCTAATGTAGTTTAGAGTTTGACATTCAGAGAGTATACTGAGGAAACTGGTAACAAAAAAGGATATGAAGTTAACTCTGTTTCCATCCTTCAGGGGTCAGAATAACACTATGGCAACTCCTGTGCATTGCTATAGCTCTTAGAATTTTCAAAAGTGTCCATGGCATATGCTGTTCCGCTGCACATGATAACAGGCAGACTCTTTCACTTTAATTCCTTCCAGGACTTCTTGTGGCATACAGGCTATGTACCTGTACCACTCGTCTTAAAGGATAGCACAGTTGTCTGCAGGAAGTGTTATAAAACTGGTGCTGGAGAAAGAGCAGGCATTGGCAGTGTGGGAATATATTGCATGGTACGTGTAAACTGACATGCAGTATGCAAGGATTTGCAAATTCAGGGTAATGGAGGGTGGTAAGCAAACAAGTTTTATTCTCAGATTAATTCCATTGTTGTAGTTAGCAGTACCCCCTTAGTAAAAGGAGAGGGTTTGAGATCCAGTGTAATATCCATTCAGTTTGCACCAAATATAGCTTCTTCGAGAGGAAACTTTCCTTGCTGAAGTAAAACTGTAAATCACTCGGACAAATGAAGAGAAAATGTGAAGGGAAATATTTACATAAAGCATTCTCAAGCTCCACATCTCAGACCACCAAAAGCGGTGAGAGTTTTGCCACCCACTCCTTGCCAGTGCTGGGAAGCCAGCTTTTAGAGAAAACAGCATTGCATGGAGAATAATCTCTCTGCCTGCCTCTGAAAGAGCAGCCTTCTGACTGTCATTATCACTGAAGACAGTAGACTTGTTTCACTGCTGATAGGAAAATTTGAAACATATGGGCCAGATCTTAATGAAGCTTTTTTTTTTGCTATTCAATGATATTCTTGTAATGCATTCAGAGTACTTTNCATTCTCAAGCTCCACATCTCAGACCACCAAAAGCGGTGAGAGTTTTGCCACCCACTCCTTGCCAGTGCTGGGAAGCCAGCTTTTAGAGAAAACAGCATTGCATGGAGAATAATCTCTCTGCCTGCCTCTGAAAGAGCAGCCTTCTGACTGTCATTATCACTGAAGACAGTAGACTTGTTTCACTGCTGATAGGAAAATTTGAAACATATGGGCCAGATCTTATTCTTGTAATGCATTCAGAGTACTTTCTGTGGCTATTATGTTGAACTCATGTATTGGGAAACAAAGCCAAAAATGAATTACTGACTCAGGCTTTCATTCAGTGTGTTTGCACTAACAGAGAAGTGTTTCAGTATACTTCTGTGTTTCGTAACAGCTATGATCTTTAGTAGCTGAGGATCGTATTTTTATAATGCATACTGCATGATATTATATATGGCAATTGAAACATCCAAGCTGCGATTAATATGATTAAAAGCTAGCAACTTATTTAGTGGTGCTCCAGTTGTAAAGTTTAATTATAGCGGCACCATTTGCACAGCTATAGATAAGGTTGTGTCAGCATTTCTATTATAAGCCTCTATCGTGTTCCTGTCCATTGTGTCAGGAGTCCATGAAATAAGAAGAATTTACAGTAGAGACCATAACGGCTATTTTGGATTACTGACATAGCCTGTCAGGTCAGTAATCCATGTTTTTCTTTAAGTCTTTAGATGCACATCTACAGCAGCACCAAAGCAGCCATTATGCTCTTGTCAGTTCAAGTGGATGCTTGTTTTATTTTAAAATGCAATTAAATATGAGGTGATGGACCACAGTGACTCAGGAAGGAGCATTTTACCTATAATTTTTTGTACACTTTTGTTTTATTTTAGTCTTAAAACATATCTAGATCAAATGCAGCAGTATATTTTACTTGTGAGAGCTTAAAATTAATGCACACTAAATCTCTCTGGGAGTGAAAAGGAAGGGGGAAGAGTGAAGATGAAAGATTGGGTTTTAACTGTTAATATTCAGACTTTGCATGTTCCTCAAAGGCAGTCACACAGGGAACTCCATTCTGTTGCAACAGGGGAAAATCCTGTGTTATATGCCAAAGCTGTGGAAGATCAAGGCAAGGAAATGAAGTAGTGCTGGTTCACTATTGTAATATAGGGTGCTCTATTTTTCTTGGTCTTACGTGCCTGGATATTATAGGTACTCCTGGGTCATTTCATGGGGTTATACAGCACACTATTTATGCCTCAGCAGCTAGGTCTGAACATACAAACCAAGGACATCAGTCTTACTGCTTTCTGTGCTATGGAAATTTCACGTTCTTGACAGCAGCTCACAGATACAATAGTTGTAGCATCAACTGCAGCAGTTACTCACAAATATTTTTTTATTTGGGATGAAGAAGGAGAAGATTAAAACATTCTAATTTTTGCCAATGAAATAGATATTATTTCTATTATATTTTTAGTTTTTGACATAATTGAGGAAGTGTTCAGTGTAGCACTTTCTACCTGTTCTTCACTAGGGAAGTCCAGATGCTTGAAGTTACTGCAGTTCCAGGTCAATGGCTCTGCTTTTTGGGGAATTCTTAAACTCTTCATTGTGTGAGCTATCACCTTTTTGTTTATGTGCATGTTGCCTCTATGTGTTACCTATCTGTTGAGGTGACTTGAGGTTATTCTCCACAGAACAATAAATTAGTGTCAGGAACATGAGGGAAAGAATGTTTCTTATTGGTTATTTAAAAAAAATACAATTATTTTACAGAAGTCAAACTCTCCTTTCACATGAAGCACAAATCATTGGAATTTCCTGCAAAAATATCACACTTTTACAAGACTGCCTATTGTAAATCTAGTGCAATTGCTATCTGCAACCCTCATATCTCAGTTTCGCCTGTTCAGTTCTACTTAATAATATGTTTGGACTGCTAGTAGCAATGTCAGTAAACACAATCCCAGCCAAAATTTTCAACTATTTCAAGGAAAATGAAGTCAAACTAGTGTGCATCATTATGGTATGCAGGGTATCATTATGATACCTGCAGTCTTTTACCGGTAGGGTTAGGAGTGAGTTTAACTGTCAGAGACCTACCCGATTCTTAGACCAGTTGCTTCAGAATGAGAATTAATGTGCCTCAGCAGTGTAAGGGATCAGCATGTACATTTGTCCCTGCCCCCATCGATTTGGCAGTGCAGCTCTACCAGATTTGACTCTAAGGTCTTGTGCCTCAAGGATAATTCCTACACCAAGATGATCTGTCGGTATGATGGAAGCCTTGTCTATGTCTGCAGAGGGATGTGTTTGGCCGCGATGCTTTTGTGTGGCACTGATCCCTGGCAACAGTTTTAGCCCTGTGTCTGTCAGGTTGCTGTTCAGTGCACAGAATTTCAGGGTGGCAGCAAAGTACAGCTGTTATCATATAGCACCTTGGCATTCCTGCATCCTCAACTTTCAGTGCTTCCTGGCTTTCTCCTTGCTGATTTAAACTTTTTTTTTCTTTTTTTTTTCCAGGAAGTCTTACCTTTGTTCATTTTAGAATAATACAACTGTAAATGCACGATACTTCCTTTCTGTTAAGTTGTATGCACAATGGAAATGTATCCATCATGTGTCTTCCACACATGTCTATGTGTCAGTCTGTCAATAATATCTGCATATTTATTACACATGGAGTTTACTTTATTCCTTGTCTCCTCTTATGAAATAGAAAATGCCTTCCAGCTTTCTAGTGCTGTTTCTTTTGGGTTCTCCATAACTGAAGTTGGTGTACTTACACCACTGTTAAATCGGGCTCACTAACTGGCAATGTCTCTCTGTACTTATGTATACATATATATTTAATCACATATATGCACAGAGGAAGACAGCAGGGCATAAAGAGAAAACTGCATTTACTTACGCTATGTGTAAGAAACACAATGTGATTTATATCATACTGTGAGATGGTAGCTGGTTTTGGGGATTTATTTAGTATTAATGTGTTTTTAATGATCTGTAAATGCAGCATATTTGAAGACAACACAGATTTATTTTGGTATACAAAATCTGAAACATACTTTGAGAGGACTTTGAATGACATGAGCCAGTGATTTGCTCTTGCAGCCCAGAAGGCTGACTGTATCCTGGGCCATATCAGAAGAACTATGGCCAGCAGATTTGAGGGTGGTGGTTCTGCCCATTTACTCTGCTTTCATGAGGTCCCACTTAGAGTAGTATAGCTCTGGTGCTCTCAGCACAAGAAGGACATGGACCTAGTGGGGAGAGTCCAGAGGAGGGCAACAATGATGATCAGGGGGCTAGAATACGTCTGCTATGAGGACAGACTGGAGAAGTCTCCAGGGACATCTCAAAGCAGCCTACCAGTATGTGAAGGGGGCCTACAGGAAGGGCTGGAGCTGTTTGGGCAAGCATGTATCGACAGGACAAGGGGCAATGCCTTTAAACTAGAACAGGGCAAATTTAGATTAGGTGTTAGAAAGAAATTCTTCACTATGTGGGTAGTGAGACACTAGAACAGGTTGCCTAGAGAGGTGTGGTGGAAGCCCCATCCTAGAGGAAGTTAAGGCCAGGCTTGATGAGGCTCTGAGTGATCTAACCTAGTGCAGAATGACCGTGCCTCTGGTGCAGGGGTGTTGAACTAGATGACTTCTGAAGATGCCATCCAATTCTATGACTCTATGGCTGACAAAGACCACTGGTCAGAGCTATATGTCATCATCATCAATTTTCGAAATATATGGGATAACACTTTAGAAGATTCAATCTGAGTGCTTGTTGCATACCTTCCCAAAAGAACACTAGATACTATTGAAAATATCTTATTATTATGGAAAAGCTCATTCAGATTATTTGCTCAGTTCATAGTAGAAGGAAGCTGTATGTATTATAAAAGGAATGTAAAACTTGGCTTGTGTAACACTTGCTTTACCAACTGATGACTTTCATATTCACTATGAATAATGTGCCTGCCTTTAGTCGTGTCTTATCCAGAAAGGAGGGAAGGACCAAAGAATGGCAGCAAAAAAAAAACAAAGAAAAAAAGAAAAACCTTCCACATGAAAAGATTCCCATCTGAAGAAAGAAATGAAGGTTTTGTATTGTTCACAAAAAAGAGAAGAGATGATGTGGAAGGACAGAGAAATTACTGAATTCTGCTGACAGATACTTAGGGTTTCTTACATACTTTTGCTGATGAGCAATGAAGTTAAAATGTAGCAAGTCATTGTGAGTGAAGAAAAACACTGCTTTACATAGTTCAATCAAGTTCATCTCTTATTGGTGAAGAGAAAGATCTAGTACTATAGAATAGTTTTAAGTCCATGAAGAAAAACAAAGTTTTAAAATTTTACATAATGATAGATAGCTAGATAAGATTATCAGCCTGTGTAGCAGATAATTAGATAATGTGGCTATCAACTTGTGTAGCTCAAGGGCTACCAGCTAACTTCCAGTTACACTGCAGTCAATGGATGTTTGTTTTTGTGATTATTGAAGTGTTAAGATATGCTTCTTCCAATATATTTGCTATTGTCTCCCTCCAAGATCTAGTGTCTAACTAGATGGACTGTGAGTGTGTTCCTGTGACTGTAGTTCTTCACTACCTGTTCAGTTTACAAATCTGGCCATTACTGTTCAGCTTAATGCTTTACTAGTGCTGACTGGGCAACTTAATTTGGCTGTCTAAGTCCTCATTACTAAAGTCCTGATCCAAAAACCATTGAAGGAAATAGTTTCTGTGGAAAAACCTCAAGCTGCTTCTTATCTTTAATAGGCTAACATAGATTAGAAAAATAAAATCTTGCAAACTTTGATAGAATTCAGTACAGCTTCACTGTGTAATTGACAGCATAAACGGTTCCATCAATTTCCATCATTAAACATATTTTGCTTCTTCATAGAAAGGAACGTATAGGATCTTGAGAGATTGTTAGGCCATTGCTGGTCTCCAGTGCTTTCAGCTTTTATGATGGGAAAATCATAAAGCCCTTTAAAAATAATAACTAAAAATTTATGTGGTGTCAGTGTACATCCTGAGCTAGTTCTTTCTAAAGATTTGGCAAGTGAATCAAATTATAGATATATTTTAATCATTAGTTGGGTTAAGATTTCCTCCTTCCTGTTTGCCTCTTTAGTGCTTTATAATGTAAATTTAGCTGAAGGACAACATGATTCAGTGGACAGATATGATGCATCCGTTAATGGCTGTTCACACAGAAGGGGCTTTCCTTCATTAGCGTTTTCTCTGGATTTTGTCCATTTGAAGTAGTACTAAGTGCTTAAGACTTAGCTTATGTAACATATCTCTCTTCTTTGGCATCCTAAAATTAGTACTGCAGCTTTAGAGCAATGACAGATAATTAGGGTAGGTAACAAAGGAAGATGGGTTTCCACAATGGCTGACAAAATGTGAGGCACTCTCTCATTATTGAAGGGGTACCTGTTTCCAGGGCCAACTGAGAGATGGATACTAGCTTTAGGATCCATGGTACCACTATAAATGTTTCCCCTTTCTGAATGTTCCTGAGAGGATCAAATACAGAAATCCTGAGCAATGAATTTCGAATACTTCAACATACATAAAATTACTGTTTAATTCCATTTATGGCAGTATATCATGCTTTATCATGCTACTTTCCCAGAACTTCTGATATTTAGTAAAATTCATACAAAGGTATTGTACCTCCAAGTCTTGAAATCAGTTCCTTTCACAAGTTCCAAATACTTTTTCTGTGTAAAGCTTTACTAAATTTATCCATGCTTTAGCTTTGTGTCTCTAAACTCTGGAAGACAAAAACAAGGCCTGCCTTCTTGTCTTTTTAAGTTCATCTGTTTATAAGGTATTTCTATTTTATTATATATGGAAAAGAGTGAGAGGAAGAATTAATGTCAGTTTCTTCCCCCTACATCAGATGAAATCCAGTTGTCTGGCAACCCTTGAAAATCATGGAAAGTATTTACTTTCTTCAAGAAAAGAGATAAATCAGATATTGGTTAAAGGGTGGGTTTTTTTCCCTATTTTTTAATTTAGTACTTTGATTTTGTGAGAATTTAATGGAAAGATGAAATTTTGAACATGAAATTTTAATGAAAACATTTTCTTTTCTGTAGAAAATTAATCAGGGAAGATAATTTCAGAGTACTTAATGCAAGTTCTTAGCAGAACAGGGCTCTCAGCTAAGGTCTTTAGATGCTAAAAAATACAAATATGAAAATAGTGCTGTGAGTCATACTACTGGGGGTGGCTGGGTCAGCTGCTTGTTTCCTAAATACCAATCAGTCTTTTTAATATAAGGTTACCTCACTATTCTTTTTCCATGTTGCCTGCATTCATTGTATATAAAATGTTGATGTGCATAAATCAAAGATAGCTTGCATTTTTTCCTTTTTGCCAGTGTTCAGGTGTCACCCACCTACTTAACAGATCAAAAATATTCATAGTAATGGATTTAGATGCTGAACTTTGATCCTGTGTTTGCTCTTATCCATCAAATCCTAACATGGAGCCTGGGGAGCTGCTGAGAAGGCTGCTGTAGGTCTCAGTGTATAGTAAATTAGAGTTGGGAATCTTAAAATCTTAGCAGCAACTTTCTTTCATCTCATGCTGCGCATTTGCCTGTTGGTGGAGGGACCATCACTTCATGTACGCTCAGGGTGCTTTGTAAAAGAACAGCATTTCCCAAGGGAATGTCGAGACAGGACAGCTCTTGTTTTGCTGGGGGATAATCCCAGAGGCGAGAGGATCTCGATTTTCCTACTCAAAACCTCTGCCCTTTGTAGCCTCGCTACTAGAAGTGGCAAGCCAAGCTCAGTGCCATCCTTTGGGCTAATTCTAGATGATGGCTTTTGCCTGCAGTCTGACCACAGAGCTCAGAGGTGACTCCGACAGTGTTTCCCCCAGCACAGCCAGCTGCAGGAATAGAGCCAGCCAGCAGGCTCTCTGCCCGGCATGACCTGTCGCCTGGAGACTCATGGTCTCCGTAGCTTTGTTCAATACACGACGTTTTCATCTGCTCTGAAGATATGCATGTTTGCTGACAGGGTATATTAAGTGAAGCAAGGGTAAAACCGATTTTGCACAGAAACTCCCATCAGAGCTCTGTGTTACATCAAGGATAAGCTTAGAGTAACTCCAGTGAAGCTGCTTCATTTGGCTTGCCAGACTGAGTCCAATATGAACCTTCTACATAGATATTATTGCATTAATTTTAATGAATAAAGATCACAGACACATTACTTATTTAATTAACATAGCAAAACCCATTGTCAGCAAGCAAAGAAGTTATATTGTACAGCCACTCTAATGCAATCACAAGAGTATACTTTATGGCTGTGAGAATATAATTTTCTCGTTAAAAACCTTTGATGTTTCTTTAAATATATAAACCACAGGAAATGTGTAAATAAGGCTTGTCAGCCATCTCAAATGCCTCATGAATCTTTCAACTTCTATCTGTTTTAGTTTTGATGTCTTCCAAAGAATGCTGCCGTATATATATGTCCACATAAAATCATAGAATTGTTTGGGTTGAAAGGGGCCTCAAAGATTATCTAGTTCCAATCCCTTTCCCATGAGTAGGGCCACTTCCCACTAGACCAGATTGCTCAGAGCCCCATCCAGCCTTGAACACCTTCAGGGATGGGGCATCCACAACTTCTCTGGGAAGCTTTTTCCTGTGTCTCCCCACTCACAGTAAAAAAAATTCCTTCTACATATCTAATCAAAATTTCCCCACTTTCAGGGCAAAGCCATTGCTCCTTGTCCTATGTCTGAACTCTCTGATAAAGAGTTCCTCCCCATCTTTCATGTAGCCCCCTATGCATATTGGTAGCCCACCTTGCCTTCTCCAGGGTGAACAACCCAAACTCATTCATCCTGTCTTCATGGGAGATGTGCTTCAGCTCTCTGTTCGACTTTGTGGCCCTCCTCTGGTGCCACAAATAGTATAGCAATATAAGCAGAAGTATTCAAGTATATACATGTTCTTTGTTATAAAATCAAAGGTGTTAATATTGAAAATGTAACTATATTTTCAGTTTTCTTATTTTACCTTTACTATAATTTTAATCTTTCTGTTTGCACAGCTGTGTAACCATAGCGGATTCACTTTTCTTGTGTTTTCTGCCTGCTCCAACCCACTATTCAACAGAAAATACTCCTTTAATTTGTTACTAGCAAGTTGAAGAACACTGTGCTATACTTGACCAAGACTTACTGCACAGAGTCTCTCCTGCATTTCAGTTTAGACCTACATGGGTTTTTCCATCTGGGCTTCTTCGTGCATTACTATGTGAGATGGTTCAGAGTTTCTGAAAGTTAGGGAGTCAAGGGTCCACCAGTCATATGAGTGACAGCATCTTGACATGTGTAAGATGGGCTGCCAGCTCTGCCTTAGGCCTGAATTCATGTCTCAGAGGGAGTCTGTATTTTGTACAACAAAGGAAGCTCTGGACAGTATATCTCAAGAGATTGTCAGGAGCTGCTCGCTGTGGAGATGGGTTTTCGATTACAGTGGGCGTCAGGATTTTAACACATACTTTGGTGTGCTTAATCCCACACTGACACAGCCTCTTGAAAACTATTGCTTGGAAGCAATCTATCTAGTCAGACTGTTACGTATCTCATAATGAAACCTGAACATGATGATGGAAATGTAAATATAATGTAGTCCAAAATGTATCAGGCTATATCAGTGTCACCTGAAACATGGGAGTAAGTTGATGGTTTGTTTGACAGGAATTGTGGATTTTAATGCTGGGATTTTTGCCCCACAGAGGCAAAATAGGCTCTTTATACTTTATTGTGATGAATGAGAATGAATTTTCAATTAGAGACAATCTTCTGTAGCATTATCTTGTATTTTTTCTACCAAAACTGGCATTATATTCTTAATTTAAAATGGAGGGCTTTTTCTTTTTTTTTTTTTTTCCTTCTTTTGGAAATTTATAGTCTGAAGGTTATTGCACAACAGAGGAAAAATAGGAAAATAAGACTATATTCAAATAACTTTTTTTACAACCACAAGTTTTGAGTTTTGTTTCAAGGAACATCTCTTAAAACCTAGTGCCCCCCTCCCCAAAAACAAGGAAAAAAGGCATATTTTTCTAATTAAATTTCTTTGGGACTGTAACTTTCTTTAAAGTCCAGGCTGTCTTTCTACTTATCTTAGAGGGCAATAGGCCCCTCGTAATATTTAAACCTTATTTTTAAAATATCTTCAGTAAGAAGGGCCCAATCTTTGTTCAGTCCTTATCAAAGAATAAAATGAAACAAAACCTGCCATACAGCAACACTCACTTCCCTTTACATGATCAGAAATAGTTAAAATACAGAAGGGAGCACTGGCACTGATTTTAATATCATAGAATCTTAGAATGGTTTGGGCTGGAAGGGACCTTAAAGATCATTTAGTTCCATCCCCCCGCCATAGGCAGGAACACCTCCCACTAGGCCAGGTTGCTCAGTGCCTTGTCCAGCCTGGAGCTAAACACCTCCAGGGATGAACAATTTCTGATGGAATTTCTGATATGGGAATGGTATAGACTTCTAGGGAGTGCCATAAAATTTAGTTTATGAAACTCATAGGTTTTACAACACACAGAGCTGGTGTTTGACATGTGGAATCGGTGGTTTCAGCAGGAGCTGTCTGTTGATGTCTGGAATCTAGCCCACTTTTACCGTTTCATGATGTGCACAGTACATAGTTTTTAAGGAAACCACAGTCAATAATACTTGAATGAAAAATGAATATTTTATTAGTTTTCATGGCCAAATGAGGATTTCACTTTCTGTGGCTGTCCACACATGTTTTTTGAATGGTCACTGACTTTACTTAAAGACAAAGGCATAGGGGAGTAAATATACTTAAATTATCCTGTATTTTATGTGCTGTGATACACAAATAATTCAGTTATCTCTAGCAATATGGAATGAATTTAACAGTTATTTACCAGACATTCTGTCACCAATCACTAACAGTGATTAGGACTTCCTTCTGCACTCAATGCTTTTGTTATAGGATACCTCGTTTATGTAGGACATTGTTCCTGAGATTCCATAACCAAGATGGAAAAATAGCTATATACCTGACAGTTAAATTAGCCATAAATAATTTCTATAAAATAATGAGATCACATGGCTATGTTTGACAAAGTTCAGTCCCCTGTGCCCTGGTAGTGCTTGCCTGATACATTGGGAGCCCCAGATGGCAGGACAGAGGGTTTGCTTGGAAAGCTGCATGCAGTGGTTGGCAGAGCCTTGCCTCCCCATCTTGTTTAGTCCCTCAAGGATCAGTATTGGGACCAGTACTGTTCAGTATATTCATCAGTAACTTAGATAAGAGGACTACAGTGCACTGTCAGTAAGTTTGCTTATAGCACAAAGCTGGGAGGAGTAGCCAACAGACCGGAATGCTGTGCTACCAATCCAGTAAAACCTGGACAGGCTGGAGAATTAGGCAAGGAGATATTCAATGAAATATAACACGGGCAAGTGTAGGGTCTTGCATCTGGNGCCTGATACATTGGGAGCCCCAGATGGCAGGACAGAGGGTTTGCTTGGAAAGCTGCATGCAATGGTTGGCAGAGCCTTGCCTCCCCATCTTGTTTAGTCCCTCAAGGATCAGTATTGGGATCAGTACTGTTCAGTATATTCATCAGTGACTTAGATGAGGGACTACAGTGCACTGTCAGTAAGTTTGCTTATAGCACAAAGCTGGGAGGAGTAGCCAACAGACCGGAATGCTGTGCTACCAATCCAGTAAAACCTGGACAGGCTGGAGAGTTAGGCAAGGAGATATTCAATGAAATATAACACGGGCAAGTGTAGGGTCTTGCATCTGGGCAAGAGCAACCCCTTGTGTATCATTGTAAGTTGGGAACTGACCTGTTATAGAGCAGTGTAGGGGAAAGTGACCTGGGGATCCTGGTGGACAGCAGGATGACTATGAGCCAGCAACGTGCCCTTGTGTCCAATAAAGCCAGTGGCATCCTGGGGTGTATTAGAAGGGGCGTAGTCAGTAGATCGAGAGAAGTTCTCCTCCTCCTCTACTCTGCCCTGTTGAGACCACATCTGAAGTATTGTGTCCAGTTCTGTGGCCCTCAGTTCAAGGACAGGGAACTGCTTTAGAAGATACAGTGCAGAGAAATGAAGATGATGAAGGGATTGGAGCATCTCCCTTGTGAGGAGCAGCTGAGGGAGCTGGGTCTCTTTAGCTTGGAAAAGAGGAGACTGAGGGGTGAGCTCATTTGTATCTATAAATATGTGAAGGATAAGTGTCAGGAGGATGGAGCCAGGCTCTTCTCAGTGACCTCCAATAGGACAAGAGGAAATGGGTACAAACTGGAACATAGGAGGTTCCACAGAAAAAAATCTTTTTCACAGTGAGGGTGGCAGAACAGTGGAGCAGGCTCCCCAGGGAGGTTGTGGAGTCTCCTTCTCTGGAGACATTCAGTGCCTGTCTTGATGCATTCTGTGTGCCCTGGTCTCTAGGTGTTCCTGCTCTGGTGGGGGTATTGGACGAGATGATCTCTTGAGGTCCCTTCCAATCCCTGATATTCTGTGATTCTGCATGTTCACCACACATGCTTTAGGGAAGGATGCTCTTGTTAAAACAAGGCTGTTAGTAATTATGAAACTGAGAAATCCTGAGTGTTGGTCACCGGCCTCTGGCATGACTTTGGCTCAATAACGTAAGCTGTTCTGTTGCAAACATCATCCCTAGGGAAATGTCCCTGTCTCTGAGGCTCAATGTCAAGCCATGCCTTAACATCAGGAGGGAGCTTGGCTTGGGGGGCCCTGTCACTCCAGAGGCTGCCTGGCCAGGCACCAGGAGTGGAGAACAGCATGTTCTGGGCTGGGAGAACAAATAATGGAGAACAGTTCACAAGCATCCTCTCTCAAGCAGGTTGGTCAGGTCCCTGGTAATTACCACAGTACTAAGCCTTCTAAGCCATCAAGACTTTGTTATTACTATGACTATGAGTATTACTGTTATTTCTATTAGTATTAACTATTACTGTTGTTCTTTTCTGTAGGTTTTGAGGGTATTTTTAGTTTAGATTGTGTGAAATGCAGCCCCCACAGCATGGTACTACTGGTAGTTGATGATGTATCTTGTATGGTTTAAGCAGGGATAACCTTTGGGATGGGATGGGATCAGAGACAGTTCAATGCAGGCTAAACCAAACCTGTTAGGCTTGATGTTGGAGGTGGTTCTTGGAGTGAACTGCCTTCTCTCTTCTGCTAACCAAATAGAGACCAGCAGTGAAGTGGCATTATGCAGTGATCTGGGAGCTGTGTGAGAGAGTCAGCCCAAGGACTGCATTACTCAGCAGTTGCCTGACTTCAATTCCTCAGAGGTGATAAGACTTCTCACCTCACTAGGCTTATGGGAATGGGTGTACATTAGAGAGTAAGATGTTGAGATATGCCAAGATATGTTTTGTGGTCTGAGAAAAGCACAAAAGACAGGCTACCATCTGAGGAGATGGATGGGTCTCTTTCACGAAAGCATGAATGCATGCTGTAATCCTCTTTTGAAATGTGCGCTAATAATCACAGGCTCTGTATTTGTTTCTGGTGATTTTGTTACGCGGATGGTATTTTCGAATTATTAATTGTAAAATGCATGCACATGTGAAAGGGAATAATGAAACGGCATATTTAAACCAAAATAAAAAGCATATTTATAAACACTTTTTTGCCTGAGGTTAAATTAGCTTGTTCAGCCTCGCACTGGCTGCGTATGAGTGTTTATAAGATGTCTGTACCTTTCTTTTTATTTGTATTGCCCTTTGAAAACCCTCAGAAACCTTACTGCCATCACTGACTCACTGTTGAGATGGGTCAGGATGGGCAGGTGTGCACCTGATGCTCTCTTAATTGGGGAAGGCAAAGAGGTCTTAAGTGCAGATCCCATTTGGGGTATCCCTCTGTAGCTCTTTGAAAGTAAGCTTTGATCTTTCTTGGAGTATCTTTTCACAAATTATCCTGCCAAAATAGGGCTGGTGAATCAAAGGTTTGGTGAAATTCCACTGAAACCCAAAATTTACCACAGCCATATTTCTCTTTTGTAGAATAACTGAAATGCATGCAGCACTTCAGCAGATCATGTTTGTTCAGCAGATTTCAATTAAGGGTGTTATTGCTTCAAAAGGCCAAACTGGAATTTTTCCACAGCAGGTTGGCTTTTTTTGTTCCTGTCCATACAGAACTCTTTGTAATGGCTTCATACGGACACAATGTGCATCTGCCTATATCCTTAGAGAGCTTTTCCAGAAGAGTTGTGGAAAAAAAAAAATTACCTTGTCCTGTCTGAATTGATTATAGTGTCTGCCATTGCAAAATGCAAGCAATATAGTTAGGGTTTGGATGGGAATAGGGATTTTAGTGCTGGTGGAGGAATTAGTATTATTTCCTTCTATTACGGGTTGCCCTTAATCTCCCAGTTTCCATTTTCCTCTTCGTTGTACATGCTCAGAACCCATTCCTTACAGCTCAGAGAAGGTAGAAATTGGATAGGGGTGGCTGGGGAGCAGAAGGTAATAACAGAACCATATTGGCATACACTATTGACGGTAGCTGTCAGCTACAACTTCCTTCTCAATTTTTTGTAGACATCACAGTAGAGAAGGGATTTGAAGGAAGAGAGGTTGGAGTTCACCATCATTTTAGTCTGCTTGAATGATGGGGGAAAGCTATAAAAAGCCACCTCAGGTTTAATTTTGCAGCAGCCAGTTCTCACAAATGGTGAGGTCTTTTTGTCAAAAGAGTGCAAAGCTTCTAGATGTCAGAGCACCTGTAGATGTCACCTAAGAAAAAAAAACCCAAATCAACAGCTTGGTTTTTATTTGGCTTTCAAAACAACTCAAAATCATGTTGATTCTCTAAAGTGATTACATCTATGGAAGAAGAAATTCTTGCACAGATTCCCATGAGCCTTTCAGAACTCCTGTGGCATAATCTTTCCCCCATCAGTGAAATCTCAGCATTTTAAATTTAGAAAACAGAAAATCAAACTGTCAGTGAGGAGAGGTAAGCGGAGTTTTCTATTATACTGTATTCAGAGTATTTAAATAAAATATTTGAGTTCTTAGTTTGAATTTGGGCCTTTTACCTCTTATTAATAAGCAAGTTCTAATCTATTTGAACTTAAGGACTATTTAATATTTAATGTAGACTTTGTGTCATTTTACTTCCTTAATAATCAGAAGGTCACATGGTGTAAGATGAAATGCTGTATGACAATCTAAATTGAGTATATCATCATTATTACCTTTATCAGTCAGAAAGAATTAATTGAATTGTGAGTATTGCTCATAGATCATGATGTCTGCTTCTGAAAAATGCATTGACCTATAAATTGTCCTCCAATAGCCATCCCCAGACTATACAGGAATTACTAGAAGGAATCTACCAGACAGATAAAAAGATGTCTCCTGAATGATAGGTTTTTGCACAGTAAAGCTGATTAAGAAAGCACCTATTTTACAGCTGTTTTTTAGAGATTTTTTCAATTATATTTTTATTTTTAAAACTACATTTTCATATTTGTCTTATGATTTTACAAAAGTGACTTATGAGATATGTTTAATTTCTTTTTTCTTTCTAGTTATTTCCATGTACAACAGGACACTGGTGGAATACATACTAACCACCACATGAATTTATGGATAAATGGTCCTGATGACACATAAGTTTTTACCCAGAACATAGCAAAATTGTTCAATGAATGATTACTGTAAAAAGTTTCTTATATGTGTTTTTTGGATCTATTTTACAACGATTCACAAGCTTTATTGTGTATAGTTTTAGTTTTGTAAATGCTGCCATTTGTTACTCAGGATATACTCCTGTTCTGAATGTATGCACCAATTCCTAGGACTGAGAACAGGGTTTTATCATTGTGCAGTCTCTAGTCTCTCTTAAAACAGTTTCATTTGGGGTTTCTAATTCTACTCTGGTTTCACATTCAAGGCCAAAATAATTGCTTGGCAGTGAAGATTTAGTACCCTTTAATTGATGTAGCTTTTCTTATGGCTGGTGGCTATTCCCTGATGGTTATACAGAAAGCAGTCATAACTTCTCTGATATTTATCACAATATCCAGACTAAAATTTTTTATTTCCCTTTAGCAGCCATTTATGCGCTTATTGTGATCTGAGTTCATATTTTGGAGAATATTGGCCAGAAACCTCTGCATTATGACAGAGTAGGTATGACACTAGTGCCATACACAGTACCTCTCCCACATACCTGCCTTAAAATACAGGTGCTAAATTTGCAGCTAATTAGTGGTATGTCATTCTGATTTGTCATTTAGAAGATTGAACTTGTCTCACACTTTTTTTCTGACATCCAGCCTGTAGCAGAGTTCTACTTTACTCAAAGTCTGTGGCTGCCCCAGACAACATGTGATGGTTTACCAGTCTAACTAAAGAATGTGTTTAATGTTGAGAATCCGCCTAGAATGTGAACAGTAGCTAAAAGTATTGTTCTCTCCTGTAAGTGTTCCTAACAGTGATCTTTTTTTCTGACAATGTGTAGAAATGGTATTAATTGTTCATTGTTTAAGCCTGCTTAAAATTCATGCTGGTACCAGAGGGATTGCAGATTTCAGTGCTATTTCCTGGATATTTTATAAAGGATATCAAAATAGCTACTAATATCTTGATACGTAAGATAGAAGGGGTCAGTTTTACTCCTTGACTATGAGCACATTCAGCAAATCACCTGAAATAAAGACAGAAAAGTCAGAAATAATGATAGACATGTGACAGAGACCTCATAGAATATGTCTGGTCTTACCATAAGAAGACACTGTATTTCTCATTGGTTCCTATGGTTATCAGATACTATTTAAAAATCTCCTCCTCTCAGCTATAAAACAATGCCAGCAAATCTGGCATTCCAACACAAGTCACAAATGCAGCTAAGAAAAGTTTGGCTTTTTTTCTTTAAGTCTCACAGAAACTTTACATGGCTTATGTTTAGGACAGATACCTCATTATTAACAAGTCAAGAAATAGAACATTTTAGTTGGTTTAGAAAGAGTATTCGGGTCCAAAAGAAGGAATCTTATGAAAGTTAGGAGATAGTTAAACGTGAAGTGTAATATCAACACAATTTTAAGTATAAAACCAGATTTTGGCTAAATTTAGCTTGTACTAATATTCATTTTCTTTTCTGGAATAATGCCTTCAGTATCCTGACTATTTCATTAAGTTTTCCTCAGCCTCATGGCCTCAGTATGTACCAAATTTTTTGTAAAAAACTCTTCATATTACAAACAGTTTAGCTCTATTGAGGATGTAAAATTACAATTTAGCCGATGTGGGTTAGGATCATCAGTAACAGTGACATCTGTCAGTCTGACATAAGAATAAAACTATTTTAGGAGTCCCCAGCCTTGATTGTATCATCTCAGATTTGCATAATCAGTGTTAAAAAATCCAGTTATGTTAGGCATTCAGTGGTTCTAAATGTCTTTTAATACAGGAGTAAGACTGGAAGGTGTATCAGGTGATTTTGAATTGTAGGATTAAGGTGCTAGAAACCAGCTGAAGAAATGGCCATACCTTTACTGTTGAACACGATGGAGCTGCGGGCCATTTCCTTGCCCTGAGGCCAAATGACTAGATCAGGCCATATTTATGCTTGATAGCTTTATGGCCTGGAGGGGTAATCCTGTCAGGAAAACTTCTGTTGCATGAGACATCCTTACTGGATTTTCTTTTTTTTGGTTGAAGATGTAGGACATAATTAAAGGGCCTGTTTGCAGCATTCCAGACTGGTGTTTCCATAGCATAAATGGAAGAATTGTGCTAGGTACTAGGATGACATACAGGGAAGTTTGTGTGTGAGACCTTGTGTGCCAGAGTCCATTAGGACAAGGGGACTCTCACATGACTGACGCCTCCCTGGTGCTTCTCCTTGCACCCTACCTGCACTTCATGGTATAGAATCACAGAATCATAGAATCATAGAATGGTTAGGGTTGGAAGGGACCCTAAAGACCATCTAGTTCCAGGCCCCTGCCATGGGCAGGGACACCTCCCACTATACCAGGTTGCTCAGTGTCTCATCCGTCCTGGCCCCCCCAGGCAGGGAGCATCCACAGTCTCTCTGGGCAATCTGTTCCAATGTTTCATAATGAAAAATCTTCTTCTGATATCCAATTTAATTCTACCTCTTTCCATTACCCTTTGTTCTATTGCTGTATGCCCTTGTGAAAAGCTGCACCTCACCTTTCCTGTTGCCCTTCTTCAGAAACTAGAAGTTTATAAGCCTTCTCTTTTGGCTGAACAACCCCAAATTTGTGTCAGGGAGCCTCAGTTCCCCAGCCACACCAGGGACCATACTAGCATGGAGGCAGTGGGGATGGCTGGAAGTCCAGAGCTTGAGCTTCCTTCCGGTCTTTATTTCATTTAGCACCAGTGCAGCCAGAGAATGTGGCCAATGGCAAAAATATAGCATGCAGTTAGTTTAAAAAGTGCTGCAGAGCACCAACCCCACACCATTTACATGTCACAGTAATAACTCTCAAGATCCTAAAATTAATCACAATTAAAAAAGCCCCAGAAATGACAGTGTGCCACAGAAAGAGAACAGGAGAAATCAAGGGCATTAGGGACGTCCTAATATATATATATATATGGTACAGCAGTGAGAATACTGACGTAACATTCTTTATTAAAGTAAACGAGGAAGTTTTAAAGAAGAAATTACTAAAGATAGGAACAAGTCCCATGTTGCATAGAAATGGTGTCATTTTTCTTTGTTAATGTGTAAGATGGGAAAGGACAGATAGGAAAAAAAGCAATCTAGAAACAACCTGTTCTTACCTACCTCAAACAGAGGAGAGCCAAATGAGATACATCTAGACAGGAAGCACCTTCACAAGCCCTTGTGTCTCACTACCGGGCACACAGCAAAATAAATGCTTTTCTTACTAATCTAAAGTATATTTAATCAGCTGGGCAAAGTTGCATTCATTCCGGCACAAGATGTAGTAATTGCCTAAGGAAGCAGTGGGGGGAGGAGGGATTGCCTTAGGACTGCTGCTGCAGGAGTGTGGAGAAGCTAGCCAGGGGTGAAATAGTATTTCCAGAAGATGAAGGCTGGTAATTTTTCAGGCTTATGTCTTCTCCCCCTCCCCTTGAGTAAAAATAGGTTTGTCACTTGATAGTAATAATGCAGCCATGCTGAATGAATCTCTCCAGACACCACCTAGGGTAAAAAAAAAGGAAAAAAAATAGGTGTTTGTTAAATTTAATTTTTGATTGGTTTTACTTTCCACTGCAGAAATTAATATTGTGCATTTAGCCAAGTTAGTAAATGTGAGTTTATTGTATTCATGGCATTTACACATAATTTTGAATATTTTCAAGGTAAACAACATTCACATTTCCATATCACTGGGGAAAATAAACTACATGGAGAACACTGGAAATGAGTATGTTTCCCCAAATACTAATCTCACAATATTTCTTTTCCAGTTTGCAAAGATGAGAGAGGATTTGTTTTGTTCAATGAAGTGAAGTTTAAAATGCTCTTGTGTACAAGAAAAAGTGAAGTGTTATGTTGCAGATAAAGTATGATTTCTTTTCTACATATGGTTCTAAATTGAATTAATGCACTTCTCACTCAGAGGTAATTTATTCTAAGTTCATAAAAAACAAAGAGCGTGTCGAAGAACAACAACAGAAAAAACCCAGCATCAAACCTGCCTGTTCTTGTGCTGGGTCAGAGTGAATGTTGCTGTGGGATGAATGGCAATGAGGCTGAAGAGCACAAGGAAGATCCCAATTACACCTGTTGCACTGGGCTCTGTCTGCCTTAGCACTTTGATTTGAAGCAGTAGCACAATCTTGCAACAAATCCCTTGGCTGTTCTCACTTCCCACACATTGTTTCTGTTTCACCAGCTTTTGGAGCATGCTGGGCAGGTTGCCTTGTAGGATGGGGCGGTATAAATGCCTTCCTCCACCTCTGGACCTTGGGCATGCATGTATCAAAACCTTGCTGTTAACTTCCAGACAGCCTCAGGTTGGGTTCAAGGACCAAATTAAATCTATTCTGAAATACACTTGACTGCATAGTACAGAAATTGGGACTTACGTGCCACATAATTGCATCTAATTATTGTTTCACTCTTATTGGCATGAATTAGCTGGTAATATGGGAAGCATTTTTTTTTTGTGAAATGGGAAAAAATCCCAGTGATACAAAAAAAGAATTTTATGGGAATGAATGCAAGAAGGATATCATATGTGGACTGATAAAATAGTAAGTAAAGTGAGTCGAATGAAGAACCAGATTTGCTTTTATGTAAGAAACTAGATTTTAAGTAAGAAGTGAAAACGTGTAATAATTAGTTAAAGTGCTCTTATCATTCACATAATTCGGTAACACCATCTGCCAACAAATTAAATAAAAATTTAATAAAGTACTGCCATGTGGGCTGGTCTTTTTAAAGAGCTCAGCTAAAGTTGATTTCTAGAGCTGCTATTGCTTCTGCTAAGACAGGAGCAGAGACATCAGCTGCATGCATGCATGTTCCAGCCTCCTGCCTTGGTTAAAGGAAGCTTCTACTTCTTAGCTGGTTTGTAAAATCTGAGAAACAAACTTTTTAAAGCAGAAACTGGTAACTGAATTTGACCTAGTTTTGCAAATATTTTTAAAACAGCTGAAAACACACTTTGGCACAAGAAGAAAAGAAAGGAAAATAATTTCAAAAATGAAACAGGAGACACACATTTCTTTGCACTGTTGTCAGGTTTCATAAGAAATTCATTATATAATAGGGACCTTTAATCCATAACAGGATTAAAAATAATTATTTTCCCATTTTCTCCTTTCCTCTGAGACTGCCTCAGTACATATCCTATTGTTAGTGTAGTGTTCCATTATTTAGCAAAATCCTCAGATACAGAACAGCTGTTTGCTGTTTTTGACCTGCAACATTAGAATAACAGCACTACAAAGACAACAGATTTTGGCAGCTGTAAACTGTGTACAGCTGAACTGTGATATTTGCAATTAATATGTTACTTGTGAAATTGCATCTGCTTGTTTTCATTTCTGACTGTTTTTCAAGTAGGACCACTTACTAGGATCTACAGAGACCTAAGAATTCTTGGGAGATGAAGATGCAGTTTTATAAAAAGTTTGCATTTATTTGCATTGCGTCACTTATTTATATAGAGTCTTAAATTGGTCTGTAGTTTAAAAGCACATGAATTTTAGAACTAGCCAGTAGTCACTGCTGTCTTAATAGCAAATGATGCCTTAATAGGAAAAATACAAAACATTTTTTAAATTTTAACTTTTTCTTTGCATTTCTTAAATGGTGTTTCCCCGTTATTTTAATTACAGTAATTGCTTTACTGAATTTCATGCTGAGCCCAGTTGCAGTTATGTTAATGTAAAGGTATTTTATGCATGAATTTTTTTTTACATAAATTCTGTTGGCTATTTAAATCTAAAATGCCATTTATCTTAGTAAGGTTAGTCAACGGTCATTCCTTTACTGAAGGGAAGCTGAGGGAAGAGATTTAAGAGTAGAAACTGGAAGACAGTGACTTGAGGAGACTTCGCCAGCTGCACAGACAAACAAGGCTTACTTTATTATTGCCTTAATAAAAGCTATTGAGCCCTGAGTACATAGTAGTTTCTTGGCACCTCCTACCCTGTGTACATGGAACATCCGATTCTCCCGTTAAGTGGTCTGTTCAGTTACACTTGATTTCTCCAGTCCATTTTTCTTTGCTTTCCAGCCATGCTGTAGTCTGCCTTAACAAATTCCTAAGCAACTGCTATAAAACTCTTGCAAGAAAGAAAAATATCCAGAAGGTGGATGTGCCTCCCGACAAATATGGAGCAGCCTGAATTCCTGTCCAGCACAGCAGGAAAGGGATGCATCAAGCACATCCTGAGAGTGGGCAGGAGCTTTCCTGAGCAGACTCAGGTTTAACATTGCTCACCCTAATGCCTCTTGGTGAAAATCAGATTTGCATGTGGGATAGCTATATGAGTTTAAAAATCTGCAGGACTGATTCTCTGTGTATTTCTTTTTGTTTGGTTTCTAGAGAAGATTTTGGATTAGTTAGACTGTATTTACATTGGCCAAAATTGAGTAATTTTACCTGGGTCATAAGCTCTGGAGCTTTTAGATATATTGTTTAGTACTTTCAGCAACTTTATCTCAAGTATGATACATTTCTAACTAGGAAACTTAACCATGAGTACGATTCTAATCAGGTAAAGAATGAACAAAGTTCTCAAAATATCATAATCCTAACTTTTCTTTTTATAATTAGTATATGAAAATAAGGTGGTTTCATTTTCTATACAGCTTTAGGATAGGCCCTATAGCTTCTTTGGCTTCCTTGAGTCAAGGATGGGGATATGCTTGGTGTTTGGTTCCTTGTTACTGTCAGAAAACAGCAAGTGACATGCAGTATCTGATCCCTGAGACCATTTTTTTCTTATGTTCAGTTTACAAATACCTTGCAAAAGATTTTCTCAAGTAGTTCCTATGTTCTATATTGAAGATGAATTATATGTTGAAGATGGTCTGTGTTTCCTGCCAAAAAATAGTCTCTTGTTGAAAAAGTTTTGATACATACTGTTTTACAGGTTTTATTGTTCTTTGACTAGATGATGAAATATAATATATGAATAGATATAATGAAAATACATCACTCTTGATGAAATGTGAAAATTGTGGAGACGTATGCTCTGCAGTACTACAGAGTTAAATTTAAATTTTGTTTCCAGCCTTCAAAATGTGGGAATTTTGCTGATTTAATCTGCTATGACTTTTATCCCAGTGCACTGAAATATCTCCTATAAAGTAACATAGCTGTTAAAGGAAACCTTTAAGTAAATCAAGATCAAAAGCAAGTTTTCAAGACTCAAACAAAACTAGAAAATTAAAAATGTTTTTTGCAGTGGGAAGAGTAAAATTTCAAGATAGACCTCTAAAGTACTCCTCCAACTCAACACATTCTATGATTTTGTGATTCTAAGATTTCCTGTTGGAGAAGGAGTAGATGAATATTTTTGTGGCTAATGGGTTCACAGGCTATAGGTTAACATATCTGTATGTCTTTATGTATTTTTTTAATCTGCATTGGATTGTGATAATTTTTTAAGGCAGCTTTTTTAAGTCATGGAATCATTTTAATTGCAAGGGACCTTTCAGATCATCAGGTCCAGCCATCTACCTTTCTCTGATGAGAGCCATCCCTAAACCGTATCTCTAAGCACTATGTCTGCTTGTCTCGGAAATATTTTATTTAATTGGAAAATGAGATGATTCAGGTGGTAAAAAAATGTATTAAAGTGCAACATGTAGTGTTGTTCTAGGTCAGTGCTATGCAAAGTTATAATGTGACATTTTACCCTTTATGGCATAACATCCTTCAATGCAAACAGCAACTGAAGGGGGCCTGGGCTTGCTTTTTGTGCTGGTGTCTGAGTAGATCACACTCTTTTGCAAAGTAGCAAAGGAAACTGATTAGGAACTAATCAGTTTTACTTAATTTGAAATTTTTCAATTGTGTATAACTCATGTAACCTTTGCACCTTTATTTTGCTTTTGGCCTCTTAAAAAAGTCTTCTTTGATCTATGACCTTTGAGTTGAGCAGGATACCTCACTTAACTATCATTGGAGATTCTATTTTCATTTACTCCTTTAAAAAGTTTCATTTCTATATACTATTATTAAAATCTTTAAAGACACTTGCAATTCTTCATTGGTAAATTGCGACTGAGTTTGCCACACATGCAAACTTTGCAGGTATATCTATATTTGCTATTGCATTTTCTATCTAGACATACATCTTTCCAGTGAGGAAGTAAAACAAAGTAATGAGTGGCCAAAAGGGAGGTGAAGACATGAGGACTGTGCTTTGTGTACCTCCTTCACCCCCCTTCAGAGGAAGGGATAAGGGCAGAGACAGCCTTGGTCTGAGCTGAAGGAAGATCAGTTTCACTTCTCTGCCCACCCCAGCAGGAGCATTCCCAGGAACTCCTTGGAGCTTGTGCTTTGTATGGCAGATGATTCTGGAAAATGACAGAGGTGTTTTAATTAAAACTAAAGACAGCGTCTGTTACATGTCATCTATTTATAGATTAGCTAAATGCATACATCTTTTCATTTGATGTCTCTGAAAAACAGTGAGGAGCGTTACTGTTAACATATGAATATCAGCTTGGCTTTCGTGTGTTGACTCGGAGCCAGTTTTATGAGTTTTTAATGACGTTGCCAAATTCATGAGGTTTTCTCATGTAATCCAGGTTATTCATGCAGATAAATGGTTACAGGGCCAAGGCCTGGTATCTTTACAAACACCTAGGTCCTTCCAGAAGATGTTTAAAGGCATGACTCACAAAAGTAGTATCCCCCCAGTCTCAATGCTTTAACAGTTAACTACATAGATGAAGATATTTAATAAATGCGAATTCACCTTTTATTTTCATGCAGTAGAAATCAGCAAAGGTAAAGTATTCAGGTTTTGTATTCAGTGAGCTTCTGTTTAGCTTGTGTCAATGGTAAAAGAAAAAAATAAAAAGAAACAAAAAGATTGCTGTTCCTTCATCCCAACAATTTAACTGGGCTGCAAAAGTTAGTGCAACACTATGGCAGAGAATTCTAGAGGATTTTTTTAAATTGTAGGCTGAGTTCCCAAAACAGCTTAATTAAAATTCACTGGAAGTTAGGTTTCTTTTGTTTAGGTCTAAATCGGTAATACTCAGTGTGAAAGGTATCTGAGGCTGAGGACAGACTCTTTGTATGCAGCTTATCATAATAGGAAAGAACCTTATGCACCAACAATGGAAACAATAGTATTTGAAGAAAGAGTGTTTTCATGTATATTTTATGTTACTGTTTTTTATTGGTACTCATGGAAAATAGGATAAGTTATAGTTTCAAAAATTGAACCTTTTCAGTTGAAGTGTTCAAACATTCAAATATGCTCATGTAAAATGTCAAACAAGGATACTGCAAGAATTCTTAACAATGATCTCCATAGTATTTTTTTTCCTATGGCATATGTTTAGAGCTGAGTTATCAGTGAAAATTTATAACAAAAAAGCAGAACAGGTCAAGATATCTGTGCTATTGCAGAGTAATTATAATATCACACACTAAAATAGTAATGAATCATGCTGCTTTATTGCTTCCAACTTTATTATACTGATGCTTAGCTATGTTTCCTGTCCAGCAATATGCATATTTATCCTATCTTAAATACAACTTCATATAAAATATCATCAATATTTAGCAAGTGGGAATAAAACATATACAGTGTTCATGGACAACTTGAGCCTTAGCTTTCTTAAAAAGGCATGTAATCATGTAATTTTTAAAAGATACTTCAGAAGCAGCATTAAAGTATGATACCTCCTAAACTTTTCCTCAGTGTTTGTTGATTTTAGGAGAAATTTCTCAACTGTTACCATACTTGTCTACTTATGCTAATGTTTTCAAAGCATCCAGTGTAAAATACTGCAGGCTAGAATCTTTCATGTTTTGCTGTAAGCATATAGAGTAAAGCAATTAATACATACCAAGGAAAAGTGTCATGAAATTGGTAATGCAAAAAAAACCCAGCTAATGTAAAGCGGGAGACATCTTTTGCTAATGGCCAAGGCTCTAGAGTGATACTTAACAGAAACATATGCCATACGGTTTATTAGGAGTTACGTAATCTTCTCCTATTCTTTGACTCCCGAGTATGTTTTGAATAGGTCTCTGGGGACAAAGAGAATCTCTCATGTCTTCCCAGACAATGGAAAAAAAGAATATAGCTGGCATTTCTAGGTCCTGATAGGTGTTAATTTCACAGAAATAGTGCAAATTATAGAAGAAACTTGTTGCCTGCACTAATAAGATAATACTTTCCTTCTGCATTCAGGAATTTTAGAAAGGATAGTGCATGCTGCAACCTGGTACGGGTTACACATACCACATTGAAATCACAAAAATAAAACCTCAGAAGTCCTTTTCCCAGTGCTAGGCACCAATAGTTACAGCATGATTTTAAAGAGATGCTTAGATATGGTGGGAATTTGCTTCCCACAAAAGCAAACACAGACAGATTTTCCAGGAGATAATGCAGCTTTTGTAATTTGCATATATGTTGTGCATATATTGCTTAGTTTTTATTGTTTCCTTCTCTTTTCCCCTTTTTATCCAGATTACTGTTTATTTTGATCTTTCTAATTTTCTCCTTTATTAAAAATATGTAACTTGCTATACTAGAACATAGGAATTCCAAATGTTAGACTATCTGACTATCTTCCATCAGGTAAAACCTCCACTACAGCACTTGTTAACATCTGTCTGACAGTACATAGAGTAAATATGATTGTTAATGTGAGGACGTCAAACTTTCAGTGTAATTTGTAATTCCTTAACTTGTGTTAAGGAATAAAGCTTCATGAATGTATAGCACACTATTGTTGTGTGTGCACAAGACTCAATGGCCACATGCTTCTGTATAGAAAGGCAGCTCCCCAGGGATGGAAGCCCAGAGCTTGGTAAACATCTCAAAGAATCATTTTCTGCCATCACAACTATAATCTTTGCAGCCATTAGGGCTTGATCCTATAAACATTAAACATTTTATTACAACTGCAGACAAGAATTCAACTTTGAGAGTTGGTAAGGATAACATTTTTGAAAAGTTTTGAATAGTCTGTCCAGAAGAAAGGCTTATTTTTATGTCATCAGCTAAGAGAGTTACAGCAAGAATCCAGCAAAATGTTTATTTTTCCTTGCATTCTGAATCTTTAGCATATATGTGAAAGAACCTGTGAGTATAGGGTGACAGTAAAGTTAAAAGTATATAAAAAACAATGTTTACACATAGTGTTTTCATTTAGAGAAGAGATAAGATCATGATGAACCCACTTCATCACAAAGTTATAGAGTGGTTGAATGGGACCTTAGAGATTGTCTATTCCAACCCCCTGCCATGGGCAGCGACACCTCCCACCAGACCAGGTTGCTTAAAGCTGCATCCAGCCTGGCCTTGAACAACTCCATGGATGAGGCATCCTGAGCTTCTCTGGGCAACCTGGTTTTGTGTCTCATCATACTCATTGTAAAAACATTCACCATTATATACAGTCTAAACTTAGACTGTTTTAGTTTTAATCCATCGCCCCTTGGTGTCTTTTGTTCGAAGTAATAGCACTTCCTGTCAAGTACAGGTAAGTTAGAGAATCAGAAAATAAATCAATGTGGGATTTTTCATTAGGAAGCTGGGTTCATGCCCAGGAATGTATCAAACTGATCTTTACTGCTCTGGATCTGATGTCCTGCAGTAAGGGTGGACTGCTAAGATAGTAGAGAAATTCCATGGTGTGTAGCTTTTTTGTCAATCTTTAAGCTGAGTCAGTTTGCTCTTTAATGTTGGATCAAACTGTTTATGTTATGCAAGCTTAAAATCTTCTGTCTTTGTGCAGTTGCCTACAGTCTTTCAGTTGTGGTATGACAAATAATCATGTTGATATGGATTAAAACAGTAGCAATGCTGGGGTTTTTTTCCTAATAAAATATCTTTTTTTTTTTTTTTTCCTGAGAATATATGAACCACTATGTTTTGCTTCTCTTTAAGCAGGGGTTATTTTTTTTCTAGAGAAATATCTTAAATGTTCCTTAAATAGTTTACAAAAATACTCTCCTGTAACAGGCACATCCTTTGCATTTATGTGCATCACCTTTGCTGACTTTGCTGGCACTATGGATCCAATATAGTTCAGGCAACACCACGAAGTTCTATTCTAGGCCACTGAATTTAATTTCTGGCTAAGACCCTGTTGCAAAACATGAAAAGATTGTACATAAGGAAAGGAAAAATATAGTTTAGGGAGATGTAGAGGAGAGGAACAATCTGACTCTTAGCTTCAGAAAAGTATGTGCCAGGCTAGCATATGCAATCTGGTTTAAAGCCAAAGTTTTTTTGACCTGTAAATAATTGGTAAGAAAGTTACAACTATATTGCTCCACTTTAATCACTTTTCAGACTAGAGATACATTTACACTGCAGATGCAAGCACCTATTACCAAGTTACGCTAACTTATATGATAAGGCTGTTCATCTAATCCTACAACTACAATTTTCTGTACAGTGTTCCAAGGTTTGGGGTAAAGGTGACTCATCCAGATTACATCCTTTATGAATTTTCTTTTCCATTTGTTTGTTTATTTTTGAAACATTTGAAACAGCTTCTCAGTTTTTATCAATAGGATATCAATTATTCCAGTTTTCAAAGTTATTTAAATCCTGAGTTTCTCTTAAATCTGCTTGCTAGCTAGGTTCCACTATTTTCTCACATAATTGCCTTCTTCTATTGAAGAAAATACACTTTTTGAGTGGACAAATTATCATTCCATCCCCAGGAACTTCTTGTAGTAATTTCTATGCAATGGAAGTATGTGCTTGTGAGAACAGAGATGATCAAGTGCACTGAGTCAACAAGACACTCATTACACTACCAGAAGCTTTTATTTTTTTGCAGGAAAAGTGTTATGGATCATTGTTTTCTTTTTCTCCCAGAAGGATTTTCCAGTGTACTTGTAATTCCAGAGATGGATGCTGTATTACATGTTCAAGGAATTTCCTGACAAGACCTTATGAAATATAGGCTATGTTACACAGATGCATTCTTCATGAATGTATTGAACTTTCAGCATTTCTTTCATGAAGTAATTCTGAGGAAAAACAACAAACCACAAAAACAACTAGCACACCCTCCACACCCTCTCCCCACCTTCTTATCTCATGATAAAAATATATTACGTTATTATTGTTGTTTTTTCTTCAGGAATGAGATGACAAAACCCATTTTTCATGTCTCACTGTATGCAAAGCAAATCACAGCAGCTGAGTAAAACTCCTGGGAGGTTATTTCTCTGCTTTCTCTACATTTTCAAACAAAATGTGAGGTTGTTTTTCCCCCCACACATAGATGATTTGCTTTCTCTAAGTGCTTGTTACAAATTGACCGTTAAATTATTAAGTACATGTAATGGATGTTGCCTATTTGAGATATAGTTGACCTTTTAAAGGTTTTGTTTATTCATTCATGTCTTTGGGAAACCCATTGCCAAAGTTTATCAAAAGCTTTTCAGACCTGCCAATTGGTGTGGGAGTAATACCAGATTACTTATGGATTCTGCTTGTCTTGGTCTAGTTATCAAATGAGAAATGTCCACCTCTGGTATTTTGTACTTCAGGGTGAAGCTAAAGCAAGAAGCAGAGAATGTGTGTGGTTTTAAAAGTAGACTGTGGCCTGGTTATTGCTAAAAAGGCAAAGAATCATATGGATTGAAAAGATACTGTTTGAATCAAGTGATAAAATTTCCATTTTTCCATTCAGTAGGACATTTTTTGCTGTGTCACACATACCCTTTAAAATATTTACTCACAGTTCCTACTGTGCTGGATTAAATTCACTTTTCTTAGTACATGTCAAAGACATTCCATCACAGAAAACCGAAGGAGATGACTTGAATGCTAGATTTCCACATCTGTTTGAGAATTTATAGAAGTGATTAGAGCTGCAATAGTGTATAATTATGGAGTCCTGACTTCAGTCAGAACCTAGACTAGAAAAGAGAAGAATGCTAGGCTTTTTTTTGGTTCATGCTCATCAGACAGGTCAGCTGGCCATGGATGGTGTAACAGCAGAAGAATGTTTAAATGCTCCCTTTTTAGCACAGTAGCCAAAAAGTTTGTCTGTGCCACTGTTTAGCTTGTAAGCAAGTGACTGTGATGTTTCTAGAATTTGTTAGAAATGGGACCAAATTCAAAATACAAGTGTGAAAAGGCCTTTTCAGAGCATTTAAACCAGGACTGAACCATGAGAGTGGTGAGACACTGGAACAGGTTGGCCAGGGAGGTTGTAGATGCCCCCTCCCTGAAAGTGTTTAAGGCCAGGCTGGATGAGACATTTAGCAACCTGGTCTAGTGGGAGGTGTCCCTGCCCATGGCAGGGCGGTGGAACTAGATGGTTTTTAAGCTCCCTTCCAATGCAAACCATCCTATGATTCTGTACCATGAAGTGCAGGTAGGGTGTAAGGGGAAGCACCAGGGAGATGGTAGTCCTGTGAGAGTCCATTTGCCCTGTGGACTTTAAGGTCCCTTTCAACCCAAACCATTTTATGATTCTATGACTAGGAAGTAGCTCCACCTTCTCTACCTGTAAGAAGGATCTCTCAGATCTCCCCTGCAAAATTGAAGGGCATTTCTGTCTTATACACCTGTGTTACTTGCAACACTTAAGGGTGAGCTTAGACAGGCTGCTTGTGAGAGATGAGAAAACAGTTAAAGCTGATGGTTTTTTCTGCATGTGTCTTGAGGGCTCTGGCTTTTTCCTGCTTGATATTGCAGATACATACATATGAGGCAGTGCCTAGTAGCAGAGCAGTGATTGCATAGCACCACACAGAGGGCAAGTATATTTCCATTCCTTTTTCATGTGCCATTTAGTGCTTGATCCAGTGATTTCACATATCCTTTAAGTAATCAAGGTGTTCAGAGAGAAAGGAAGAAAGAAATAAAAATTAAAGGAGACAAAAGAAGGAAAGCAACCCAGCAAACAAGAAAAGGAAAGAAGCTTCAGCCAAACTCTGTGTAGCAATTACCTTGTCACACTCCTGTATTCCTATCAAGATATTAAGTGTTCTCAAAATTCAGTCATAATTTGTGTGGCTTTTAATGCAAAGGAGACAGAATACAACAGCAGGCAGCTACGTGCAGTCCTTGATAATTGTAGCACCCACCAGTTAACTTCTATGGGTCAAGTTTTCTGTGTCAGTCAAAAGCTAAATGGAGGAATAATCAGTCAGGCCTGCAGCAGCCTTTCATGGCCCTACAAGTGCCCTGTCCATTCACTTGCCTGGGGAATGATCACAGCTGAAGTGTCCCCATTTGTTATAATAGTCTGGCTTGGAAATTAATTCTAAATTCCTGTTGTAGCTTTAAGGTATTTTCTGATAGAGAAATTACTCCAATATGACATTACTAGCACTGCCTGCTGTCGTCAAGCACAAATATCTTCTGGAATGAGCAGATCAGAGCAGAACATAGAGAAATATGATGGGAGCATTATTATTCTAAACATTGCAATATGTTTAATTGTCATTGGGTTTTGTGTTAACATTTCAGAAAGAACCCTTGAAAATAAATCTTCCATTTCCTTTATCTCCATTCAGCCCTTTCATACTTCCTCATATGTGCTTTGGTTGTGCAGAATCTGGCAGGAGGATTATGTAAACTCAAAGTCTGTTTTCAAGTTTAAGCAGAGAAGGGATCTAAATATGGTTCCTTCCAGGTTTCAACAGCAGCTTCCATATTTCAGCGTTAATATTTTACCTTGATTGTGTCCCCTAAATCCAAAATCGGACTAAGAATATGACCTATCTCTTACCTTCTAAATCTTGAGTCTTGCACATGTAAAAAGGTATCTCCCCATGGCCTGTTAGAAGCCTGTTCATTTAAGTCAAGTGTGCAAACATTGCTAGGCAGGAGACTAAGAGTAGCCTTAGTGCAGTCCTGAAGAGAAGGATTTAGGGGTGTCAGTGGATGAAAAACTCAATATGAGCCAGCAGTGTGTGCTTGAAGCACAGAAGGCCAAGTGAATCCTAGACTGCATCAAGAGAAGCGTGACTAGCAGGTCAAGGGAGGTAATTTTGCTCCTCTACTTGGCTCTGGTGAGGCCCCACCGGGGGTACTGTGTCCAGTTCTGGAGCCTTCAACATAAGCAGGTCCAGAGGAGGGCTATGAGGGTAATTAGAGGGCTGGAGCACCTCCCTTATGAGTATAGGCTGAAGGATCTGGGGTTGTTCAGCCTAGAGAGGAGAAGGCTCAGGGAAGATGTCATAATAGCCCAGAGCGGTTGTGGATGCCCCCTGTCTGAAGGTGTTTAAGGACAGACTGGATGAGGCACTGAGCAACCTGGTCTAGTGGGCAGTGTCCCTCCTATGGCAGGGGATTGAAACTAAATGATCTTTAAGGTCCCTTCCAACCCAAACCATTCTATGATTTTAAATGAGAAACACTAAGTTTTGGTTTACGGTGACTGAGTAGCTTTGTTAACTGGGGATTTTTGCTTGATTTAGTTCTGCTTTTTGGTTTGTCACTGTCTAAAGATGGTCACCTTCTCTCTGTGTATATCATGCCATAATCCTTTTTAGATTTTAACACCTTCCAGCTTGCATCAGCCAGTCTCCAGATAACAGCTTTAACCTCATGAACAAAGCATTAGCTAGGTACAATGTAAAGCATGTAGCTTGCTAAGTCTGCTTTAGATGTAGACTGTGCTAAAATAGGAACAATATTCATGAGCTGATTATGTAAATGTGTACAGAGTTTATCATAGGTTTTTTTATTTTATGTCAACTTTACGGCCTTTTGTCAAAGTTGTTGGACTTGTACAAAATTGGTGGTATGTTGTTGTAGTGTTGTAGGAGTACATAAAATCTGTCAATGAATGGACCCAGAGTCTTTTATAGTATTTATAGTATTGCAGTGCTTAATTTTTGGGTACCTGATATTTACAATATCTTAGACTTTTAAGATTAAGCAATATATCTTGTTACAACAAGCTAGCTTTTTGAAAAGGTATATAAGTCTCATGATCTTAATGGTGACCAAGAGGTTGCTAGTCAGACCTTCACTGTCCCTCACTCTTTACACCCCTCTTCCCCATCTCCAGTATAAAAACTGTTACAAGCCAGTTAAAGAAAAGACAGTTCGTTTGGGCCTGTTCTCCAGGTTTAAGTTGAAAATCTGTGCTTCCAGTGTAGTCAGAAAAGATGTAGTTGACAGCTGGAGAGCATGTTGGTACCTGGATGGAAGTGTCTGCATCTGGGTGAGCTAAACATTGATCTGTGGCTGGTCAGATATACTCATGAATTTTCCTGTAAAGGGTGCAATGGAAAAAAAAATACTGATAAGAAGAAACAGCTAACTAAGCACTGAAATTATTTTCAAAATATTCATCAGAATATTTCTGGTGCAGGAATCACAGAACAATTCTCTACAACTTAATGTGTGCTGGATTCTGGGGAAAGTGGATCATATTAATACAGTTTCATGTTAACAGAGTAATGTGCTTCAATTCAAAAATCATTCTATTCTACAACATGTGGGTCTGTGATAAGGTAGAAGCTCAAAGGATGTCTTATGTAGAAAAATCACTCAAACTGAAAAACTTGCAATTCTATTTCTGTCAGGTAACACAGAAATGCCTTTTTTTTTATGTTTTCAAAAATCTTCAGTGAACTGTGCTTCTCTGAGGTGAAGGACTCTAAAAATTAAAGCAAAGCTACTCAAACTCCTAAAGAAATAGTTTTAAAGATTTTTAAAGAAATTATAATATGATATTATAATAAGTTATATTTAGGATGTATTGGTTCATGAGGCAAAAGAGTATCCATGAAATATAATAGATTTAATAAAAATTTTGTCACAGATACTTTTTTTTTGTTCCGAATACATCATCCCTTTACATGATAAAGTTTTCAGAGCTACTAAACTGCCAACTCTTGCTCCTTATGAATCCTTTGGAAACACAGAAAAGAGCACATCACAATATCTACATTTTGATTTGATTGCCTCATATTAAACTGATTGATTTTTCTGGTTTTTGAAGGCATGGAGTCTAGGAACAAATGAATTGGAGGGAATTCCTGGATTAATAGAAACATTGTCTTGGGTAATACCTTTATTGTTCTACTGATATTGATGAGGTTCTCCACAGTAATCACTTAAAGGATAACTGCAATTTAAAGCTCCTCTCTAGAAAGTGTATTCAGTAAAAACGCTCTTAGACCGTCACTGACTCTCTGGTCTTCCATCCTTATTCATGCTTACAACAACTTTTTTTGGGTGTGTTGTCTACACTTTTCCTGTCACAATTTAAAATTTTGAAGAGAAAGTTGTCATTATCATAAACGTGAAAATTGTTTTACCAGATCTATTTTATGAGATGCAATCTCCATAGAAAGAGATGACAGGTTTTGTTCTGTATTCAAGTTATGTGATGTAGCCCATATTTAAATGAAGGAGCTATGTATTGATGAAAAGCATAAGTGCAAAGGGGAAAAAGAAAGCAGAAAAAAAGTAATGTTAGTTATTCCTCAGCTATGAAAACTACTCCGTGGTCTTCCTGTTAATGTCTATAGTGCAAACAAGAGAAAGGGGAATAACAAAAGGACTGTTTAATTTACTTTGAAGACAGTGTGTTAAACTACTTAATTTGATCCAAGTTGTTGAGGCATTAGTAGAAACAAAGATGCTAAGAAAAGCTTCTTAATGTTTCCATTCAGATTAGATAGAAGAAGAAAAGTTTATTTCTTCCTTTAAATATGCATGTATCAGACTTATAAAATATAAAGAGTATGTGTTATAAATTTTTTTGGAAAAATCCTGTCTTTTCCTCGAAAATGGTTTTATAGAGATTAATGTGAAAGTTTCAAGCAATTTTATAGCTTTTTTGGTTATGTGTTAAATAATGAATAAATTCTAACTCATGAAGATCTGATTATTTCAGTGCAACAACCCAAAGATGTTTTTCTTCTCATAAGCTTGCCCTTGTCTATACTAAGAAGCCATGATGTAACAAAATCTGTTGGAACTGTTGGTGCTTTTTGAGAATATAATACATAGAATGTGACAAGCAACAGGTTGCAAAATGGCCTTGGCCTAATTTTCAAAAATAAAACAAGGAAAGGCAATACTGATGCTAAATGAGTTATTTCCTATGGTAATCTTTGAAGTTGCCATAGAACTGCTATGGTTTTGGAAGACCTTTTTAGTGTTGTGTAACTGATAGTATATATGTTTAGCACTTAATTACTCTACATTCTGAAGTATTATTTTAAATCATGAAATAGAAACTGATTAAAAACCAAGGTCACATGCCCATGTTTAATTTTAAACTCTTTACAGTAGCTTTAATACGACAAAAAGAAAAGTTTATCAAGAACAGGTTGGACCTTCCAGTCCTTAAAGGATGGGAAATACTCTCAGGACTTGGAGGAATAGGGACAGAAAGATTCAGTAGGTGGCAGTCTTTCCTTTGAATATTTTCAGCACCAGAATTTCTTCTTAAGTTGCTTCTGAAAGCTGTTGCCTTTTAAAAGGACCTTAGAATAAAGAGGTGCCCTCAAGTGGTTATTATAGATTGTATGGGATGCTTTAGATGAATAGTACTTGCCCTAGCCAATTGTAATGTCAGAAAATTATACTTTATATGCTTTAGTGTCCTCTGTTATGTCAATTGAATATCATTCCTTCTCCAAAATTGTGAGAATTTTTGTTGTGTTTGAAACAATGGCATTATCTTTCAGCATAATTATTGTAAGGAATTTAAGCAAATGCAGGTTCTTGCAATACTGTAGTTATGAGACTGTGTATTGGCTGTTTTCAGGAACACAGAACAGTGAATGGATTACAAAAACATGGTATTTTTGTTTGAATAAGTGTTATACAACCTTGATTCACCTTTTCTTAGCAGCAGAAGCTGTCTGCATTGAAGTCATCGAAATGATTAGCATTTCAAGAGTTGAGAAGCACTTTTTCACAGGCTTGAACACCTTCTAGAAAATTTGTATTCTTATGTAAGCAACAAAATGTAAAAGCCAGAATTAGTATAAACACAAAATATTCCTGACTGGCCAAATCAGACACGCAAGTCTTTACTGCACCATTACTGGCTGACAAGTGTGTTCTCATGTAAGTGAATGCACATGGGCACACATGCAACTTTGAAATATAATTAAGATTTGTTATCTTTTGTCTGTTTGCTTTTCATGTATTTACCAATAGTAAAACAAACAAGAAAAATACAGTCCTTCTGCAATAATGTGCACCGGGATAAGGTGTGACCCAACAGAGTGCTCCAGGAAGAATGCAGAAAGAGATCAGGAGAGGTATGAAATGTACAGCATAAACATGTTTCCAGCATGGTTCTTGTGTACCTCTTAGTCTAATTATTCTGGAAACTGGCATGACTTGAAGATTAAATGTGTCTATGATGCATACTCATCCAACTTTTGCAGATTTGCTATACCATTCCCTTATGGTGTTCATGATGTACCTTACCTGAATTACAACTCCTCTATTAAGAGTGCTAAAGGGAAAATGAGGTTCATTATACACTCACCTATCTTTTACTCTGTAGGCATTGGCATAATTTATCTACTGAAGAGCACTTTTTCTATAAAAGGCACATTGGAAAGATGGCTTCCTGTTACTTTGATTTTCAGTCCTACAATTTAGTTTGAAGGACAGAAATGTGTTTTTTGTTCAAGCTAATTTTTTAGTGACAATATGGTTTGAAGTGAGATGTTATGCCTCCTGTTGTACAATTAGTGTTATATTAACTAAGTGCTCTGATTTGGGTGATACTGGATTAATTTGTCTTGCAGCAATTTTACTTTTTGTTAAGGTCTCTTTATAATGCTAGAGAATGCATCTTGAGAACATTTGATACTGTGAGCATCACATTCCATATAAATTGGAAAGTTTGCTGAAGACTTTCTCCACTTCTTTGACAGTGGTAATCCTGATAAGTTCTTCCTTCGGTGCCAGACCCCTGAGCCCTTTCCTTCCTCCTTTAACTGCAGCATTTGCAGTGTCTGACATTTGCTGTCTTCTGCTGCGAGTGCACAGCTCCCTGCTGATAGAGTGGGCTGAATATAGTCCTTTTAAATTTTGTGTTTTCTACCTTCATATGAACACTTAGGAGAAGAAAAGGATTACATTGAATTGATTAAATCTAAGAGCTGGTCTCATCTGTTTTTACTCCTAGTAATTTCTGTGGAGCAAGTAAAGTTGCTGCTTGATCTCCTGGCCACAATTTATAAGTGTAAGAACTGTATTTTAAAAAAAAATAAATGAATTAATATGAACTGTATAATCTGTGAGGTGCTGAGGAAAAATAGTTGTTTTCACATGGTAACAGTTCAGTTGAAGGTACTTGCAGTACGTTTCTCACTTTTTTGTACGAAGTGGTTAGATAACATCTAGGCACTGTCTGGGAAATAGAACTAGTCAAGAACACAGTCAGCTTCTAAGAGCTGCTTCATATAATGCTGGATACCTTTCACTGACTAATGTTTATATTTTGGATAGGGAGATTAAGATTCTGCTCTTGACCTACAGAACCCAATGTGATAGTTTTTGTTTGACAGTAAGGTAGAAAGGCTTGCTTTTCAAGGAATTGCCCCTTGAATCTCTTGGAACCTGTATCTCTTGATATGCAAGACTCAGCAGTGCCTTTTCCTTTTCTTTAACATTTTAAGAGGGAAGAGGAATTTTAAAACATTGTTTGATAAAGGTTCTACTATCACTGCAGTGCTTTGGATTGCTGTTTTAGTATCATGGGATATATTCATTTATTTTGAGAGAAAACTGTCCTTTATGTTCAGCAAGGATTTGGAATGAGTAATATGGTTCCCCTTCCTGAATGTGGAAATGTTAAGTAAGGACACACAAAGAAAATACAATTCCTGTGGGTAATTTTATATTTCTTCCAGTTGTTCTACTCTTTGAAGGAGCAGCTATCATATGCTGATTTTCTTCTGTGCTGGGAAAGTAAAGCGGTATGTGGCTGCCCCATGAGTGGGGTTTTTATATTGAGTAGACTTAAGGAAATATTCTGACCATAATTCAGATTTCAATTTTCCATATCCTTCTACTGATAGACACGATATTAATTACATTATTCTTCCATTCTTGAAGTCACCTGTTCTTTCTAAGCTTGCTCTCCCAGAAAAGATTGTATCAGATGATCTTTTGAGGTCCCTTCTAACCTAGCCCATTCAATGGTCCTGTGCTTCTAAATCTTAAGGAGAGCTATGATAACTCAGACAAGAGATAAGAAAAAATTCATTATGTTGAGGGTAGTGAAACACTGGGGCAGGTTGCCCAGAGAGGTTGTGGATGCCCCCTCTCTGGAGGCAATTAAGGCCAGGCTGGACAAGGCACTGAGCAGCCTGATCTAGTGGGAGGTGTCCCTGTCTATGGCAGAGGGATTGGAACTCGATGATCTTTAAGGTCCCTTCCGACCTGAACTATTCTATGATTCTATGGAATTACTATGTGATATTACTGGAAATTCAACTGCAATATTGTGTAGAACCTAGTAGAGAAATGAAGGGGAATTCTTAGATGCTGACCTTTTGGACCTACTAAGGGGTTTCATTTGCTTCAGCGTTTGACTTGCAGTTAATTACATGAATACAGTCTGGGCAAGATACTAGATGAGGAGATGCTGGACCACAGATGAGAAAGGTGGGCCCAGAAGAATCAGGATTTCAATAGTCAAAAGAAGTGGATGGCAGGAAGAGACTTAGCAATACCCTTCTTAGGCAATGCATGTTTGTTTATAAGACTGATGCTTTGACCATCCTTTGGTTGTAGAGGGTTTACTTGTATACACATACCTCAAGTAATTTTCACTCTCTGCAGTTACTCCCAGCACTCTGCAAAGAAGCTGAAAGATGCAGAGATGTAGCGAGATATGACTTCTGCTGTTTGGGTGCCTGCCTGCCCACTCCTTTCACAAGCATTTCCCTGTGGCAAGCAGCTCCCTAGAAAGCTGGTAAAAGGCTTTGAACTGTTTTACAAAATGCAGTTGGCAGAGGAAAAGTGCTTTCCATCAAGGAAGCTGGAGCACAGTGTTTTCCCAGCTGCTCTGAGGCACCATATGTTTGCTGCATGGCTACTAATGCTACTTATTTCTTCAGGAGATGGTACAGATGTAATTCCCTAGTGATACTTGTATGAGAATAAGAAAACTGCACTATACCACTGGGGTTTATACCAGGGTCATTCACTGCTGTCAAAGTAGCTGAGACGAGGTGCCTTGAGGAGTATGGGGATCAAGGCCGTCAGTATTACTGGTCTCATTTGACACTCTTAAAACCTTAGGAACAAATCTTTCTCTCTTGGTCAGCACAGCAACTGGGATTCAGCTGATCAGGAAACTAGAGGGATGTTCTTCCAAAGGCATTACAGATGCAGTCATTGCAATTTCTTCTAGCAAGAACTGTGGAATTCTGTGTAGTAAAACTGCATGGTGTATAACCAAGCAAATGTTCTTCCCCTATGCTCACAGACATTTTCTGGGGTGGCTGTTCAAGCAGTCAAACCATTCCACTGCAGGGTAAGAAAGTTTGCTTTTCTGCCCCAGCTAAGAGTCCAGACAATACATAGAAAGTCAGAATACCAGGTGGGGAATAAGGTGCTAAACACATGCAGGTGGTGCTCAATTTCAGAGCTCTCCCTGGGGATGGCAAGCACCAGGAAGGAAAAAAGTGAGCAGCTGAGCATGGGAAAGAGTCACAGTGAAAGGCTGTTGTCTAGAGCTGGGAAGGGATAACAACTAGGAAAATGTACTACAAACCAGACAATGTGCTGAAAGAAATGTTGACAAAAATATCTTTAAAATTTGAGATAAAAACCAGATGCACATATCTCCTCTCCATGGTCAGGCTTTGAGGCAGTCTAATGCAGTATAACATGAATAGGTCAGATGTCACATTATATACTATAGAAATTTGTGGTTAGCAGTGGAAGGGCTAAAAACAGTAGGACATCAACAGAGGACAGGGTAAGGTATCCATGTGAAGGGAAATTGGTCAAAGCTTTAAAGTTACAGGGGTCTTGTTTCACAAGTGATGCTGCCAGGGGAACCCAAATTCATTTCTTTACTCTGCATATACTCAGTAAATGATGCCATTGATTCACAACTGCTTAAGATTATTACTGATAATTCATTGACTTGTCTGCAGATACAGTCAGGAGTTTGGGTCCTGGTGGAGTACAGTACAAAGTCTCTGTTCTGCTTCCTACAGAAGTCAGTCACAGTTCTGACTTTTAGTCTGTTTGGATATCAGATCTCCAGTTAGTGTTCAGGGTGGAGGGCTGGGCTCAGTGCTGTCAGAGGAGAAGGAAAAAAAACAGGGCACGGAGATAACTTTGAGCATGGAAGCAAATATGCATGAACAATGTTGCAGTGAACACTGGATAAATCCCATCTCCTTCATGATGCAGACTGAATAATTAATTTTCAAGATGGAAAGCAGTTAGAATACTCTTTGTCAGTCACAATACTGTGGTTGCATTTGCCTGGTAGCGTCATTCAAACAGTTTCACCTCTGCAGGTAACTGACTGCATCTGTTTCTCAGTGATAGATAGACTGTTGTCTCACTGCAACCAGGATGATGAAGGATGACAGGGAACCATGAGTTTTCTCCTGAGGCAATGTGATAGTGTTACTATCCTAATAAATATTGTGCAGTAACAGTAATGGTTAGATTTCAGTGGGGTTATGGAATTTCAGGTCATATGGGTCTTGAAATTTCTAAAGCAGAATGGGCTGCTCATAAGAAGTTCATCAGCAAGCAAATAAATAAGATGTTTTTTGTCCATTTGATAACAGGAATATCTTTGTAGGAAGAACAGTATTTGAAAAAAAAAAAAATACTGCCCTCTTTTTCTTTAAGCATAAACTAGTGATGTGGCCATATGGCTGGTTAGATCACAACTATGTCTCCCTCATGGGATGACAGGACCAACATTGGTATTCACTGCCATAAAGGCAATGCAGTTTTCAGTGGAATGAGGAAAAACTCCAGAAAGCCAACTGGTATAGCATTAAGTGGGAAAGAAAAGAACTTTAGTGGATTGCTCTGAATGTGTTACATGAACACGGCAGTAGCTGATGTGCTCAGGGATACAGTTGAGAGAGTGGTACTGTGCTGGATGACAAGGATTCATCAGAGTGTAACAGACAATACTTGATTGTGAATATAGCTGAGCACAAAAACTGTGTGCAAGGAATAACACTGTGTTTGACTGGATGAATTTAATATTGATGGAGTTGATCTGTGAGCGAAAGATGAAGCAAGAAAAGAAATCTCTTTAAATTGAGTAATGACCAATTTAACCTACTAAATGTAAGGGAAACAAAGATTAAGTTTATCCAAGCCTAGTACCAATAAGGAGGTTTTCCGTGCTTTGTACAGTGCATTTCTGCTGAGTGTCAAAGGGCCAGCCCTAGGAACCAAGAGATTCACTAGTAGGTTTATGAGCCCAGATACAGAAAGCAGTTGTGAAGTATAGTACTGGACTTTACATTTTCCTCAAATTGGAGGACAGGAAGGATACACCAGGAAACATGCTAGTTTTTCAGTTATATTCATTGTAAGGAGTCATAAGGCTGCTTGACTATATTTATGTGATTATAAGGTTGGAGACTGCAATATAGTTGCATGCTACTCAGTGTTCCGAGCATCTGAGACAACATCTTCAAAGACTTAAATCTAGTCACGTAGAAATTTAGATTTTCCTCAGTCACTTAACCAAGATGACTGTACTACTGTGTTGTCTTTAAAATCATGATATGCAAATTAGAAGTCAGTTTTGAGGAGAAGTAGTCAGTTTGGGGTCAGTTTGATGTTTTAGTCAGTGTTGGGTAAGTAACAGTAGGAGTAGAAACTGTTTTAGTATTACAGTATAACAAATTTGAACTTGAACAATGTCCTTCAGTCAGTAAGGGATATGGAATGAGTTTCAGTGAAAGACTTAAAAAGTTCAGCTGTTCCAGGTGGTGCAAGCTTCACCAGCATTTTAAACATCCTGAAACCAACCAGGCTGAAGCACATGCAAACAGAAAGTGACAGGGAAGTACCAGCTGCAAATTATTTCTGCCAGAAAACAACCAACTGCAAACTGTTCACTTAGAAATCAAGGCACTAACATTCTGCAAAGATCCTTGCAAACAGGACTTGGAGCTCAAAAGAAATGAGATTTACCTTACCTATTTAATTTTTATAATTTCCCTAAAAACTACAGTAAATGCTCCTGCAAACATGGTTTTTGACAGTCTGTTTGTCAAATGAATCTCTTAAGTGTTTAAGAAAGAAAGGATGTGGGGAAAAAAACCCCAACTTTTGTTCCCTACCTCCTCTATAATTTGTAGCTCAGAGATTAGAGTTATCATGATTTTTCCCACTTACCTGAATGCCTGATTTCAGGCTGCATTTGCTGTCAGTGATTGTGAAGAAGCTTCTCCCAGTGCTTTTCTCACCTCTTGGTCAGGTATGCAGGAAACCTTAAATTGGTGAAGAAATGCTACAACTGCCCAATGATCAGAAGAGATGGAATTCCGCTGGAATAGTATCTCAAAAGAGAAGTACAAAAGTGATGTGTCAGTGCTCAATAATAAGCAGTGCTGTTTTTCTACTTCTTTGTGGCTTGGGCTTTAGGGTTTTTTTTGTGGTCTGTTGGACTGTTTTTAAAGACCTAAGTATATGTTTCACATTTACACTTTCATTTCATTTTCATAGGAACTAATGGCTCTGCATGATGTTGATTTTATACTGTGATTATTGAAGTGTTCTTTAGTAGCACTGGTTATGTGGACATTTAACATTTTCTGTTGTCAAAATACCCCTTCAGCTTAATTGCCCTTAGTAAATAAACTTATCATACAAGGGTGCTTTAGTAAGATAATCTGATCTTAGAGCATTGCATTTCAGCTGTTGTTCATGAGGTCAAGAACCATATGTACCAAGAATACGATTTGTTGAACTTATAACTTCCTTCAGAAATGTAGGAAGGATATCTTGCAGAGCAATAGTGACATGCTAGTGAGAATGATGAGTAACACTGAGTCTTGTGAGATTTAGTAAAGTGAATTGTTAGTTAAGAGAGGCAGCACCTTAGAAGCCCCGGACAATGGCTCTCAGCAATTGGAAGCCCTGAGACAGTGTACAGAAATTACATGAATTGTTTGAGCAGTGGTAAATAAGTGTTGTAGGCCCTGTATTATTCTTCACATTGTGGCCATGCTGCCCTACTACAAAAGAACATGCAGGTAAGTCATAATCTGAAACCAAAGGCCTTTATAGGTTGGCATAGCTTGGGATATGTGAAAACTCATGAAATATAAAAAATTAGTCAGTTGATGAACCTCAAGGAAGAAGTATCAGATTACCATAACTTGATTATCTCAAAATTAAAAAAATAAGTAAAGTTCAAGGCTTTACTTGGAAAACTTTGGATCGTATTTTTGTACATCTACTGGCATGAACAATTGTGTAAGTTTTGTACATTTGTGCAGAAAGATGAGTTCCAACTTGACAATCAGATGAGAAAACATGAGAGCTAAAAAAACCCCAAACATTTGTATCTTTAAATACAAATTTTGTGGTGACTGTCTTTCATAATGAGAAGCTGAACGAAATTGTTCAAAAAATAAGACAAATCCATCATGATGCAGAGTGCTCAGTTCTGAAAGGCAGTAGAGTGCTCTTGTCTGTCCCTGAGTGAGGTTGAAAGGAAATCATAAAAATCATTACTGTGCAAACTCTGTTTTGTTACTTCATGCTGTCAGTGTTCTATTGAAGCTTTCTTTCTTCCAGTGTAGGGCAACCATGTACTGATGTTGCTTCATGCTGCTGAAGTCTGTGTAACTTTCAGCTCATATTTGATGTATTCACTGATGTCTCTTTTCCTTCTTCTCACTTATGTCATTTTACTACTTTTCTCTTTAAAGATACACTTGTATCTTGATCACTCCTTTAGGCACACATCAGAAAAAGCTAAAGTGAGAAGTGGCATGCTGAATAGTTGCTTTATATCCCTGACTCAGAAGAGCATGCTCTCAACGTGACCTAAATTGCAGTTTTAACTATCCAAACCCCTTTGTTATCCAAGTAACTCATGCACCTGCATTTGTGCATGCATCTTTACATGAAAGCAATTTAGGTTAGCAGATGCATTTGACTCATTTCAAGGCTATAAAGCCTGTTAACAGCAGGAAAATACATAGTGTTAAAGCTGTAAACTGCAGAAAGTCTTTTACACGGTAATCTGGAACATAGGCTTAGGGCTAATGATTGCATATTTGGAATTGGGTCAAAAAAGGGCCATTAAGCAAATATGAATGTCACTATGAAGTTAATTATTGGAACAATGTATAAATTGAAAAAGGAATGAACCTTTTCCTGATAAAAAGCAAAGCACTAATAGCCATGAGTGCAGGCAGATAGGCTCACTAATGCTTGCAATGCTCCATGAGTGTGCATCAGCCCTGACCTGCAAATGTCTTAGCATTGAACCTCTGCTGAGGAGATACTGCTAGAAGAGTCAAGCTGAGTCACATTATGTTCCAGTTTTTTGAAAGTGAGTGTATGAGAAGGAGGCAGAGATAAATTGACCTAAATTAAAAGCTGAACTTGTGTTTTCTGATGTGAAACCACTATGCACTTATTTCTTCATTTTACTTACAAATCAACTGACTAAGGATACTCAAAGATCATGAGAATTAATTGAATAGTAAGCACCCTTTCCTGTCAAGTATCACATCTGGCATAGTCTAGCACTTCTTGCACACTACCTCAATTTTTAAAAGCCACAATAATTGACTCTTTCATGTAGGTAGGTTGTCAATTTGGAATTTAAAGCAGGTGAGATTCTAATGTTTTAAATAATCCTAGGTTCCTAGAATAAGCATCTGCAGAAAGGGAAATCAGATAGCTCCCATGTGATTTGTTATCTCTGGATGACTTGAAGCATGAACAGCAATCCAGATAGTACAGTGCAGGCAGTAGTCTGGATTCAGATTTTCTGATTCCATCTGATAATACATTTTGCAATACCATCAGTGTTATGTCAAAGCTATTACTGCTTCTTGCCTTCTCTAAAAGGAACGGACTCTCTGTCCTGAGGGCACCAGTAAATAATGTAGGGTTTTTTAACTTCACTTAAAAAAAACCCCAAGTACTTAAAAGGGCTTCTTAGTGGCTGAAGTGCACTGCTGATCAGCAATTTCCTCAACAAGCCTGGAAATCTTAGTGGTGGCACTGAACTTTGCCTCTTACAAAAGAAATTGTTTCTTTCTGTACGTGTTTGACTGATGTGAAGCATCAATCAAATGTTTAGAGACAGATGAAGATTTTTTTGCAGCTGGTGGCATATGTCAAAATTTTGACACACGCAAGGCTTCATCTCATAATCAATTCTGTTTTCTCAAAGTTTATCTATTTGCACCCTTTAGTGCCTGTTAAGATCAAACAGATTCAGTTCAGTACTCACTTTGGGCTTCAGAAGTAACAGAAGCTAAACTTCCATCAAATTCAACATAGCTACTTAACATTCTTGACACTCGCAGTGTTCTACGGTTGGACTGTAAAATACAAGATGTAAAATGAAATCAAGGAAAGGGAACTTGACTTTAATCAACTTCACCATATCTTTGGGGTTAGCTTTAAGAAGTGTGAAAAGCTTCACATGCGCTTCCCTCGGAATTTGATTCCAGGTGTTTCCCAGTTTTGACCCATTGAAAAATTACAGGAAAACTCAGATAAGTAAAACTTTTAAACTGTGACATCAGAAGGGTTTGACAGTAAATTGACTGTTCCTCCTGATAAACCCAAAAGAATTATTTTTTGAATGCAATGTATTGAAATATCCTTTAATACAAATTAAGAAAGAAAAGGTTACTTGATCCAAACTACTGGACATCTCCAGGTGGTTATCAAAGAGGGGCTTAGTCACACTTAATTACATTCAGCCTCACAAAATTGCCTCCTGGCTTCAATTACTGACTGCATTTTACTCTTTTCAACTTCACAAAGTTGCTTTTTTTAAACAAAATAAGAAAAACATCACTTAAGTACCACCAATTCAATTAAATTTACCAAATAACAAAAAAAGAGTCTAAAATTAGTGACCTGCAGAATTCTGTTTCATTTCAGGTATCATATATTGTAAAACTACTCTAAAATCTGAACTCCAGTTACAAGTTTTCAAATTTCCTCTGAATACTAAGAATTCTCTGATTTTACTCTGGTTGCTATAAATTAAGCAATCATGTAACTTTTGATTCAAGAAGGTATTTAAAATAAAGCACGTAAAGGTAGTATAGCATTTGTAGATTCAGGATAGAAAAAAAAAAAAGCAAATGCTGTAGAAAATAGTAAAAATATTACTATATAGGATGTATGTCACAGAGGAAAGGTCATGACTGAAGTAGTGATCTTGTGTTTAAGTAATTAATTTTTGTGGTAAGACTTCAGTCTTTGAGAAAAAGGAGAATGGACAGCAGATGAATAATTTTCCCAGGATGTTTTGTCCACTGGGAAAATAAATCTTGCCTAATTGCACATTTGTTTTAAAGATTAGGTGCTTCGGGATTTTTCTCTTGTAAACAAGACATGTTCTTATTGGAATAAAAATAGCAAGTTATTTGCTGTGGTGTTTGGAAATTTTGGTGACGTGTACTGAAAGAAGTAATACCCATCTCAAGGAAAGTTTGGGGAAATAATTAGAGTAACCAAATTCACAGATAAAAAAGGTGATCAAGAAAACATCTAGTGACCGACAAAGACATGTGAGGCATATTCAGAATGCTAAGAAAGCTACATCAACCTGTTTGAGTTACCAATGTATAGCATTTCACTGGAATGAAACAGTTTGTAGGGGTATAAAGGCAGCAAAATGGAATAAAATAAGAAATATTCAGAGACTGCAGTATTCCACTCCCCCTCCTAAAGGTAGGTTATAATTGTGGTGAAAAGGTCCCGTGTCGAGTGAACAGAGGCAGTCACATTTAATAGTGGGTGGTGTCCCTGCCCATGGCAGGGGGGTTAAAACTAGATGGTCTTCAAGGCCCCTTCCAACCCAAACCATTCTGTAATTCTATGACTAATAAAGCTTGGGTTTGTTATCTCTGTGTGCATGTGAAAAGGGAGCCAAGGTACAGGAGGGCATCAGCAGAATGTAGCTAGAGTTTAAAAAGCTCTGTCAGAGTGCTGCTCAAAAGGCCAGCAGGTATTCTATCAAGGAGGAACTGTTATTCACCTTGATGGATACATTTCATTCACAGTTCTGAATGAAAACTTTTTCGTACCTCAAGGTGACTGGTAAAATGTCAAAACAATGGATAGTATGGTCATCATTTACCTTTCAGATGGAAAGCAAAAAGAGCTGCATCATTCATCAAGAAAGCCTTTGTACTTCAGAACACCTAAATAAGTGTGTCTGTCAACTCAAATACAGGTTAGACTTCATTAGATCCAAATCCTAACTCAGATTTGAAGTGCTCAGTTCTGGGTTTCAGCCCTGTCCCCAGGGGGCTCTCAACTAACAAAAAGAAAGGAGTACAGTCCTAGTGTTATTCTTGCAAAGGATTAGTATGTTCCAGGATTTGAGTATAATTTAAGCTTCCTAATTATGCACACAACTTCAGCAGATTATGAAAAGCAAATTATATTTCCATCACCATTATAAGCTAATAACTGTAGATTGTCATTCTTCTCACATAACAATGGCATATGAGTGAAGTCATCTCTGGAACAGTTTTGTCATAGATTATTCAGAAAAGTAATGTATAGAAAAGTACAAGTAGGAGGGAAAGACACAGGCAGAAAAGTGGTAAAAGAGATGCATGAGTTTTAGATGTTCAGCAGGCCCCCCAGCCTTTAACCTCCCACCGTGTCCCCCTGGAAAATGCAACTCACCAGTGGCTAATCCTGCAGCAGAGACACTGGGAGAAGCATCCCACAGAAGGGGCAAGTGGTGGCTGCTGCCCTTCCCAGCTGGTGTTAAGTAGGAGAGTGAGTGGAGTGGGCTAATTTGGAAGAGCTGGGGAGGGGAGGAGTCTCCAATGGAACCCTGTGTTGGGTTTGGTGGAAAATGGGCTGGGAAGGGGTTGGTGTGGGGTAGAGTCAGGAGATGAGGAGGAAAAGAAGGTTATGTGGAATCTGCCTGAAGGCAAACTGGGGGGAAAAATGGAAGGACTTGAGTGTTCACCATGAGGTTCATGAGACACTGTGGTGGAGGCCGCATCCCTGGAGAACATCCAAGGTTTACTGAGGCTCTGAGCAGCTTGATCTAGTTCAGGCTGTCCCCACCCATGGCAGGAGGATTGGAACTAGATGATCTTCAAGGTCCATTCTAACCCAAACCACGCTATGATTCTATATTTTTATATAATTTATATAGAGAGTAATTGGATATATGATTGAAATTAATGAAATTCATACAACACAAAATTNAAGGCCAGCAGGTATTCTATCAAGGAGGAACTGTTATTCACCTTGATGGATACATTTCATTCACAGTTCTGAATGAAAACTTTTTCGTACCTCAAGGTGACTGGTAAAATGTCAAAACAATGGATAGTATGGTCATCATTTACCTTTCAGATGGAAAGCAAAAAAAGCTGCATCATTCATCAATAAAACCTTTGTACTTCAGAACACCTAAATAAGTGTGTCTGTCAACTCAAATACAGGTTAGACTTCATTAGATCCAAATCCTAACTCAGATTTGAAGTGCTCAGTTCTGGGTTTCAGCCCTGTCCCCAGGGGGCTCTCAACTAACAAAAAGAAAGGAGTACAGTCCTAGTGTTATTCTTGCAAAGGATTAGTATGTTCCAGGATTTGAGTATAATTTAAGCTTCCTAATTATGCACACGACTTCAGCAGATTATGAAAAGCAAATTATATTTCCATCACCGTTATAAGCTAATAACTGTAGATTGTCATTCTTCTCACATAACAATGGCATATGAGTGAAGTCATCTCTGGAACAGTTTTGTCATAGATTATTCAGAACAGTAATGTATAGAAAAGTACAAGTAGGAGGGAAAGACACAGGCAGAAAAGTGGTAAAAGAGATGCATGAGTTTTAGATGTTCAGCAGGCCCCCCAGCCTTTAACCTCCCACCGTGTCCCCCTGGAAANCTCTATCTTACCTCTGACTTTGGAGAGACTGTATATTTGGCTACAATTTTAATTCATAACTTCTAATGTAAGTGTCTAAAATAGTTGTTTTTAAACCACCATTATATTAAGTTCTTGGGATATTCCCCCCTCCTCTTCTCCCCCTCNAATCCTGCAGCAGAGACACTGGGAGAAGCATCCCACAGAAGGGGCAAGTGGTGGCTGCTGCCCTTCCCAGCTGGTGTTAAGTAGGAGAGTGAGTGGAGTGGGCTAATTTGGAAGAGCTGGGGAGGGGAGGAGTCTCCAATGGAACCCTGTGTTGGGTTTGGTGGAAAATGGTCTGGGAAGGGGTTGGTGTGGGGTAGAGTCAGGAGATGAGGAGGAAAAGAAGGTTATGTGGAATCTGCCTGAAGGCAAACTGGGGGGAAAAATGGAAGGACTTGAGTGTTCACCATGAGGTTCATGAGACACTGTGGTGGAGGCCGCATCCCTGGAGAACATCCAAGGTTTACTGAGGCTCTGAGCAGCTTGATCTAGTTCAGGCTGTCCCCACCCATGGCAGGAGGATTGGAACTAGATGATCTTCAGGGTCCATTCTAACCCAAACCACGCTATGATTCTATATTTTTATATAATTTATATAGAGAGTAATTGGATATATGATTGNTAAGTTCTTGGGATATTCCCCCCTCCTCTTCTCCCCCTCCTCTCCCATCCTTTCAATTTTAATTGTTCATACCTGAAAAAATGTTGGGAAGAAAAAAAGAAACCAACCAAAACCCATGGTTCTTTCCTAGTGGGTTTTCAAATCTCCAGTACACCTGGGCTAAGCCATGCTGAATTGCATGACCAACACTGTATGGCCAGTCTCAAATAGCCTTGAACAGACCAAACCTGTGGAGTCTGCTTACGCAGCATAATCTGATATGTTTGATCCTGGAATGCTTCTATGGAGTTGGTGCATATAAATTACCTGGGCTGCTTAATCTAGTAAGATTTAGAATAAAAAATAATAAAAAAAAAATTACCTGCAGTAACTCTGTTGATAAGGTTGAATAGCAGACAGCATCTCATAGAGATTTAAAAGTGAACTGTAGTGATGCACTGTATGTAACTCTACAACACAGCTCACAGAACTGTGCAAAGTAGTTTGCAGAGTGTAACACACCAATAAATTAACAAAACACACTATTGACTGAATATATGGATAGCAACAATTTGAATTTGTTTTCCTCACAAAAGCACTATAACTGTTTTATTATTTGATGTTCGTGTTTGGTATAATTTAACACTTTGGCTGAAAAAATGAACCTTCAACTAATTCATGTAGTAGTGCAAAATGCTAATGTATAAAATTGTATGGAAGCATCACATTGCTTTTACCGTGTTCCACAGATGTCATGCTTTCTTGAGAAATGTTTTACAATATATTAACTGCCTGATCATTGAGAAATAATTATGAATTCATTTCTCTGCCTTTTCCTAAGTCAAGTGTAACAGTAGCAGTGCTGTTACAGAACTGTGATTTGGAATGATATAAAGGAGTATACCAGACTTCTGATTGCTCTTTTTCTTCAAAACTATGAGCTGAAATAGTTGTAATTTAATTATGAAAAAGCAATACTTTACCATATCTTGCCTGTTTGTAATCAGGACCTTAGTAAACAATATTTTACTGTCATTAACAAAAGATAATGATTTTTTTGGTCACAGCAAGTAATTCTGCTACTTCTATACATGTATCATTGACTTTTCAGTTGCTGGGAAAGAAAATACAGTATTGTTTCTATTTCCAATTCTTTGTAAGGTCTGAACTTGAAAGTGAGGTAGATGGTATCATAGCAATGCATACATTCTACTTACTTTGGCTTCTTTTTTTTTTCTCCTTTTTTTGTGTGTGCATAACAGCAAGTTTGAAAACAAGCTTCTTCAGTTTCAGCTTTGTCACGTCAAGCAAAATCCATTTCTTCAGTTTTGGTCTCAGCCTGAAAACTTGATATGATTTTCTAGTTTAAACTCTGTGATACTTGGAAGGGACCTTTCAGATGATCTAGTCCAACCATCAACATAACTCTGACAAAAGCCATCACCAATCTAAACAATACCTCTAAGCACTATGTCTTCAAGTCTTTTATACACCTCAAGGGATGATGCCTCAACCATCTCCCTGGGCAGCCTGTTCCAGTGCGCAATAGCCTTTTCAGTGTAAAAAAGTTTTGTAATATTGAATCTAAACCTCCTCTGGAGTAGCTTGAGGCTGTTTCTTCTTGTCCTGTTGTCTCCATTGTCTCTGAAAACTTCTTGTGGATCTGCTCCCTGTTGTAGGCAGTACTCCATTTCCCTCAAAAGACCCCTAGTTCAACTAAGCAGCAGTAGGAGTCGGACAACAGCACTACTCCACTGGATTTACTTTAGATTTTGTAGCACTGTAGTGCTGTCTGTACCTGTAGTACAGGCTCCCAAGCAGGTTTCTGCAAAGGAAGGATGCACAGATAATCAGGGGCGCTCTAAGGGTGGCAGTCTCCTCTTTGGAGCAGAGTAAAAGAAGCAAACCAACAACCAGCGTGGTGATCTTTTTGTTTTTTTCCAGTGGAGTGAAACATACAACAGAGGTACAGTGAGCTGTAAGGAAGGAACCAGCTTATTGGACTATTTGCTGTACCATCTGATCTAGGTTGCATATCCAGTTCAGTACAATGTGTATTGCTGTTTATAACGCTGATGAATTAAATGTCCCCACTGACATCTCACAAGGCGTATCACTGTAAATACCTTGGCCATTGCACAGGTATGGCTAAGCTGTTTTAAGTATGAGCAAGTGCCGAGGCTGCCAGCACTGCCCATTTAGCAGGCTCCACTTTGAGATGTCCATGTTTTCTGATGAACAGGTTGGAGAACATGGGGAACTTTATTTCTTGTATTACTTCTAGGTTGGGCGTCTCACATTGTGGGAAGATACTTCAAAATGTAGGGTGTTAGGTGGAACTAGAGGTACATGTGTGTACTCTGTTCTATGTGTATTATGTTAAATAATAAGTTTAAAGTCTTTCTAGGTTCCTGCTCTTCTCCATGAACCTCAGAAAGAGTGGCAGAGCTTTTCAGATAGGTGGAAGTCACTAGAAAAGAAGGTAAGGGGTTAGAAAGTGCAATTACTCGGGGCTTTCAGAGGCAGAGAAAGGAATGAAATGCAGCCCATCAACTTGGTGAATGTTTGCTGGATAATAACTTGATGGATAATAACAAGCCCTTATATTTGCTTACCTTTACTGCTCTTGTTGGGGTTGTGTGTTATCTCTTCCAAGAACTTCGTTCTTGGTCATGTGTGGCCCTCTCCCATAACCATTTTGTACTGAATCACAGCAATAGCTCTAGTGAATGAAGGCTGCTCCATTACTATCACTGTCATCCTTCTGCTGATCTACTGCAGTTGAAGATAGAGCTCCATTATTCTAAGTCACTCGAATAAAAAGAGAGTGGCACAGTATAGCAGGAAAATGCAGGAGAAATTGTTTTAAATAAGCCTTACCTTTTAAAATTAAGCTTACAAATCCATCCAGGTGTGTGCAAATGCCTATGCAAGTTACTGAAGAGTGTGAGAAGGCTTCATGGGAAGCCTTATGGCTAGCCTTAGCCCCTTTTGTTGTTGATGATGAGTATGGCAGATTGTAATAACCTTCAGGCTTAGTTATAAGAAAAAAGCTTTTTTTTGGTGTAAAGAAAACATAGAAGTGACAGCAAAGATAAGGAGACAATCTGCTTCCCCTCAGGAAAAAAAGCTGGCTAAAAAGTAATCAGTGAAACATGAGCTGATGACTGAGAAAGACCATAAGTAGTGGCTGACCTGAAAAAAAAGGCATTACATTTAAGTCTTCTGCCTTCTCCTTCCTTATCCCTTACAGCTTCCACCCTGACAACAAGAATAAAGAACTGGAGGAAAAGGGAGAGGTGGTCTTG
>VZTY01008642.1:13173-27167 GCA_013400935.1 Turnix velox
TTTTTTTTTTACTTGCTTTTCAGCTTGCTATTTAGAAGTAATTTATTAAATAAGCTTTTACCTTCTTTTGCCCCGGTAGTGCTCATACTCGGCAGTTATGGAGTAAATTCCTGTCCAGCCCAGTATAATAGAGATGTTGGTGAGATGCCATTGGTATCAGGGAAGCAAGTGGCTCCCTGTGTGGGAGAGACTGAGGGAAGATTTAAAAGTTTCTTTGAACAGTAGTTTTCTGTGCTGTTCTGCCCCCAGCAGACAGCTGAATCTGTGAATCTGATTCAGTGGTATCATCTTAAACACATAGATTTTTCTTGTAACTAATTAAAAGTATATTTTGGGAGTGGAAGGAACAAAACTGCAATGGGATTGAGTCTCCATCATTAGAGCTTCTGTGTTTTTTCTCTTTCTTATACTGTAATGGTTTTCTTCTGTATTAAGCCCAGTGTTTTCTTTGAGAAACAGTTGCTGTTTACAGAGCTTGTATCAGGAGAAGGTACTGGCTGTTGCTGTTGGGCTTCTTGGAGTTGCCCTGGCCAAGCATGAAAGCAAAGGTCACAGTGTCCAATCATGGGAAAACTACTCTAAACCAACACAAAATAAAAATACATCTAAATATGATGTATATACTTTGTCACACACACCTGCAGGTGGCTGTATGTACATTGTCACCAACTCCATCTGTCACCCACGTGGTCCCACTGGCTCTGTGCAGGTGATCTCCTAGATATTATTTATCTACCCCATTATTTTATGTCATCTTTGAGCTTCAGCAGCAATTATTTTGGTTTTCTTTCATGATTTTATTACGAATATTGAATTGCTCTTGGCCAAGCACAGGTCTAAATACACTAAATACAAGCTGTTTCAAAGTCTGTTAAATTCTTTTGTTGCTGCTGCAAAATTATTAGTCTGGTACTTGAGAAAGGCCCTGTTTTCCCTGAACACTATGCACTGTGGCTTTTTTACTCACAGATTTGCTCCAAGACGTGTCTTTTCCATTATTTTAGACCATCTAATTGCTGTCTGTACACATGGAACATTCCTTCTGTCCTTCTCAGGGCTCAGTCAATGTGGTATCTTGTGCTGTCCTCAACAGTTTTCTTTATTTATTCTTTATTTCTATTTTATCTATATTTCTTTATTTATTCTTTATTACAGGCTTTGGCTGTAGGTTCTCAATTTCCATTTGTTACACACTCTTTAACACTTAGTAGTCTTCAGTGAGAGTGGATTTTTAGCTGAGAAAATCCATCTTTTAGTGGTGAAACTGAGTTTTTGTGTGCACAAGTGTAAAAAAGTGTGTAAAGTACTATGAATCCCTGTAAAAAGAGGATGGTTGGTCTTCACATCTCGCTTTTTTCCCCTCTTGCAGTGTTTCTGTGGCTCTGGTGGTTTTCCATTTAGTGTATTTTAATGAAAACACAATCGTGGAAGAACCAGGGGTTTGCGTGTCTCTATCTGCAGAAAGTTACTAATGTTGGAGGTGAAGGTGTGCCTGCACATCTTGTGCTGCAGCATGGAGGGCATAAGTCTGAATTATGCAAAGGCAGGTTCTTGTTGGGGTAAAAAGAGGACAGTTCTTGGATTTAACACCATGGAGCCATGAGCAGCAGCTGAAGTTCTGAAGGGATTGTGTGATTTGCCTCAGTTTGTAATTATTGGTGTACAGACAAGTTTACTCCCATTGTCGTCTTATAATGGTTTGAAATGAATTAATTTGTTTTCCCAGCTTTTCCAAAACCCACTTTTGTAATACTTCATTGTCACTTGTGATCAATGTGAAACAGAAAAGAATGTGGGAGAAGCTGAAAGGAAGTTTTTTTGGCTAGGCGAGGACTTAATATTACATTTCCATTAATGAGAGATTAGGAAAAGAAACCCACATTACTCCTGCTTCAGGATGATCAAGTATGGCAAAGACATTTGCCTCAATATATGCCTGTGTATCACTGCAAATAATTTTTATTCTTTTTAAGTAAGTATCAGAAAGACTCCTAAGCTTACTTAGTATATAGTAATAGTAATGCTGGAAGCTAATAATAAAATAGCTCTTTTGGAGAAGCAATCTTTTTCTTTGAGAAACAGTTGCTGTTCAAAGCCAAGCCACGTTGGAGGGGAGAGAAAAGAAGAAAATACTGCTCTCAGTGATTCGTTGACATTCTGAGAGAACTCCTGAAGTGAGTGTTTCTGTGGATGTGTTTGTATCTGTGTAAATAAAATCACCTCATTGTGACATTTGCAGCTTCAGGGTCTGGAGGGAAAGGAAGCCGCCCCATGGACATTGGAGCTGATTACAAACCACCACTTGGTGGTAAGTAACTGCTTCAAAGCCTTCATTTAAATGCCATGTCTTTTGGTGTTTCTCCCAGTGATGCTGTGTCCTACTGAAAACAGTCAGCTGTTCACAGCCCTGATTGCATCTCTTCCAGCAGCTTTCTTCCTTTAAGATGATAACTGTTCCCTCTCAAGAAATTGCCTCATATTTCTGTCCGTGGTCTTGCCTGCTCTGTGGGGTACATGGAGAAAATGCCATCAACTGCATTTACATTGCAGTCATGATTAGCAGATCTTGTTCCAAGTTTAGTTTTAAGTGGCTGCTGTAGTGCACGAGTGTAAAATCAGTTCAGTAAGAACATATTGGGAAGGAAAAATTAATTTTAACTCCTCCCTATTAGCTCTGTGCATTGCCATAGCTTTGCCCTAGGGAGGCACTTATTAGTGTTACAGAAAAGATGTTCACTTTCAGAGACAAGTGACCACTGTAGAGCACTGATGCATGTTCATGGGATTATCAAGCCCAAGGGATGCCTGTAGTGCTGGAGTTTTAGCTGAGGCCCAAATTAACTCCAGACTCTAAACTGTTGCATTTTTTGGACAACTATTTGAGTAGAGTGAACATAGATTCTCTTACAGACTGATAGTTGGAAGTGGGGTCTATAAAGCACCTTCAAGATTTAACAATTGTACAGAAACATGGTTGGCAAATCACAAAAAGATTAGCAATCCTGGCAGATGAGGCACCTTCCTTGTTGTGCTGCTCTGCATAATTTCAGAAGTCTTTGGGCTTTGCTTCCTTTTGATGGAGACTTTTTCTATATCATGAATAAACCCTTTCTCCCCTCTCCAATGTGCAGGCAGTAACAGCCCTCATGGAAGTCCTACCTCTCCCTTGGACAGCAACATGCTCCTTGTCATTATAGTCTCCATTGGAGTCATCACTATTGTGATAGTGGTGATAGTTGCAGTCTTCTGCACTCGCCGTACAACTTCTCACCAAAAAAAGTAAGTCTGGGTGGCATTTTGCCCTCTCCTACCTTTCTCACTTCATTCTATTATTTGATCCTCATGATTTAGAGTTTATGATTTTTAAGCCTTTGTTGCCTGTAGAAATTCTGTTCTGACAGGTGACTAATGCAGTTTGAATTCTCACGTTCAGAAGACAACGTGCATCACTACTACGTTGTTACATGTGTGATGATGATCTGATTTTCCTAATCAGTGTTTCAGGGTTCACAAACCATTTTGTTTTTCCACAATTCCACCATGTCCCACATCTGCCTTGTGATCTCGTTGCTCAGCAGTGATGGAAAAGCAANTACCATGTCCCACATCTGCCTTTGTGATCTCGTTGCTGCTGCCGCTGCTCAGCAGTGATGGAAAAGCAAATTATTAAATGTGTCCGACCTGAGCAGTGGTAAGACAAATGCTCTGGTCCTTTGTCTTTGGAGTTAACCATCCTGTTGGGATAATTGGTGGTTTGCACAATCCTTCTGCTGCTTGTGTGTGGTTGTTTGTCAGCCCTGGGTACGCTTCATGTTTGGAATATTCTCTTAACAACTGCGATTCTGGCATCTTAATTTTTCTTAATGAAAGCTCAGACTGTAGAGCAGAGTTGTGCAGCGTGTGGTAGCCTCTGAGATAGATTTCATGGCATCAGAGTTGGAGAATCTGCTTTGAGATATCAGATGTGCTTATATGTAAAATTCAAAGCTTCCTGCCCAGTGGGAAGCTTTTGCTCAGCTGGATGTAAGACCTGAAGGAAATCTCACTGAAAATTTGCCTTTTTCAACAAGTAAAAGAAAGTTACATGTAAGAACATTTCATTTTTTTTTCCTTCCCAAGGAAACGAGCTGCCTGCAAATCAGTGAATGGCTCCCATAAGTACAAAGGAAACTCCAAAGATGTCAAACCTCCCGATCTCTGGATCCATCATGAAAGGCTGGAGCTAAAACCCATTGATAAATCTCCAGATCCCAATCCAATCATGACAGATACCCCAATCCCTCGCAATTCCCAAGACATTACCCCAGTGGATAATTCCACGGACAGCAATATCCATCAAAGGCGAAATTCCTACAGAGGTGAGCCATCAACTGTGATATGTAATGATTATATCTGACCATGATATTTAAAATTAAATGTTTCCTACTTTTGCAGGTGAAATCACTTTAATATTATTCAGTTATCCTTACCTTTTTTTGTTCTTCTTTTCCAAATAGTGAATTGGTTTGGGGCTTAGTTTATAAGACTCTCCAAAAAGAATGGATAAGTGCCCAAAATTAAATTATGAATTTCCCTTTATAAATACCAATCAGTAATCAGATGATCATCTGATGTGTATTTCCTATGAAGCTGTTGAGAGGGTTGGGACTTCTTTTCAGCAGTCAATCACATTATTAGGTTTTGGTGCTTTAACCAGCTACTGCTCAGATCTTGAGGCATGGGGGAGTTTTCACTGGGTGTGAGTAGTTAGTTGTCTCACCCAGACGTGTGACTCCTTGCTGCCTCTCATTGCTTCTGGCTTTGTGCTTGCATTATGGCCTGGAGCTGGTGACTTTCTTCAGTGCTTAATGATCTTTACCCCAACTTTCCTCTTTTATGCTTTCTAGTGGAGGATGAAAGAGCTGTTTTTATCATTTCTGAGTCACAGAACTGCTCACAAACAGGACAGCCCAGAAATAGAGGAGGATAAAAATCATCTGGTATGGTATCACAGAAGTTTGTCTGCCATGGTAAATAACCATCAGTATTTTCCCTTCAGGGCATGAGTCAGAGGATAGCATGTCCACCCTGGCAGGAAGAAGGGGGATGAGGCCCAAGATGATGATGCCTTTTGATTCTCAACCACCTCAACGTAAGTGAACAGCCCACCTACCAGCTGGTTTGAAACCAGGAGCACCCAAACAAGCCGTGTTGGGGCTGTATGTGCCAGCATACTCACACACTGCTTCCCAAGGAGTTCTGGCACATCTGCAGTGGAAAGCATTTAAAGGCAGCATCCTGAGTCCCTGAGTGTGGAGGCAGAGTTAGATCAAGTTAAAAGGAAAAGCAGAAGAGCTGTATGTGAGTGAGCAGGAGGCACACTGCAGAGAGGAGGAGAGTTGGGAATATTTCTGGCAGTCTGTCTGTCCTGCTCTCCAGCAGTGGCAACTGCAGGTGCTTTTTAGGGAAAGCTTATGAGCCTGGATGCTTTTTATAGTCCATTCCCTTCATACCCTGCCAGTATCTGGCTGTTCCATACAAGTTGTACAGTTCTTCTCCACTGTTAGTTTACTCTCCCCAGACCAAACAGCTGTCGCCGTTTTAACCTCCCCTCCTGTGGTAGCTCTTCCATCCCCTTCATCACTTCAGCTGCCATTCTCAGAACCCTCTCTGACTTTCCTACATGCTTCTCAAGATGCAGAGACGCCTGAGCTGCACCTGGCACACCAACACACAGACCAGGAGGCAGCATCCTCTGCTGTGTTCCTCCTCTTCATTAGACTTTACCCAGAAAGAACAAAGCAGCCACAGGCAGAGCTGGCTCTGGGGTGCCAAGTTAGCATTGGGCATGATATGGTGGGTCTTCTAGTACTCCAGAGTTTGAGATTGATTTTGGGACTTTGACTTTTTATCCTATTTGCAGAACCTCAGAGAGCTTCTGGTTGTACATTTCTATTTTATAGTAAGTGGAAACATTGATGAAACATCTTTAGATAGCTTGTTTCAAAAGCTACAAGGAAAACCAACCCCTTTCTCAGCAAGCAACACAGAAGGAAGGTGCAGGTTCAGTGCATTCAAATCTGTGCCTGTACCTTTCTATGGCTTCCACTCCTCACTGTGGCATCCAAATCTAATTACCACTTAAATGCTAAATTAGCATAATTTAATGTGTTGAATTTCAGTATATTTGAAGTAATAGTGTGTGCCTAGTCTGTTCCTTCCTAACTAGGAAAAACTCTGGAAGGTTATCAGGAAGCAAAAAGCTATTTGTTAACACACCATGTTTCTCTTTATCCAGTTCTTCATCTGACCTTTCTCTCCCTTGAAATTAAAACAGTGCATCACGATCTTCATTAAGAGCTGCTGGTGCTACAGGCTGCTTTTTGACCTGCAGAGGTAGCAGGCTGGGCTCTGATAACCCAGCAGATTATTAGCAAAGCCTAGCAGCACCAATGTGAACTCTCTGGGGACTTGACCTTTCTCTGCCTCAGTTTTTCTCTGCTGGATGTGAGCTCTTACAATTTTGCACTCCTCCCCCCATCTCCAAGATTTTAGGAAAGTTGTTGAATATCTGGTGTATGTGCACAATTTTTTATTGCAGTTGCAGAAACAAAGTCTTTTATACTAACGTGCTTTATGTTTGCTAATGATGGAAATGCTTGCTGAAACAGGTGTAGAGAGCAGTGCTTTCTACAAGTAGAGGAAATCACAATATTTATGCATGGAAAACGTCATGCCTTAAAATCTGTTTGCCTGCTACCTTGTGACATGTAAGAGAACTCCTGGTGTCTCTGCTGGATTTCTGATATACAAGTTTCTGGGGGTTATTCCTCCATTTTTCAGTTCTTTGCAAAAAAAAAGTGACATTTTAGTCTTGCTTCAAGTGAGAATATCTGACTTTACACCTCCCCTTGACAGCTGTCTCACAAGACTTAAACCTAGAACCTACTCATTACTCAATATTAGACTTTTGTTTTGATTTACAAGAGGTTGATAATGACATTTATATCTCAGTGGAAGAGAGAATTTCTTTATTACCAATACCTGAAAATGTCTTAAGTGATTTTAAGCAACTCTGAATTTTAGTCTGATGTAAGTGGTAAATTCTTCATGTGCTCTTCCACCCTACTGGGCAGGGGTGAGAGTTTGTTTTGCTGTTGCCTCAAAAGAGTGAGGGCAAAGGATGATTTACATCAAGTATAACATTCACATTTTAAACAGGAAAAAGAAAACAGCTAGATAAGAAAAAAGAGGAAAGAAGGAGGCTTTTTGGTTTGAGTGCTCTAGAGCAGACCTTTATGAAACCTGCACAGGGCGAATAAGTGGTGAGCCTTTGGTGTCTTGTCCTATCATTTGTCTTGCATTATTTAATTAATTTAAATTAATTTAATTACCACATTTGGTTACAATGTTAAGAAATTCAGTGACAGCCAGAATTTATTTTGGAATTGGAACTCATATTTATTAGCTCTGACATCTCTAGCTCAGCATGAAATGCAGGGATGTTCTAAAAGGAGCTGACCTCCAGTTTTCTCAAGTGCAACAGAAAATGCTTGGAAGTTGCAGCTGAGAGAGATGCATTTTCTGCACAGAACAATGAAGAACTGCCTCTTTAGTGGATTTTGTGTCTTGACATGGAGGGTTCTGAAGTGCTAGAGTAAAGTTGGCAAATTGACAATGGGATGTGTCATCCTGGTGTCACTGTGGCTCTTCCAAGCGGTTGGCTCTCTGGTCTGTGGCTCTGTTGGGGAAGGGTGGGATATGGTGCATTTCATGTGCATGTTTGTATGTTAAGCATTTTCCTGTCTTATATTCATTCACAGCTGTGATTAGTGCTCATCCCATCCATTCACTCGATAACCCACACCATCATTTCCACTCCGGCAGCCTCGCTTCTCCAACTCGCAGCTATCTCCATCACCAAGTCAGCCCGTGGCCCATTGGCACATCCATGTCCCATTCAGACAGGGCCAATTCCACAGGTGAGATACAAACCACCAGGTAGATTCTGCTTGTTGTGGTACAATGAGTTGAACGTGTGGAAATCAAGCCTGAAACTTAACCATTGAGGTGCTCCACGAGTGACAGAGTCGGGGGTTAAGCACAAACAAATCTTTGATGGCTGAGCTTTCTGTAAGCAGTTTCTGCCTGGATCGGATGTTGACCTTGGAGATATGCAATGGTGTCCTTGGAAAAGGAGGAGTAACGTTTTACATACAACTTTTAATAGGAAAATTCCCTATTCTAAAGCATTCAGCCACTGAGTCTGAATCATAGAATCATAGAATAGTTTGGGTTGGAAGGGACCTTAAAGATCGAGTACCAAACCCCTACCATAGGCAGGGACACCTCCCACTAGACCAGGCTGCCCAGTGCCCTGTCCAGCCTAGTCTTGAACACTTCCAGAGAGGGGGCATCCACAACCTCCCTGGGCAACCTGTTCCAGTATTTCACCACCCTCACTGTCCTTCAGCCTGTCCTCATAGGGCAGTTGTTCCAACCCTTCGTGGCTCTTCTCTTCTGAAACATCAGATTAAATCCAATTTAACCTACTTAATATAACTCTTTTCTAATTAGTAGTTATTAGGAGAGGATGAAAGGCACAGAATACCTTGTGTATACATTGAGGGGCCTTCAAAGTCATCAGACTTTGCTACTGCAAGCTGACATCAGTAAATCTTTCTGAAGCACACAGGAGATGGCAGAGGTTTCTGTGCAGCATTTTTGAGCTTAAACTGTTGTGTGCAGTAGTTTTTATCTCCAGTGCTCTGAAAAATTTGGAAGCAACAGTATTACCAAATGAATTCTGAGCTCCTCTAGTTTAAGGACAGCATTTTANGGCAACAGTATTGCCAAATTGCATGCAGGTAACATCCTGAGATGAAGTGAATTCTGAGCTACTCTAGTTTAAGGACAGCATTTTAATGAAGGTGCCCTCAGCCAGCACCATTGCTTCCTGTGTCGTTATAGAAGCAATTCATGAGCCTGCAAACACCCAGTCAGACAGATGTCAGAGGCAGAGGGTCCCCTTTTTCTGCTTTTATACCACTGAAGTGGCAGCTCTCTCAATCCAGGTCTTCCTTGTGTGTGCCCTAAATTCAATACACCATCTTACTACTCTCTGAGATCAAGGTGCAGAGTCTGCTGCAGACAAATAAATTAACTCTGGGATTATATTTTAGCTTTCAGCACGTAAAAAGATTTCAGAAAAAAAATTGGCTCTTCTGTATACACTCCAGTGATACGTATGCACTTAATGAATCCCCATTGCAGTATGGCAATGCTATGGAATGATAAAATGAGGATGAAGATTTGTGGTCCGTGCTGTTGATCCAATGTTTATATGTAGTTGTTCCAGTGCAAAGGTGTTGCTTTGGTGTAATATCTGTGGAGTCATTCCATACCCAGGCTAGAGAGCTGAACAGGACAGTTATCTGACCACGGTGTTATTGGTGACACAGAGCTTTAATCAGTAAATTCACTTCTTAGTGAATAGCAGTAATCTTGGAAAAGGTGCTTGCAAATACCATCTGACCACAGCAAACTTTTTCCTTTTAAACAAACACCTTGTTGTTTTATTTCTCTCTGTTGTAGAGTCCGTTCGAAACACACCGAGCACAGACACGATGCCGGCTTCCTCTTCCCAGCCGTGTGTTGACCACCAGGATCCTGAGGCAGGCTCCTCCTACCTGGCCAACGCACAGGAGGAGGATTCAGCTCAGAACCTCCCAACAGCTCACGTCCGTCCTTCCCACCCGCTGAAGAGCTTTGCGGTGCCTGCAGTTCCAGCAGCGGGTTCCACCTACGACCCTGCGCTGCCAAGCACACCCCTACTGACTCAGCAAGGTGAGTGGGGAGAACTGGTGAGACACACTTGCCACTGAGAGAATCATAGAATAGTTCAGGTTGGAAGGGACCTTAAAGATCATAAAGTTCCAGCCCCCAGGTTTTCCAGGTAGTGGTGTATTGCTCCCATTTTATTTGGGGAACTGTTCTGTGCAAGATGCTTGATGGAGAGATCAGCAGATGCTTTTGAAGAAAATGAGAGAAATTCCTTAAGGAGCAGGGAATAGAGTTGGGTATCAAAGGAAACATGGCAGAGGCTGGAATGAATTTTGTTGGTATCACTCTCAAGGCTCTTTTATGGGCATAGAATAACTGGAGAAAAATTCAAATTCAGCACTCCATAATTTGAACCATTTGGTTTCCTCTTAATAGAATCCTTTTTTTGTCCTCTTACTTCCAAGGGCTTTCTGAATAAGCAAAGGAACTAATTAGCTGAGGAATAACTATGTAACAACTTCTTTTCAGCTCCGAACCATCTAGTTCACTCGGTAAAGACTGCGTCAATTGGGACTTTAGGAAGAACTCGACCTCCTATGCCAGTGGTGGTTCCCAGTGCCCCTGATGTGCAGGAGACCACCAGGATGCTAGAGGACTCGGAAAGCGTAGGTACTCCTACACTGCCAGTGCCTTTGGCAGTGATGATCAGATTGTGGTTAATCTGTTATAGTATAATCATAGAATCATAGAATAGTTTGGGTTGGAAGGGACCTTAAAGATCATCGAGTTCCAACCCCCCTGCCATAGGCAGGGACACCTCCCACTAGACCAGGCTGCCCAGTGCCCTGTCCAGCCTAGTCTTGAACATCTCCAGAGAGGGGACATCCACAACCTCCCTGGGCAACCTGTTCCAGTATTTCACCACCCTCACTGTAAAGAATTTCTTTCTTCTGTCTAGTCTAAATCTATCTCCCTCTAATTTATATCCATTGTTTCTAGTCCTCCCATCCGATATTATGTTAAAAATTCCTTCCCCTGCCTTTCTGTAGGACCCCCTCAGGTACTGATAAGTTACTCTGAGGTCCCCTGTGAGCCTTCTCTTCTCCAGGCTGAACAACCCCAACTCCTTCAGCCTGTCCTCATAGGGCAGTTGCTCCAACCCNGCTCAGAGCTTCAGCAAGCCTGGCCTTGAATGTCTCCAGGGATGGGGTCTTCATCATCTCTCTGAGCAGCCGGTGTCTCACCACCTTCATGATGCAGAACTTCTTCCTAATGTCTAATCTAAACCTACCCTGTTCTACTTTATAATCATTGCCCTGTTAGTGTTTCATAGTTTCATAATCAAGGTTGGAAGGGACCTTTCAGATCATCAAGTCCAACCATCAGCCCAACTCTGACAAGCCTCATACCTGGACGGGGACTTGAACCCCTGACCCTCAGATTGGGAGTCTGATGCTCTCCCAACTGAGCTGTACATCCAGGTCTTTGCAGTGAGACTTTCAAAGGCAGAGGCTAACAAGGCTTCTGAGTGCCCCCGGTGTCACTGCCTCTAAACCCATGTAAAAAAAAAAATAAAATCTGGTGCAAATACCTTCTACACATGACAGAAAATACAGAGAATTAGAGAACTGGCACTTTAATTTCAAAGTGCTTTCTAAATGTGAAAAGTACTTAAGAGTCTATCTCCATTTCTAGTTAGCCGCCACTAACCAGTCCACAAGGGCCACTCAGGCAGAAACTGAGAAACCCTTGGTGACATTTTGGCTGAAGGGAGCTTTTAGCTGAGCAGGGATGTGTTCTTGGAGATTTCTTTTCATGACTTGTGCTCAGTGCTTCTGATTTCTGCCTGCACATCACAGTGATAGGGAGAGGGAAGACACATCCCATTGGGTTTTTATTCTTTACAATGTGACGCATCTGATGGAGCTTTAGTTTATGACTTGGGCTCCTATGTGCAGGATCCCATAGAGGGGCTGTGGCATCACCCTGGACATCTGGGCTTTGCCTGCTTATTGTGATGAAAAGAGCATCTTTGTTCACACAGCTGAGGGCCTCCAACAGTGCTGTTTGCTTTTCTGTGCAGCTGAAGATGTTGTGTTCATGCTTGCTTTGCCATGTCATTTATTGATGCCTGGTTTGCAACACTGAGCCTAGATCCCATTAAAGTTGTGCAGCTGCAGCCTCCTGGGCTGCTGCACAGCATCCAGAGTGTCATTGCAAGTGGGGAATTTAGCATTAATGGCAACATGGGTAAAGCCACCATCTCAAATAGATTTTGGATACTTTTAGAAGTGTTTTGACTTTATGGAAGAAACCACAGTTGTTTGGCTTCTTCTGTAAGAGCTTTTTAGGAGTGAGGATGGTTTTGGGTGTCAGGCACTGGAAAAGCTATTTTCCTCTCAGACTGCAAGCCAATGAGTTCCTGTGTTAGCTGTCATATCACTGCCACAGGACATGCTTCTTTTGAATTAATCTTTTTTTTTTAATTCTCTTTTCTTTTTGTCACCCTCATGATCTTATTTCTGTACTTTGTGGTCTAGAAACTGCACCCATCCTGGATTTTGTGCCCTGCTGCTTATGGTTTTTTGGTATTTTGGTACTTATTAGCTTATTCATAAACAACTTTATAACATTTAGATATAGCCATTAATAAATTAGTATAGTAAATATTTGAGTTTTAAAATTTATATTAAATAGTGATTTGAATTGAACCTGAGGAATAAGTTTGAGTGTTTCCACCTCTTTGTCAGCAATAGGGAGATAATGCATTGGACACAGGACAGAGGACTTCTCTGGTACAATCTAGAGGGCAAACTGGAATGTGAAACTGCACTCACTTCAATTTAAAGGAAAGAAAAGATTTCTTTCTAGAAGTAAAGGAGTTGAGATCAGAGTCAGGGCTGAGGGCTCTGTACTGGGAAGGGCTCCAACTTTATGGAACACCATCAGGTGAATGGTGGCTTTGTTATCAGCCTCTAGTCAGAAGTTTTAAGGCTGGAACTTGAATATAGAGAGCAGAAACTGGCACTCAGGAGCTGAGTATGAGCAGAGCTGGGGGTGGAGTAGCCATCCAGCCTGGTTGGGCTTCTGTGAAACTGCTGTGGAAAGAGCAAAGAGAGCTTGGGGAGACACTTCAAGGTTAGGGGTTGAAAAGGACATGGTACTGGGAAAGCCTAAAAGGGTCTGAGATGAACAAGTTGGTGGTATCTGTCTACATAACCTCCACTGAGAGCATCAAGAGCAGAATGTTCAGTACAGCTGAAGCCAGACAATTGAGGCTAAAAATAGAATATGGTTTTAGTATAATAAATTCTCAAAACAGTGGTATTTGAAGCAGTTCCTTCAACCTTTTTTTTCCAGTTAAGCTGAGAAGATTTTTCTAAGACATCCACTTTGGTTCAAAGGAAGCTAAGTTAACTTGAAGCAGAAATTGATACAAGGCAAAGAGATAAGATAATCACAGTCTTAAAAATCAGTAAAATGATGAACTGCTATTGAAAAAGGTTCTTAAAATAGAGTTGTTTCAAGTTATTAGTTCCTTATAAATCTGCTTCTGCTTATTCATGTGTCAGGGTCACGATCTACACCAGAATTACTGATCTCATTTTTGATTCTCTCCTTCTTTCAAGAAGAATCACTTAGTAACTCTTTGCATCTCCCCCCAGAATTACGAACCGGATGAACTGACCAAAGAGATGGCTCACCTGGAAGGACTAATGAAGGACCTTAATGCCATCACTACAGCATGACCACCTTCACCAGAACATGACTCCAGACAGCTTCACAAGTCTTGGGACTCAGCCTTGGAAAACAAGGAATTGTACAGAGAAAGAAAGAAAGAAAAGAAAAAAAAGAAAAGAAAAAAAAAAACAAAGAAAAGAAATCAGAGGGCCAGAAGATGAGAGCACACACAGGAATCGAAGGAACCAACCAGTGCACATTTGTGCTACCTACAGCTGGTCATAAAGAGGTGACATTTCTCATCATTGTCCTGCAATGCCAAGTTGAATTCCATTCAGCTGCTGGGATGGTGTGGGATAGGGCACAGCAGCCTGGAATTGAGCATCAAGAAGAAAGGAGAGGGAAAAAAAAGAAAAAAAAAAAAAAAAAGGACTTGACGTTTGGGGTTTTTTTTCTGGTCAGGTTTTGTCTCAGTGGTGTGATTGCCCTGCCTTTTCAGTGTTGGACATTGGCATTTATGTACAATTTTATTTGTGTTTTTATTTTATCTT
>VZTY01008642.1:36690-47728 GCA_013400935.1 Turnix velox
TTCCAGAAGTGGAGGTGAGTCCCCTTATGGGCTTGCAGAGGATATTCTGGAGTCCTCAGGGCTGATGTCTGCCTGTTTTCACACTACTTGAACCAAACCCTATGATTTTGGAGACCATTTTGCTGGAAGCAGAGATGAAGAAAATGTGTTGTGTCTGTGCATAAGTATCTCAGAGTTCATCCCTGGGGTATCTGCAGCTCCTACAGGTACTCTCACCTTGGCTGGACAGTGCCACATTTAGGCCTTCATGGTAGAGTTGATTAAAACCTGCACACTAAGTATCTTTCTAGAGCTAAGTATGTATATCCTCGGTTGTCACAGCCTTTCCAAGAGCACAAGGCTTACACTGACATGATAGATCAAGCTGCCCTGGCACTAAATCTTAGCCACAAGCCATGAGGTGCAAGAGAAGCCTGAGGCACCAGGGAAAATGTTCATAATTCCTCAAGGTCGTTGGCTCCACCTGCCAGCAATGTCCTTCTCCTAACAAGGTATTCCCACCCTTCCCAGCCTGGCCAGGGGTGCTGTGTTCCCAGTAATACATTCAAGCTACTCCTGAGGAAGGAGATGGAAGCATTTTACAAAGGAGCAGCACTGCAGCCTTGTCCCACATCCTTCCTCCTTTCCTAAAAACAAAAAGCTGCTCCCAAGTCTGCTGGGTCCCTCTGACCCTGCTGTGTTTGCCTCAGTGGTGCTGTACCTTTCCCCATGCTGGGGTGTGAGGGTGAGCTCCCTTCTCCCAGGTGGCTGTTGGCAGAAGGGTGAGGCAGCTGGGCCAACTGGAGCATCAGCAATAGCAAAGAGCAGCTCCTGTCTCCAGTTCCCCCACACTCTGGTGAGCCACCTCAGGGGCTGGATTGGCCCACACAGCACAGCAGAGCAGCACATCAGCACCCAGCCTCTGCAGAGAGGAGCTGACAGTGACGGGCATGCACAAGGCCAGAGCTGACAGCATCCTTTGGCCACAGTAGGAGGCCAGTGTGGGTGGACAGGACACCTGAGAGGCAGCACCGTGTCTGGGGAGAGCGGCTGGCCATGGCCCCCCTTGAGCCACCCCCCACTGGCACTCTGTCTCTGACAGAGCTGGAGGTGCTCAATGCAGTGAGTCGAGTGTGGGCAAGCCCTGGCCATTCCCAAAGCTGCTGAAGAAAGTGGGAGTACAAAGAAGTGAAATAAAATGACCCTGAAGAGCTGTCTAATTTGCAGCACAGTCAGGGAGAGCAGCTTCTCAGAGAGGGGAAGGTGTTCAGACATGTGGTGCTGGGAGATGCTGTTAACACCTTCCTGTCCAGTGCTGGAGGACAGCTTCAGCCAGCTCCTTGTCTTCCCATTCCCTTCCTAGTGGGTAGGGCAGGGCATGCACATCCTGGACACCTCCTATTGGGACTTGTGGAGCAGATGGCCAGCTTCCCCACAGGCCAGGACAGACAGGACCTGCCAACAAGAGGTCACTCAGTGGATAACCTACAAATGGCCTGGAATTTGCTGGCTCCTATTTTAACCTATCAGGATGCTGCTATTCCTCCATTAAAGAATAAGAGCATCTACTCTTCCCAGAGACTTTGTTCAATGTCAGTAAGGTGCCTACTTGAGAGGAAGAGTCACTGCCGGTGATTAGGGTCAGATGATAGCTGGAGGCTGAAAGGCAGCTGGTTTGCTATGTCTTTTTAAAAGAGAATCAATCTACTTCTCTGCAAATGTAAGCAGCAGAACCAAGTCAGGATTTCTTCCCTTAATTTGCCAATAGTAGATGCCAGCGTACTCAGCTCCATTAAAACAAAGTTACTGTGAGGTTAGACATAGACTGTGGGTGCTGGAATTATTTAGGTTGAATGACTGGTGCCTGTGCAAGTAACTTCACTGACAAAACCAATCTGCATGTACTCCTGTGCGAAAATTAACCCTCTTTTTAACAACAGGGAGAAAGGTGTCAGTGAGAGGGTTTGTTTGAAGACACCTTGCCAATGGAAAGAGCAGTCCCATTGCCTGTACGAGAGAGAGGCAGGCCCAGGGGCAGGGCCAGGGCCTGTACGCAGTGGCAGCTAAGTCTCTCAGGGACTTGGAGATAGGGCTGACACTCATCAGTGCTGTGCAGTGGCAGTTACCTTCAAAGGGTGCACCTCATCAGGTGCTGGGCCCATTCTGGTTCCTCAGCTGCTGTCTTCAGTTTGCTAGTGGTGGATCTGTAACACTCACTGCCCTTGCCTACAAGAATCAGAAACTGCTGGTTAACCTTTCAATTCAAGCATGACCCCCAGCAACCCAGGTTGATAAGGGAACTCTAGTCCCTTCCCTCCTTGGGCTCTTCCCACCCATCTTCCAGATTTTCTGAAGAGAGGAGCCAGCGTTTTCCTTTGGTTAAGGCAAAGCTGCCCTGGCCATCCTGATCCACTGTGCTGAAAGACTTTGGGTGAGGTAAAGATCACAACCCATTAGCTAAGCCATGTCTCCTCTGGAATCCTGTTTGTCATGAGGCTGCTGGGTTCTTGTGGTCTGCTCTGCCCTCAGGAAGGGCAAAAGATTCTCCTGATTTAGTCCTGCAACTCGTGGCAGTGTTTTGAGTCCCTGCAAGACACTGGGGGAGGCAGGTTTCATATGGAAGTTTAAGAACTACAAATTTGGATGTTTGTCTTATTCCAGTATGAAAATCTTGAAAGTCTACAAATTTTGCATGGAACAGAATTTGGAAGAAATTTTTGTTTGGGCAGGACTGACTCACAACCCCAGTTTCCTCTGAAATTGTATGTAAAAAGCCCAGGCCAGACACTTGTTTTAAAGGAAAACTAAACAATTTATGGTCTGAACTTCCCTCACTGAAACTCCAGGGCAACTGACCCACCACTAAACACTACTGCTGGATGAGAAGCTACAAAGAAAATGGGATTTCAGAGAAGGAAAAATGAACATGAGAGTATCAGCAAAGAAGAGGTGAAGCACTGCAGAGATGAGGTTCTCGTATCAACTAGAGCAGAGGGAGCAGGGAGGATGGTATCTCACTGCCACAGGCTGTAGGACATCCTCCAGCAGCTGGACTGCCTTGCCCTATGTTTTCTTAGCTGCAAAAAAAAGGGCATGAGTCCATGCAGCTCCTTTTTGAGCTACTGACCCAAATCATCAATTCTCTGCGTACTTCCTAGAGTGGATTTGGACAAAGACTCAAAGAGGATCTCACAGGAATGAAATGAAAGCTAAGAGCTGAGGCTAGTTTTACCTTCCTAAAATACTTGTGTCCTGACCTTGGCATAATCATCCGAGACCTCAAAACAGCTACTTCCTTTCTCCCATTTTTGTGGTAGCATTCTGTGGTAGTCCCTGTTCAAAGCTGTTAAGATCTGTATCCTGTGGCCTGGATCCTTAGGTGCTTCTCCTCTGATGATCACAAAGTCAGCCAGAGTTTCCAAGTTGGCCATCAATGTGACGAACTTCCATGTGCACATTTGCAAAACAGCAACCAAATTTTTCCTGTTAAAAACTCAAGTGTAGGCAAAAGTTTTATGCCAATGGCTTGATACAGACTTCCTACAAGAAGGTGTGGAGATGTGGCAGCAGGTAAAGACACTAAAGCCCTAAAGACATTAGGAAAGTACAGACAGGAAGCAAGACAAAGCCCAGTGTCTTCTCTGTTGAGCAGAAGATGGAAATGTCACCCAAATCTTTCCTCTTTAAACCTCATCTCATGTTGCCTGAAGTTCAACAGGTAAAGCAGACAGCAAGTCAGAGGGATGGGTTTTTCACTTTTTTATTTACTAAGGTTTTTATTGTGTGTTTTATATTGCAAACCCCACCCCTAGAAGTTCCCTCCCTTTCCCCCCAAAATAAAACAAAAAAGAACAATAATAATAATAAATATAGTACCACCTACTGAGACAAGCCTAGTGTTGACTGAGGTCCAGTCAAAATAACTCAATATTGGCTACGGCACTGCTAAGAACTGGAAAATCAAAAACCAGCCTGGTGAAAAACAAAGCAAAGGAACCCAACCAAAGAAGGATGTTCACCAGAGTGGTAGATGGAACACATGTCTACCAGAGACAGCCCCCAGGGTGTTTCTGTGCACTTCCATTTGTCTGAGTGTCCACAGGGGTTGTTGAGATTCAAGTACCAATGCAGCAGTCACAGGACAGTCATTAATGAGGGCTTGGCATTGCTGGGTTTGAAGATCTTCCCCATCTGCTTAGATTAGATACACCAGACCAAACAGCTCAGCTCCCAGCCTCTCAAGATGCTCATTCTAAGGCCCCTCTAGCACATGGGGAAGAAAAGACTGACAGAAAAATGATAAAACTAAAAAGGATATTCTGAGTCTTCCTTCTAGGAACTGCCTCATACCTGTGACAATATGAGAGGGTCTGTGAGTCTGCTTTAATTCCATCAACTGAGTCTATTTCAAGATGAACTTGTACATATTTGAAAAGTGGGATCTATATGTTATAATTATCACCTGCCAATCACTCCTACGGGAGGGTCAAAATTGCCATGTATTTTAAAACTAGGAGATAAATATATATCTATAAATATATGTGTGTGTGTGTGTGTGCTTACATTTGTGCATAAATAGACTACATACGTGTATAACTGTATACTATATATATATATAAAAGCATGTGTGTATATATAGATATATATATAAAATCTATACACACACACACACACACATGCATGCACCCCTCCCACCACACACACTCACACATATATATGGTCATATGTAGCTAATAGAAAAAACACCTCTAGAGTTCCCCTGACCCTTTAAAAGGAAGACCAAAGCTGATTACATCTGAATTCAACGAAGCATGTTGAAGCAGGAGTGCCCAGGAATGCTTGCAGCAACATTCAAGATACAGGCACATGTCATGAATTTTGCAAATAATTCAGTAGAAAAACAACTGTCAGCCAGTGTTTTGGGAGAGACTTGGGGGTGGGAGGTAAGAGAGGGAGTCAGATGAACCTGTGATAATAGTAATTTTTGGCACTGCTGCATGAAATCCCGCTTTCCCTCTGAGGACTGAAGGGACCCCGTGAGAACTGGGGAGGCTGGAGATGGGTTTCTAACCAGTGTTAGAAAAATTGAGCACCTGACTCTTTACAGTGAGGTGGCCAGAGACACCTCTTGGCCAAATAAATAAAAAAAAAACAACAAAGAAAGGATCAAAGTAAAAGAATGTTACCTCATTGACCTAGAAGTAAAAGTTTAGTGCACCCAATAGCCCCTTACTATTCCACTCTGACCATCTTAAATCATGGGACCCCAAAAAATCCCGTTCAGGGTGCCTGCCAGGCCCCAGATGTGACCAGTGATGCTGCAACTGCAGGGCGAGACCAAAGCAAATCAAGTGCAGGCTGTTATTGCTGGTGAAATCAAGCAAACTATTTCAAATTCCCCATCAGAGGAGAAGCACAGACCATGGCTGGCCAAATTTCTCTTCTAATCTGATTGAATGGTGCAAACACAGATGCAAATCTGGAGGACTCTTGGCTTGGCGCCTCAAAGCTCAAACTCTCTTGGGCTAAGGAGGAAGAGGGCTGGTGTGACTGCATTTTCCATCTTTTTCTATCCAGTTCTCTTCAAAGAAGTCAGCCCATGGACACTGAGACATAAAAATGAGAGAGGGAAGGTTCAAGTGCTGCCTATTTCTTCATCCTTCCCCCTGCTTTGCATGCTCCAACCTGGAAGGCAGCAGACAGGCTTTCCAAACCATGGAAAGGTTGAAGCTTGGGCTCTTCTGCTGGCTGAGGCCAGCTGCCTGCATGCTCACAGGGATAGCACTTCTCCCATAATCCACATCCACAATGTCTGCAAAACCACAAAGGGGATGTTCACTATCCTCCCTGTGACTTGCAAGATATTGCTTCTCTTTCCCACCTGACAATCAGTGGAATAAGAAAGAAATAAGCATCTGAAATCAGGCCTGACCTTTTCCTGGTCACCTTTATCTTCTTCAGATGGAGTCCAAACAAAAACTCAGCCCTTCTGGAATCCCTAGAGGGGACTGTGTTAATGAAACTTACCCCTCTTTACCTGCAAATCAGAGGAGAAAACCTGGGAGGAAGCAAAACTTTCTGGTGTGCACAGTGAGCCATCCAAGCCCCCTCCCTCCAATAACTAGGTGCTGCAGGTCAGGGTCACAGCTGGTGTAAAGCGATGCAAAGCTGAGGCCAACCAGAGCTGTTCTAAAAACACCAGCTACAGGCCAGACCTGATGTTCCTTTTCATGGCCCACATCAACCTCAAATCTGTCTCAACAGGAAAACCTTATTTTGGTGGCTTCTATGGCTGATCATTCATATGTTCCAGTTCAGGTTGGAACCTTGTCTGTTACCTCATTGGATTAAATTTGGTGTTATCCTTTTGTTCCATGTATTAAAATATTCTATAAAATCAAGTGACCAAAAATCTATAGCTCTAAGAATACCTGGTTATCTTCTTTTTATGTTGTTTTTTGTGGGTTTTTTTTGTATGTTTCTAAGCACAGTTAAACCTAAAAAAATGAAATGGAGAAAACAAAAAAGGGGGGTGGGGAGAGAAGAAAAGGAGGAAAAAAAAAGATTCATAGAAGTCTAATCAGGAACTGAATTGCACGGCTGTCATAACCAGCTCTCAGAACTCCTCACAAATTGGAGGGCAGTTTGGATCTGACAGGTTCGAGATCCCCTGTGAGTGCTATGGATTCTTTCCTCCCACCAGCAGTCAGAGAAGTGGCGCCCGCAGCACTGGCCCCAAACACCAGTGGATGTGGTAAAGAACCTGAGGACATCTGACGTGGTAAGGTCACACGCCCAGGAACTGAGCTACAAGGCTTCCCGAGAAGTCCAGTCCCTCCACCAGTAAAAGGAGAGAAGCTGGAAACAGATTCTCTAGAGGAATGAGGAGAACTTTGGCTCAGTGCCTGAGCCAGCTCTTGGGGCAAAGATGGCTGGGAAGCAGAAATCAACTTGATGTCCTGGTTCAGACGTCCTGGTGGCACAGGTGGTGTGCTCTTGGACTGCAGAATCTGTGGAGGTGGGCTGGCGGTCTGAGGCAGGAGCAGAGATCCATGAGAGCCGGAGGCCCCAGAAGGCCCACACTGAAAAGTTCTTGTTGCCACTGGGCTCTGACTAGGAGGACTAAGGCCAGAAGGGGTATAACAGGGAGAGGCGACACCGGACTGTTGGAGTGGAGACATGGAGGCAAAAGGTGGCCGATCTTGTTGAAGCTGGGCTATTGTTCCAGTTAAAGATCCTAATGCACTTGGAAGTGTTTGGCACAGGCCTGAGGATGGCCCACCAGAGGGCTGTGCCAGTTGACTTAGGCTGGAGGATGGAGAGTTGGAAGAAGGAGGGGCTTGGAAGTGATTCATTCCCCCCAAAGTTCCACTGCCCGAGAGCTGCTGTAACTGTCCTCCCTGCAGTGGTCTTGTAGTGGGCTGGAACTGTTTGAGAAGACTGGGGGGTGAGTTTGATGAAAGCTGGGTGAGTGATGTTGATGGGGAGCTAGTTGTAGCTTGCTGGAAGTGCCCAAAACCACTGCTGGAAACGGTGGACTGCTGCTGTTGCTGCAGGGGCTGAGCCATACCTAAGGGTGATCCAGAAGGTGGCTGTTGGAACTGGCTCAGTCCCACTGAGGATGCACCACTCAAACCCATCTGGCTTGAGCCACCTGGAGGGGATCCCACCTGGAACTGGCCTAAGCCGGCGGCTGCTGAGAATCCTGCGAGCTGCTGGATGTGGAAGGAAGAGGATGAAGGGGTTTCTGCTCCTGGTGTATGCAGCTGGGATGGAGTACTGGAAGGAGAGCCAACAGCAGAAGGCCCAGTTGATGGGATTAGAGACTGAAGCCTTTTCAACTGTCTGGGAGTCTGGCTGGATTGCTGTCCCAGGGAACCCAAGACGGACACAGGAGGCCTGAAGATGGCTGTTGGGAGGCGTGGGTGGTGGGTCAGAGCTATAGCCACAGAGGTGGTGGCTGCTGCAGCTTGCAGGGGGGCCTGGATCAGTGGGGTCCAGATGACAGGGGTGGGTGTGGATGCGGCAGCAGCAGCAGCAGCAGCAGCTGCCTGGACATTGTGAGCACAGTGTGCCATCTCTCTGTCATGCTGCACAATCTGCTGGATGATCTCATTCTCTTGGTAGTTGAATACACCCGAATTGAGGTCATGCTGGACTTTATGCAGCAAAATTGAATTTTTCTTGCCTGTAGAGAAAGTGAAAAGAGAAAGGGTCACTCTGATATGTCAAAGCAAGGGAGGCTGCCTCAGAGCTCTATGACAGACCTTTGAATTGCTGGCACTCTCTTCCCACCACTGTCGTTATGCGACCTGTGAACAGTCTCTGTGATCAGCAACAAGATGACAAACATCACATCTGCTTTTGTTGTTTGAGCAACAAACCTCAAGATCCCACAAAAATGTGCATGGTAGAACATGTATTCTTAGAGAGGAAAACTACTTTGGTAGCAGCAAAACTTATGTATCTGGAAGAGTCTCATTTTGCACCTCATGATCAAACCTTCCATTAGAAAATGAAGACGTAATTTTTTTCTGTTTGCAAAGGAAAACCTTCAAAAAACAAGTCCAGTGAAATCTCCTGAGTCTTTAGTTACTCTCCAGCAACATCTTTGCCTTTTCAATGGTCTGGAAAATGTGGTGTAATGAGTTTGTCTGGCCTGAGATTGCACCTGGCACTGAAGGAAGGCACTCTCTTGTATTAAAAGACAGAACCAGTCAAGGCTGAAGGATGAGATGCTGCCAGTGATGCTCTTCCACCAGAGCACAAATGCCTTCTCAAAGGAGGGGGTTTCTGATGTGGATGGGATCTCTGCATCATGGCTTTAAGATCTGTTCTCACAACAGCCGGTAACTGTACCAGCACTGATTTGTAAGGAGATGTTGTACAGAAATTGGTGTGAATTAGATCCCTGTTCTTGCCTTTTCACATGTCCTCTGTCCTAACAACATAGGCCAGTTTATGCCTACAGGCTTCCTTTTCACTTTGGTTTGGATCTGAAGGGTTCAGTCCAGAGAGCTGTGCATGTGCATACCTCTATACAGCTTACTTTGTAGCTGAAACTTAGGGGCTGAGTGTAGAAGGGTCACCTCTAGATGAGGCACTGGCCAGTTTGGATGAGATCAAAAGCTGTATTAATTCTCTACCTGAACCAAATGCATCCTCAGGCACAGCACCCATTAGCAAACCTCTGCTCTGATTCCAGTGTCATTGCTGCTGTTTTCTTTCTGATCATGTCCAGTTCTTGTGCATCACCAAGGCAAACACGAAGCATCTTGACAATTGCTGCTGATTTAGAGAGCATGGAACAGTAGTAAGTAAAGAATGGTGGCCTGGATGTAGAAAGGCCTCTTTTTCTTTATTTTAACCCCAAATCATGTAATGATTTAAGAAATAAAGGGTGGTCACACAGCTTGTGTTAATTAAGTTTCCTGTGAACAAGAACTTGTCCATTAATCTTGCCTTTGTGCTTTCATGAAATCACAACTTTCAGGATAAGTCATCCATTCATACTATCAACTAAAACCACAACATGATATTTAATTTGTCCCATACAGTATTCCAGTTTAAACTGGTCAGCTGATAGTTTCCAAGAAAGGATGATTAAAAGTGAACTGCCATGTTGAGTAGAAGTTCCCAGAAAAATTTCTAGAAAAATTTCCTTTCAATCCTGCTCCAGCCAGACCTCAGTTCTTTGTGTACAGATGTGGGTACCACTCCATATGTAAATGGCATCCAGACTGTTGAGGTTTTTTGACTATATGGTATATCTTTTTCTATTTGCAACAGATAAAAGAATCAGAGTTTAAGGACATGATTCTATGTAAAGACAAACATCTGGCAGCAAAGAACTCAAGTGACATTCTGAAAAGGGAAGCTGGTGTCTTAAAAATTAACTCTAAAATGATAGATTCTTCAGGATCACTAGGTGGGTTCCAAATCTACCATCAGGAAAGGTGAAATAATTGCACAAATAAGAAGGAAATTATAAAGTATAACACACAAAATGCCAGAATGATACACAGTGTAATGGTTTAGTTCTAGCATCTAGGTGCAAAGCTTGTCTGCAATGGAAATGTGGATACAGGACATATATACATGGAACAGGAAGCATAAGATAGCACCTGAACAGACAGATNCTTTCAATCCTGCTCCAGCCAGACCTCAGTTCTTTGTGTACAGATGTGGGTACCACTCCATATGTAAATGGCATCCAGACTGTTGAGGTTTTTTGACTATATGGTATATCTTTTTCTATTTGCAACAGATAAAAGAATCAGAGTTTAAGGGCATGATTCTATGCAAAGACAAACATCTGACAGCAAAGAACTCAAAGGGAATCTGGTGTCTTAAAAATTAACTCTAAAATGATAGATTCTTCAGGATCACTAGGTGGGTTCCAAATCTACCATCAGGAAAGGTGAAATAATTGCACAAATAAGAAGGAAATTATAAAGTATAACACACAAAATGCCAGAATGATACACAGTGTAATGGTTTAGTTCTAGCATCTAGGTGCAAAGCTTGTCTGCAATGGAAATGTGGATACAGGACATATATACATGGAACAGGAAGCATAAGATAGCACCTGAACAGACAGATCCTGGTTCTTCCTGTCCTTCAGATAGCCTGGCATACCAGAGGAAGTATACATGCACCTTTAACTTTAAAAACATTTTTGCAATGAACACAGAATGGTCTCAGTTGGAAGGGACCTCAAAGACCATTTAGTTCCAACAGGGACACCTCTCACTGGCCCAGGTTGCTCCCAGTCCCATCCAGCCTGGCCTTGAACCTCTCCAGATAAGGGACAGACACAACTTCTCTGGGCAACCTGGTCCAGGGGCTCACCTCCCTCATGGCAAAGAATTTCTTCCTGAGATCTCATTTAAATCGCCCTATTTCAAATTAATACTGCTCTCCCCTGTCCTATTGGTCCTATTCCTGACCAGGAGTCATAGAATCACAGAATCATAGAATTATAGAATAGTTTGGGTTGGAAGGGACCTTAAAGATCATCGAGTTCCAACCCCCCTGCCATAGGCAGAGACACCTCCCA
>VZTY01008642.1:64932-78817 GCA_013400935.1 Turnix velox
GGGGTTGGAACTCGATGATCTTTAAGGTCCCTTCCAACCCAGACTATTCTATGATTCTATATTCCCCAAATGTTTTTTGTTCTATTTCTCAAATGGTTGCCCCTTGTTTTATCTTTTAAACTTTATCCTTCGTATTCCACTGTGGAGACAGATGCTTGCTCCCTGGGTGTTGGGCAGCCTGAGTGCCTGTTCTCTTCTACACACACAACACAAGCTAGGAGCAGAGGAGAGTAAGAATTGCTCAGCTGGGAATCTCCCCTGAACTATAATAATGCTGAGTGAAGACTGTCCAAACCCTATGCAGAATGAGAGGAAGAAGTACAATGTACCCTTGACAAAAGGTTGTTTCACTGCACACAGGAGAATGGTGGCCAGGGCACATGATGTGGCATAGATGCTGCACAGCATCTCCAGACCTCAGTGAAGCACAGGAACCCCCCGTACCAGGGGATGTACCAAACAGCAGAATACACGTTCACAGTCACAGACAAACTGAAGGACACAGGCAGACAGAAATGTTAGTTACTTGTCTGAAGCTGCAATACTCGTGGCCTGTTTTTCCTCTCTTCTGTGCTCACTTCTACCCAGCTACAACAGACCTTTGCTTTCCCACCGGGGCTTTTCACCTTTTGCTGGGTCTGTTGGGGTTGGAACTCGATGATCTTTAAGGTCCCTTCCAACCCAAACTATTCTGTGATTCTATGATTCTATGTATCACACCACACACTTGTTCTGTGTACTNGTACAGAACATGATCCTGAGCCTCTATCATGCTATAATAATGCCAACAAAAGGATTGTGCTCCTCTTTTGCCATCCCTCTCTCCCTTTTTTTCTCTGATAAATCTGTCCCTGAATGTCCCTTTACTGCAGCTTGTGCTGAAGTGTCTAATTACCAAACTTCTGCTCATTACAGACCTCCCCTGCATACATCAGTGTCACTCAGCTCTCAGCACAGTCTGTGCTGGCGCTGCCTTGCATGCTAACAACTTGATCTGCACCGGAGAGGAGAAGGAATTACTCTAAGAACCCAAGGTGGCAGAGGGGACACTCGGGGTTTCCTGGCATTTCCAGAGCCTTTTGTCTGTAGCTAGCAGCAGAGGAACTGGCTGTAAATATTCATGATCACTACAGCATGATCAAAGTCAAGCGAGTCACCACCTCCCCACGGGGAGCCAGGCAGAGAATTGGCAATGAATGCTGCACTTTATTATTTGGATTTCCAAAGTTCTGGAGACACCGGCAGGGCGCTGGGCTAGGCAGCGCTATGCTGGGCACTTCCTCTGCAAGGAAGATAAAGGGAGAAATCAACATCTCTCCTGTGGAAAACTCACTGGTCTGAGCCCATCAAGGACTTTGCACGTTATGCTGTTGAATGCCTGAAGTTCAAGACTTTGGCTCAGATGCCTAAACATAGATGTCTCCTGCCACTGGAGATGTACTGCAGCATTTGAGACATCATAGAATCATAGAATAGTTTGGGTTGGAAGGGACCTTAAAGATCATCGAGTTCCAACCCCCCTGCCATAGGCAGGGACACCTCCCACTAGACCAGGCTGCCCAGTGCCCTGTCCAGCCTAGTCTTGAACACCTCCAGAGATGGGGCATCCACAACCTCCCTGGGCAACCTGTTCCAGTGTTTCACCACCCTCACTGTAAAGAATTTCTTTCTTATGTCTAGTCTAAATCCATCCCTCTCTAGTTTGTATCCATTGTTTCTAGTCCTCCCATCCGATATTATGTTAAAAATTCCTTCCCCTGCCTTTCTGTAGGACCCCCTCAGGTACTGATAAGTTACTATGAGGTCCCCTCTGAGCCTTCTCTTCTCCAGGCTGAACAACCCCGTAGGACATCCATAGGACCTGGCAAGCTGGACGTAGACCATGCAAGACATCGTTGTTTCAATGCTGTATTTTCATTGAATTATTTTTTTACAAAAATAAAACCTTATACTCTCTTAGCCCATCACCTTGAATTGGAACACTGACCAGTGTCACAAGATGCCTCCCATCACCAGCTGCCAGCCAGCTACTTCCTACCCCTCTCCTCTCCACCATAAGCACTTGTGATCAATCTTCATCTAACCTTTGCTTTTCAGGAAAAATACCCCTACCTTCTCAAATTCACAAATACATACTGGATGAGGTGACTCAGACTCTTTGCTTATTCACTACTGTACATGGATTTATAGCTTTGTAACAAAGAGCAATAAATTATAGCTCTGCAAAGTCTCTAGGGCTTGTCAGATTCTCCTGCAGTTGTTGTCCCTAAGGTTCTGCTTCTGGTTACAAATTAAAAATGTGATTATAAATGAAAATTCTAAAGTAAGAAACCATAATTCTCTGTCATAGTTAACAAGAAGCAAAGATTCATAAAAGCAGCATCACCAGCAGGTGAAGGGAGGTGACTCTCCCCCTCTACTCTGCTCTTGTGTGGACCCCACCTGGAATACAGGTGTACAGATGTGGGGTTTCCAATACAGAAGGGACATGGACATGTTGCAGTGAGTCGATAGGAAGCCACAAAGATGAGCAGAGGGCTGGAGAACATAACCCATGAGGAAAGGTTGAGAGTTTGGGTTGTTCAGCCTGGAGAAGAGAAAGTTGCAGGGAGATGCTACAGTGACCTACCAGAAGGCTGAAGTAGCCTACAAGAAAAATGGAGAAAGACCATTTGGTGGTACAAAGACTCTTTTCATTGTACATGCTGTGGCTCTGTCAAGTAGGTAAGCACTGAATTTACAGGTCTCTCTTTTTTAACTGAAGCTCTCAAAAGCCTACCAATCTGGCACTCCCCAAAACCTCTTCATGTGCCTATGAGTTGGCACCCCTTGAGTGCCTTCCAGATGGAGGGAGCCCTAATCTGGCAGCCCTCTTCTGCCTCCTTTCTCCCTTGCACTTCTCTGTCCCATCTTCCTACTTGTCTCCACATCCTCAGCCTGACCTGAGCTCAGAGACATGTGCAGAGATTATTGGCCTCTCTCAGTTCCACTAAAAAAAAACTCATTTAGGAATTATTTAAATCTCTCTGAAGACAATTGAGTCTATTGAAATCCTAACTCATTTTCTTAAGTCTGTTCTTCCTCAAATAAGCCCTTGAAGGAAGTATTAATATATCAATATTTTTCCTTCTAGAACTGGCCACTTTCCCCAGTTGTCTCCCCATCATTCACAGTGTGAAGTGAACTAAATATTTTTAACCCCTTCCATTCCCTCAATCATGAACCCTCCCCTCTCTGGCAGTAATAAATCACTGTATGAAATGGCTGGACTATTTCCTTGCCCTTCTTCTGAATATAAAGAAGATCATGCATCTCAGAAGAGGTATTTCCAGCTCAGTCCTGGCACTGACATCTCTTTGAGTCCACTTCTGGTCCACACACATCATTCTGCAAAAACCTTGACTTCCATTTTTGTATCTCTGATATTCAAACACAAACACTTTCACAGCATGCTGACCAACACACACACACACGTAACCTACTGTTATGGAGGCATTTGGGATGCTTGTCTCCCTCCCCCCAAAGACAAATATTTCCTATACAGGGCTATACTCCTTGAAACCCTCCAGAAAAAGACTGCAATCAGGACGAGACAGAGTTTAATCTTGGTTCCATTCTCCACATCTGGCAGGACTCCATGAAAGTCAACAGATGTATTTCATATGAGTGAAAAATTAAGAGGTTTTGACAGTATTTTGAACATCAGCAGTATATATCCTGTGAGATGGGAATAAGATACACATAAGCAGCCATGTTGGAGCTCTCTCAAGTAGATTTACACTTCATGGAGTAAAGATCAAGCCATGAGGTTCACCAGATGGAGTGTCTTCATGGGACACAATTGTGTCTTTGTTTTATTTTCTCTGGCCTATGGTTAGATGCAAAACAGTGCAGCTCCCCAGAATCCAGTAATCATCAAAATCAAATAAAAGCTGGGTTGGAATTTATTGCCTTTTAAACCACTCATATTCTCATCCTTGGGACTGCAAAACATGAAATACTTTTACCCTTACTGCAGTGACACCTTCAGAAATTATCTTACCTAGAATCAGGGACTTTATCTCTTGCTGCATTACAAAGACCACATGCACTAGGAGAAATTTTTTTCCCACTTTCTATACAACATCCTTTGCAATGAGGATGGCTGTACTGATCTGGTGCCATAGCTGCCTCCACTTGCTGTTAAACAGAACCTTATTTAGGCCAGGATTGTGCTTCTGACAATCTCATTTCTTGGCTGTAGGATGTCAACAGATTGAGCAGGGGCAATTATGAGCTTGATGAAACAGTTGTTTCATTACTCCCATGGGCTGCAATGCTGCAATGGCCACAACTAGGAATCCAACCATGGGGACAGTGCCATTAGCATATAGCCACTCAGTTAGCTGTCCCACCCCCAGAGTATGGGCTCTGGTTTTGCTGCAAGCAATGGAAATGTCTGACAACTTCAGGCATCTCAAGAGAACAGAATCAAGAACTATGGGAATCTTAGCATTAAATGTTGCGGGCAGTGCCGTATTTGTCTGTCATGTCACTAAATCCAAATATTTGGAGGTTCAATGAGGAAAAAGAGATCAACATCGCTCTCATCAGAGTAACAGAATGAGCAAGATGAGCTCAAATCTGCCACCAGACAAAAGCTAGAGATGGGGAAAAGAGAACAGTGAGTCTGTGTAATTTGGAATAGCATCGTGGGGAACAGCCTTTTGTCAGGAAGGATAGCTCAGCAGGGAGCCTTTGCTCTTCGCATCATGAGGTATTTCTTTATTTATTTACAGTTCAAGTGCCAAAATGAATTTCCAAACTGATAATGAAGTTTGAAATCCCATACTGGGATATGAAGAACTGCTGAGCCAACAGCACTTTCCTTCCTGTGACAATATACACCGTGTTGGTGCATGCACAAACACACCACTCAGGCCAGGCTGTCATCACCACTGCCCAAACAACAGAACTGTCTTGGCTTCCACTCCCAGAAGTAAGATGTCAAAATCCCAGCTATAATCACAGCATCTCCAATACAGCAAATCAAGAATTTCCAATATAAACCTGCTGACAGAAGGCAATCTACAGAGCAGTTTCATGTTTCCTTCTGTAAAGACATGCTCCAAAGACACCACTATCATAAAATCATAGAATAGTTTGGGTTGGAAGGGACCTTAAAGATCATCGAGTTCCAACCCCCCTGCCATAGGCAGGGACACCTCCCACTAGACCAGGCTGCCCAGTGCCCTGTCCAGCCTAGTCTTGAACACCTCCAGAGATGGAGCATCCACAACCTCCCTGGGCAACCTGTTCCAGTGTTTCACCACCCTCACTGTAAAGAATTTCTTTCTTATGTCTAGTCTAAATCTATCCCCCTCTAATCTATATCCATTGTTTCTAGTCCTCCCATCCAATATTATGTTAAAAATTCCTTCCCCTGCCTTTCTGTAGGACCCCCTCAGGTACTGATAAGTTACTATGAGGTCCCCTCTGAGCCTTCTCCAGGCTGAACAACCCCAACTCCTTCAGCCTGTCCTCATAGGGCAGTTGCTCCAACCCTTTGATCATCTTCGTGGCCCTTCTCTGGACCCTCTCCAATAGCTCAATGTCCTTCCTGTGTTGAGGGCTCCAGAACTGGACGCAGTATTCCAGGTGGGGTCTCACCAGTGCCGAGTAGAGGGGTAAAATCACCTCTCTTGACCTGCTGGTCACACTCCTCTTGATGCAACCCAGGATTTGGTTGGCCTTCTTGGATGCTTTATTATTCTAGCCACTCTTTAATACAGAGGGGAAGTTGGAACATTCCTGTAAACTTTATTTGCATCTTGCTCTTTTCCCTTGCTAACTTGTGACTGCAAACCAGGCAGAAAGCCCAATCCTGATTACAGAAACAGCTACATAGAGGCAGTGCTGAAACAGCAAGCCCAGTGGACACCAGGGGATCTTCCTTCTAGAGACAATCAATAAAGCACACCATTTATTAGCCTTGTTATCAACCCCAATGCTCCAATTGACAGTAACATATGATGTAATAATTCTCAGGCCATTCTCTTAACAGATTGAGGTAATACACAACTAATGCAGGCATGACAAGATAAAGCAAGGCACTCCAAATTCTTTCCAATTAGGATATTAGCCTAAACTTTTCAGACTCAGACACTTTTAATTTCTCAAGTGCTGCTCACTCCCTGCCCTCTCCTTCATACACATTATCAGAAAAGTAACGAAGCTTTGCAGATTTCCTGACATCTAGAATAGATGTTAACTCAGGAGGAGACTTCTATGTAATCCCTTTGGACTTGAAGAATCATATAATGGTTTGGGTTGGAAGGGACTTTAAAGATTATCTAGTTCCAACCCCCCTGCCATGGGCAGAGGACACCTCCCACTAGACCAGGCTGCTCAACACCTTATCCAGAACTGAGAACCTACAAACATTGATGGCCAATCATCTTGGGAATGGCACCTCAAATCCAGAGTGGTAAAGAATGAGGAATCTGCAGGTTTGTAGCAGAGAAGATGCAGGAATAATGGCATTGTTTGCCAAACTCCACCCTAACAGAGCAGCTGACACTAGTTAATCTTCATGTATCTGCATCATGCTGTCCCCAAGCGACTGGCTAAGCCAGCCTTGGAGCCATAAGAATTAATATAGCTTTGGTACAGTGCTGCACTTGGGTTAATTAGCTTTGCTTAAAGAAAGGTGTGAAGAAAGGCTAATCAGAAAGGGCATGTTGCCAGACTAATGTGATTAGACTGTATCTAGGACCCCAGCTAGAATCTCGGCACCAAATTCCCTGCACACGTTCATTTGGAGGCAGTTTATAACACCAAAACTGCATAGGAAATTGGCCTAAAACCACTGGAGGAGCCCCAGAGGGTAAGGCTGAGGGCTCCTCTCACCTTCAAGCTGATGACAAGGGCTGGAATTTTGATAGTTGGATGGTAAAGAGCTTTTTTGCTTGAGAGGCAGAGCATGGGATAAAACCATCATAAGGAGGACTGTACTGATGGTTAAGCAGAGCCATTTAGGAGCTGAAGTGATGTCATTAGTGCTTCTGTAGGATTTCTAAAGTGATTCTCTCTTTAGTGTTACCTGCTTGTCCCCTTGCCCACCTACTACAGTAGGTGCTTCTTCAGAATAATGGTAAGTGAATTTCAAATATTTTAAGAACAAAAGACATTGAATAGAATGGTTAGAGGGAAGGAGGAGCAGGGGAATGATGTGGAGAGCAGAAAGCCTGAGAGAATCCCAGCAGCAGACAGATCTCAAGGAGAGATGAAGCTCTGGAAGGAGAGATTACAGCTTTACTGGGCTCTGCAATGCTGACAGCAGCAATTCTGCCTCTCCTCAGTCATCCTGCCATATGCACCTGAGTAGATAACACAGAAGAGTTGAGCCTCTCTACAGGATGCCCATCATCTTGCATCCTGCTGGGATGGGGGAGTGAAACCCAGAGTCTCTCTCTGCTTTGTTCCAAGGAGCATGGCTGTAGTAAGCAGCATAATCATCCCTCCCAAAAGCCTCAAGGTTATGAAGTCTGCTGGGAAGGATGAGCTCTGTGTGTGTAGTGACTTGACATAAATATTAATCCAGCTGTGCTTTGGGATTAGAGAAAGAAATTAATAGGAAAACCTGCAAAAAGCATGAAAATTACTTGCATGTGAGTCTAGTTTACTCATCTCCCGGGCAGGAAACACACTATGTCTCTTGTGAGCTGTGCTAATTGCAGGTTGTGGGCTAATTTCACAGTCAACAATGAACTTAAATGTTAAGGGTTATTCAAGAATAGCTGAAAAGGGCCTTTAAAGATCATCGAGTTCCAACCCCCCTGCCATAGGCAGGGACACCTCCCACTAGACCAGGCTGCCCAGTGCCCTGTCCAACCTAGTCTTGAACACCTCCAGAGATGGGGCATCCACAACCTCCAAGATGGGACACAGAGGTCCCTTCTAATTTTGCCTCTGGGACTAGAAATAGAACAGTTGCTTCAGAATGCCAGATCTAAAAAGTTATTTTGATTTAGAGCTTTCTAAGGCACGGAGCCAGGCTTACATGACAGCTTGTGCCAGTTCCAGTACATGAGCTCCTGTCTCTGGGACTCATGGGACTCTCCACTTGGACTAAGAAACCTCGGCACTACACTGTCTAAGAGCCTGCAACTTCCCTCTCCAAATTCTCCATGCTTCCTACCACCCCATAAATTCTATGTGCCTTCCCTGCCTTGCAGAAACTAGCACAGCACAGCATGAAGGGCCATGAAGATGATCAAAGGGTTGGAGCAACTGCCTTATGAGGACAGGCTGAAGGAGTTGGGGTTGTTCAGCCTGGAGAAGAGAAGGCTCAGAGGGGACCTCAGAGTAACTTCTCAGTACCTGAGGGGGTCCTACAGAAAGGCAGGGGAAAGAATTTTTAACATAACATCGGATGGGAGGACTAGAAACAATGGATATAAATTAGAGGGGGATAGACTTAGACTAGACATAAGAAAGAAATTCTTTACAGTGAGGGTGGTGAAATACTGGAACAGGTTGCCCAGGGAGGTTGTGGATGCCCCATCTCTGGAGGTGTTCAAGACTAGGCTGGACAGGGCACTGAGCAGCCTGGTCTAGTGGGAGGTGTCCCTGCCTATGGCAGGGGGGTTGGAACTTGATGATCTTTAAGGTTCCTTCCAACACAAACTATTCTGTGATTCTAAGTCAGATGCTACAGGTAGAAATTGAGATAGGCCAGGGATTGAGTGTCCAAATGTTCAATGAATCCAACCCAGGGTGAGACGAGCCTGCTACTGAAGCCAACAGCAAGCATATCTTGGCTTTTATTCCTCTTCTCAAAAGCCCTGTTTATACAAGGAAAGAACAAGCTGGTTTGGCAGAGATCTTGACAATATGAAACCTCATCACAAACTCACTCCTGAAGGTTGCAAAAAGTGAAGCCTGTCCATACAGTTCTTAGCTATAACCTTCTGTATGTTACAATGCTATTCCTCTCACTCCCTCCTGTCTCTCTCTTTTCTCTGGCTACTCCCAAAACAACTGCTAAATTCTCCATAGCCTGAGCCCCTGCAGAGGTGAGAGGCAGAGCCCTGTCTGTAGCCCACGGGTCCTCAGCAGAAGTCTCCAAACTGCCATCTGTTTCCACCAATTGACTCGCAAACTTGTTGAGATTCTTTGCTTATAATATGCTTCAACAGACACATTGTCCCATGAGGAATGAACTAAATTGAGTTGCAGGGCTGCAAATCACGACGCAGCCTCATTTTAATCATGGCTATTCAAGTGGTAAGGAATGCAGAAAGTAAATACATATTTGTTTTAAGGCCATCATTTGTCCCATTTGCAAGAGGAAAATGAATGTACTCAGTCCCTGAGGCTTTATTCCTAGGAGAATGTCTTGGGAAATGAACCTGCTGCAAAAACTACATAAGAAATACATCCTTTGTTAAATCCTCTCCCCACTGCTTTTGTCACAAAGCTTTTCTCTTGGATCTATTAACTCTCTCATTCACAACTCCAATTCTAATCAGGCTTTGAATTCTTACACTTCTTCAGCGACCACAGTACTTGCTGGCTTCATAGTGAGTGATTTCCCTGAGCACTGACTGGAATCCAACTTCCAGGGTCAAGTTCTGCCCTTGTCTTCAGGCCTGGCAGGGGAAAAAAATGATAGTGCCCAGTCCTGCAGGAGTAAATTTGACTGCAGCTTGGCTGACCAGGTGGTTGGATTTGCAAATCAGTCCTTGACTTCTATGCTACTTCAAACACATTTGAATAAATACTCTGCATACACAGATTTGATCAGCCTGCACTCCTAGTGCTGCAGTGTCCTTCTCTTTGGCATGCCTCACTCTCAATGAGAATTAGTCCAGCCAATCCCTAGCACAGTGGTAAAACTCTACACAAAGCCCAGTGCTCTAACTGCCTCCCAGTACTTCCCACTTCTCTTCCTGGGCTTTTTCTCTCTTTTAGCTCTAGCTGCAGTTTGAGACTTTCCCTATCTTCCAAGAATGATTCGGTTTTTGCTCTTTGCCTTCACTTTCTGTGCTATTCAAGGTCTTCAGTGCTGTAATTTCCATGCCTTAGACCTGTTCCTAGATCATATAACCTTCTCCAACTCTTCCCATGCAGCAACTTGAAATTCCCCTTTCTTACACCTGTGTGTGCTAGTCACTTGAACAGTTGCCCTTGTGCCTAAGCTAACTGCATGCATCAAGATCAGTACCTGAGGGGGTCCTACAGAAAGGCAGGGGAAGGAATTTTTATTACTTCGCATTTGGTTGGTTATGGATACATTGGATATAAATTAGAGGGGGATAGATTTAGGCTTGACCTCAGGAAGGAATTCTTTACAGTGAGGGTAATGAACCTCCGCACAGGAAGGGAGTAGGAGGTTGTGGATGCCCCATCTCTGGAGGTGTTCAAGACTAGGCTGGACATGGCACTGGGCAGCCTGGTCTAGTGGGAGGTGTCCTTGCCTATGGCAGGGGGGTTGGAACTCGATGATCTTTAAGGTCCCTTCCAACCCAAACTATTCTATGATTCTATGATTCTAAGATCAGAAGGAGACTAGCACCTTATTCTTCACCTTCTTAATCTTCAGATGAAATGTATCCATAAGACCCTGACCATAACACCTCCTTGCACCTGGCAACCTCAGCCCTGTTGATTGAGGGAAACTGCTTTTGCTGATACCTGAAATAAACCAGTCTGCAGAGAAGTCCCTTCCTCACCTCTAAGCAACACAGGCCCAATGCTATCAATTACACACAGCCTCTCTTCACTCAGCTCTCCTGCTTGGTGGCAGTGCAAGCCTAGGGTTTAGTCAGGAGTTGAAGGCAGAAGTTTTGCTTGTCTTTGTCCCTGAGGGACAAGTATCATTGCACCAGCAGCTTCCTTGCTTTAGGTAGCAAAATGTTACAGCAATGTACTGAAGGCAAGGAAAGAGGGAAGGGTTTTAAAAATTACCTTTCATTGGCTGAATCATAGTGACAGGCCCTGTTTGCCTCTTACCATCTGAAAAGTTCACAACGTTGCCTTAAACCCACCACCACCAGCTACTGCCACTGCAGTGGGAACCTGATCAGTTGTGACATTTCTGTCTGTGCCCTCCATTATGCAGTTCAACAACCACACAATGAATTCGATAGCTACCTGGGGAATCTGTTGAGGGCTCCTGAGCTCTGACCTGCACTTTGGGGTTTGTTATGTAGTTTCACTCATGAGCGCTGAAGTGAATGATCTGGATATTTTAAGAAAAAAATAATTGCTAAAGAAAAGCTGAACATTCTGGAACATTCATTTGAGATTTGAAACAAGATCCCAGAAAGAGAAAAGTGACTTACAGTTTTAGGTATCAGTGACATTGATAACACTAATCTAAAAAGACAGTCAGATGCAATGAAAATCACCCAATTGCTTGACTGTTATTCATCAAATTTTGCATCTATTTCCTCCTCAGGGACTGTTCTAGAGAATGGATGTGTATGATGGTCCNAATGGATATAAATTAGAGGGGGATAGATTTAGACTAGACATAAGAAAGAAATTCTTTACAGTGAGGGTGGTGAAATACTGGAACAGGTTGCCCAGGGAGGTTGTGGATGCCCCATCTCTGGAGGTGTTCAAGACTAGGCTGGACAAGGCACTGGGCAGCCTGGTCTAGTGGGAGGTGTCCCTGCCTATGGCAGGGGGGTTGGAACTTGATGATCTTTAAGGTCCCTTCCAACCCAAACTATTCTATGATTCTATGATTCTATGAACTACTAATAAACCGTGGTGGTGACACCACACTTTTTGCCTCTCACCTGGGTCACTGACACCCCTGGCCTTCCTCCAGATAGTGCATAAACCACCCCTGTGCCACACAAGGTTCTCAAAGCCCAGTCCTTACCTTCTCCTGGTACTGACGCCGCGAGGAGTCCAGAGACTGGATAAGGGCTGTGGCATGGCCGATGAACATGGCATAGCAGGTGGCACCCACAATCATGCTCAGCATGGTGAGCCACACGTCTGACATGCCGACAGGCGCCTGCTGCCCGTAGCCAATGCAGAGCATATGGCTCATGGCCTTAAACAGTGCGTAGGAGTACTGCTTCCCCCAGGAGTCGTTCTAGAGAGAGAGAGAGAGACAGACAAAACTTTAGCACTAGGATAAGATATTCTCTGGGATGAACACATTTCAGGAAAGGAGAACTACCATTACACTCAAAAGTCCATGTTTAAAGTACTGTAACATTTTAAACAAGCACTAATTGTTTGATGGCTTTAAAGTGCTGGTCACTCTAGACTAAAAAATAAGCCCAGACTTAGTCAACTGACATTAACTGATTTTGGTGAGGGATTTTTAAAGATTCCAAGTACTCTTTCCAGAAAAAAAATCCAGAAAAGAAGCCAGTCTGATACCTGCTAACCTGAGATAAACTGAGATGATGCATTGAGATATTTTCAAAAGGACGCATGGGTGAGAGAAGAAACAAAAGCAAGTCACTACTTCACTGAGAAATGGACTTTAACAGAGAAATGGAAAAAGACAGCTTGAGCAAGGCTGCCAGCAGGGAGATGTTAGAGTGGAGAAAATCACTCCCCAGTAATTTAGGAAATGGTTGGGATCTCTGGTCATTACCTGAATAGATGGGAAGGATAGAGAATTAAGATTATAATGTCCAGACAGCGAGTTCTCAGCATAAAGCCAGGCTTTCTTCAGGGAGATGAGAAAACTGCAAATGGTCTCATTTGAGAGATGTGATAAACCACCATATAAAGCCATCTGAAGTCAAGGACTTCTTCTGAACACCCTGTGCTCTCCCACTCCAACTACCATGAGATGCACCTCAGCAACTACATCATGGGATAGGGAGAAAAACAGCATAAGTTCATGATTATTCTTATTAGATTGAGTTCATAGAACAGCTTAAGGTACATTTACTACCTGGTGGTTATTATATGCTTTCAAGTCCTTGCCTCAAAACCTTGTAAAGTAAATGCACTGTCATCACACTCCGCTATTACAAGGTATGTGAAAAAATACCTCTGCTATAGTGACATTCATTGCAGCACATAATCTGTACATTCATCAATCTTCAATCTGTTCCTCAGAAGGTGTTAATATTTTGGATACAGCTGAGCAGATACATATACTGGGGCAACTTAGAAGGTCATTGTATAGGAAGTCTGGCTTCTGGCTTACCAAATAGACATGCAATACCTTTGTGAACTCGATGCAGAAAGACAGAGCAGCCTCGGCACCAGTGACCAGTGATGCTGGGAGCTCTAGAGTTCACTGCTCACCTCCTTGGATGGATCTAATCATAATCAGGCAATTAGAGCCTGATGACCCCTCTGAAAATAGCTTTGGGAGTGCTGCTAATGTTGATGGAAAATTTTCAGGAAGCTTTCAAGTAGTAAACAGATGGGAAACATACTGTTGCTGTTAGTGAGCTGTGGCAGAGCTGGAACCTCTGGGGAGTGTTAATGCTTGGTTAGGTGATAAGCACCCAGACAAAGACAGTGGATAGAGTTACCCTGGCCATATTCAGTTACATTATGCAACACAGGCCCGATTCACACTGCACCAAGAAGGGCAAAGTAACAGAAGTGGCACAGAAGCAGCACATTCACGGCCCCAGAAGACAGTGCTCCCTGCTGGCGCCAGCCTGTCTGGGCTCACCTCCCCACAAAGCAGGAACCTTTTCACCTTCTGCACTGGAAAAAACTGCTCCTGAGCCAAAAGAGATCGAAGGGACAATGTGGCCATTAGTGCCTCTATTCCCAATTATGCAGTTGGCTTGCCAGCCCAAACGGCAGCTAGCTAAAGGCAAAGAACATTTGCACACTGCTGCCTGTACAGGAAGGATCCAGAAGGAAGGATCCATTCTCAGTTTTGATGACAAACTCAACATGA
>VZTY01008644.1:0-10529 GCA_013400935.1 Turnix velox
CCTCCTCTGGACCTGCTCCTCTGCATGGAGCAAGCCAGAGCTGGAGGCCACCATTGGGCTGCCAGCACTAGTTGGGGTGATGGCAGCTCACCCTTACTGAGGCTTTTCACTCTTGTTTCCTCCTTGCAGGGCAATGAGAGCCAGAGCAGGAGCGTCCGGACTTTCTTCCTGGAGCTCATCCGAGCCAAGAAGCCCCTTGTTCTCCATAATGGCCTGATTGACCTGGTCTTCCTCTACCAGTGCTTCTATGCTCACCTCCCAGACAATCTGGGTACCTTCACTGCTGACCTCAGTGAGATGTTTCCAGCAGGAATATACGACACCAAATATGCATCTGAGTTTGAGACTCGCTTTGTGGCATCCTACCTGGAGTATGCTTACAAAAAGTGGTGAGTGGTGCTCCTGGAGATGATAAACTTACAAGAGGGAAAGCAGAAGTGCTCCTGGAGATAAAACTTACAGGAAGAAAAGCAAGAAGTACTCCTTGAGATTAAATTTACAGGAGGAAAAGAAAGAAGTGGTGTTCCTTTAGGTAAAACTAACAGGAGGAAGAGCAAGAAGGAGTGAGTGGTGCTCCTGTAGATGATAAATTTACTGGAGGAGAAGCAAGAAGTGGTGAGGGATTGTCCTGTAGATGATAAAATTTACAGGAGGAAGAGCAAGAAGTGGTGAGGGATTGTCCTGTAGATGATAAAATTTACAGGAGGAAGAGCAAGAAGTGGTGAGGGATTGTCCTGTAGATGATAAAATTTACAGGAGGAAGAGCAAGAAGTGGTGAGGGATTGTCCTGTAGATGATAAAATTTACAGGAGGAAGAGCAAGAAGTGGTGAGGGATTGTCCTGTAGATGATAAAATTTACAGGAGGAAGAGCAAGAAGTGGTGAGGGATTGTCCTGTAGATGATAAAATTTACAGGAGGAAGAGCAAGAAGTGGTGAGGGATTGTCCTGTAGATGATAAAATTTACAGGAGGAAGAGCAAGAAGTGGTGAGGGATTGTCCTGTAGATGATAAAATTTACAGGAGGAAGAGCAAGAAGTGGTGAGGGATTGTCCTGTAGATGATAAAATTTACAGGAGGAAGAGCAAAAAAGAGTCTAAACCTTTCATTTGTTTGGGGTTTTCTTCAGGCAAAGGGGCAGTGTTGTTGTATCTCCTCTTTCTGGAGTGTTCCATCTTGCTTCCTGTCCCTAATTCTACATAGATATCTTCTATGTTAGAAGCAGAGATGTCTGTCCACTTCATGCCTTGCTCTGTCCCATGGTTCTGCAGTCCTCTCATAGCCTAAATAAACCCCTGGCAGTGATGGTGGCCCTTGAATCTCCATTAAATGGCTCTGTGCAGGGGGGAAATGGTATTTTTAGTGACCATTTTATAGCAGGAAATGCCATTTTGGCAGATCTGAAAACACTGGAGAGAGGGACTGCTCTCCAACAGGAGGAGAATGCTTTGTTTTGACAAGACAAAAATACATTTGGAACTGACCTCTTAAATGTTTTAACTCACAGTTATAACACAGGGCATTCTAAAGGTTTGGGACTTTGCTCTTGGGACAAAGCAGGTTTTTTTATGTGAGATGGGAAAGGTTGCCTTATTGTATTGTCCAGGTTTGATCTGTGTGAGCAGTGGCTGCTGGATGTTCTATTTGGTACCTCATTTTGGAGTATTATAATGAAGATTAACCCTTATCTTAATGCCATTAGTATTTAAAATGAAGCTGTTGGAAGAGGGGAGATTCAGGCTGGATAGAAGAAAGAAATTCTTTAGGGGGAGGGAAGTGAAACACTGGAAGAGGTTGCCCAGAGAGGTTGTGGATGTCCCCTTAATCCCTGGAGGTGTTTAAGGCCAGGCTGGACAAGGCACTGAGCAGCCTGATGGAGTGGGAGGTGTCCCTGCCTATGGAACTCGATGATCTTTAAGATCCCTTCCAACCCCAGCTATTCTCTGATTCTATTCTGTGCCATCCTGGAGACACTGTTGTCACCTCTGTATGTTGCCAGAAGAGAAACCAACCTTTAAATCAGCTCAGAAACCGAAGCTGCTTTCTCAGGACCAAGTTTCTCTCCATCAGGTGTCAAACTGAGGCTGGAGATTCATCAAGTTGGTTGAGGTCCATGCTGTGCTGCTTTCAGCCAGTCCTCAGCTCTAACTATGTGCTCTCCTCTGTTTCAGCAAGCGAGAGAACAGCAAGCTGAAGGACTCCAGTAGCCAGCACCTCACCATTGAGTTCTGCAACTACCCGCCCAGTATGTCCCAGTACATCGACTATCGCCACTGCTCCCTAGAAGAGGAAGGTCACCGGATGGGAGGGGGGAAGAAGATGCCCGTCTGTGAGAAGTTTTCAGTAAGTAACACGAATCCCTGCTCCCTGGAAAGAGCCTCAAGTGGACAGAGCAGGAAGCAGCAACTTGAGAGCTTCCCCATTGCTATGAAGGCCACCAAGATGCTCAAAGGGCTGGAGCAACTGCCTTATGGAGACAGGCTGAAGGAGTTGGGGTTGTTCAGCTTGGTGAAGAGAAGGCTCTGGGGGGACCTCAGAGGAGCTTCTCAATACCTGAAGGGGGGCTACAGAAAGGCAGGGGTAGGACTTTTGAATAGGATATGTGATGGGAGGACTGGAAATAATGGATGTAAATTGTAAGGGGGTAGATTCAGGCTGTATATAAGAAAGAAATTCCTTACGGTGAGGGTAGTGAAACACTGGAAGAGGTTGCCCAGAGAGGCTGTGGATGCCCCCTCAATCCCTGGAGGTGTTTAAGGCCAGGCTGGATAAGGCACTGAGCAGCCTGATGTAGTGGGAGGTGTCCCTGCATATGGCAGGGGTGTTGGAACTTGATGATGTTTAAGGTCCCTTCCAACCCAAACTATTCTATGATTCTATGAAATTGGATTGTGTGTGCTACCTTTTGACAGCTTCCTGCTGCAGTTGCTGCACTTTGTCAAGTGTTTTTTTCTTGCAAGTCACAGGGCTGGAAGTGGACAGGGTGCTCCTGATACAGCCTCTCTTGCCTGTGGTAGAGGGGGGAATAATTACCTCTGCTCCACGTTGTGGTGAGAAGCTGCTCTGACCTGGTGGCTACTGATGTATCTCTTTTCTCCATAGGCTTTTGGCTGGTGTCCAAAAGGGGTGAACTGTCCAGAGTCTCATAACATTGATCTCATCATTGATGAGGACGACAGGCTTTTGGAGGAAAAGCGGAAGAAACGGAAGCACAAATGGAAACGTCGGAAGAACACGGAGGAACCTGCAAAGGTGTTTGAAGAGAAAAGCTCAGTGAAAGACACAGCACTGGCTCAGAATGGGGAGGAGGAACCACCACCAAAACAGAGCTGCTACAAGCCTGCAGCTGCCTCAGAGCTGGCAGACATCTCTGAGGGCAGGATGCTGGAGGAGAATTCCATGGATGTGGAAGCAGAGATGAACTCAGACACTGGCACACAATGGGAAGATGATTTGGGGAGCACTGAAGGAGCTGCTGTGAGCCCTTCTGCCAAGGGAAACACCTCTGATGGTGACCAAGTGGAGGGAAAGTTAGAGGTTCCCACTGGGGTGGGCTCAGACCATCACTCAGACACCCCAAAGACTGAAGCCCAGCAAAGCCACAGCCCACCTTCACAGGTGGGCACACACCGAGCAGGCTTTGATGCTTTCATGACAGGATACATCATGGCCTATGTCTGGATGCTCAAGAAAGGAGAAAACAGGGACAGTGGGGCAGAGCCCTGGCTGCCAGACTGCCACAACAAGCTCTACCTCAGTGGCAAATCTGTGCCACTGCAAATAGTGAAGAGCTTGTTTTCTAAATCTTCTAAAGCTCACAGCCAGAAGATGAAGTTGGCCTGGGCTAGTGAATAGAGCCAGAGGACTCTCCTCACTGAACCCCCCACCAAAGTCTTGAAGTTCTTCATTCCAGAAGAACAAGAGATTTCTTAAACCTTGTCTTTGTTTTTAACTGTTGACCCATTAAATTGCTCTCAGTTGGAGTTTCCCCCCCCCATTGTTCTTTAGCTGCTGACCCATACAACCAGGTTGATAGAAAAATGCTAGAAATGAGCACTAGAAGAACCATGGGATGCTTTTACCTGACAATAGACTTCAAAAAAAAATGTCCTTAAGACATTTTAAAAAACAGGCTAATGCTTCAGGGAAAAAATATATTTTTCTGAATGACTGCAACCAGTAATGATTGTCTAAACACTGCTGGTACAGTAACTGAATTATTTCCTGGCTATCTAAGGAAGTCTTAAGGAAAAAAAGAGTGCAGTGTGGTTTGTTTCTTTATCTAAAGAGATTCTGAGCATGGTTGGCTTCAAACATGCACTTGGCAGAGCTCTCCCTCTTCAGATTTGTATTTTACCTTAATCTGGTTACAGCACCATGTAGATGAGAACTTGGCTTTGGGAGAACAGGGTAGGAGAAAGCTTCTCCCAGACAGCAGAACCAAGGCACAATGGGTTTTCAGACTTTTAAAAATAAGGGGAAATGCAGTGGGACTTACAGCTAGGGCTGATCCTCTCAAACTGCTTCAGCTTCCTGAGCTACTGAAGTGATTCTCCAGGGCTAGAAGAGCCAGCTCCCTGCACACTGAATGAATCAAAAGCCATCTTAAGAGTCTGAGGGGTCACAAGTTGCTGCCTACACTCTGGAGCTGCAAAGTAGAGCAGAAACAACCCTTAAGTCTCATGGATTTAGTAGCCTGGCACTTTAGAAAGATGCAGGAGAGAAATATCACTGAATGAAAACACTTCTCCCAGCTAGGGGAGAAATATCACTGAATGAGAACACTTCTCCCTGCTGACAGTTTGCAGCTGAGTAATGGTGAACACAAAAAATCCAGTCAAAATATTAATGTTGCCCACGTGAGCCAGCTTTTTTTTTTTTTTTTAACCTAAATCTTAACCACAGGACTCCAAGCCTTGATTTTATTTTTATTTTGAAAGCAAGTTGGGAAAGTTTACAAAACCTGACCAAGGAAAAAAAAAAAAAAAATTACGAAAATATTTAACTGGATTCNGACACATTTTTTTTTTTTTTTTTAACCTAAATCTTAACCACAGGACTCCAAGCCTTGATTTTATTTTTATTTTGAAAGCAAGTTGGGAAAGTTTACAAAACCTGACCAAGGAAAAAAAAAAAAAAAATTACGAAAATATTTAACTGGATTCATCTTTGGTTACTTCTTATTGCAGTTCCAATAAAACATACACCGTATTTCTAGAGTTCAAAAAACAAAACAAAAAAAGTCAGAAGGTCAATCAACATAAAAACAAGACGTGCTTTTTTTTTTTTCTTTACATCTTCATAAATATCCACAATATTAGAAAAAGTTGTTTTGCAAAGATTTTTTTTTTTTTTTTTTACTTTTTTTTCTGGCAGTGTTAACTTACTATTATACACAGGCTACAAACTCCATCCTAAGCCTTTTTTAATTACAAGTCGAGCTATTTACAGACTGCAAAATATTAAGACGTAAAACTCCTTCATAAATATGAAAATAGATCATCTTGCAAAGGTCTTTTTTTTATACTTAATCAAATATCTGGTTGCCCCTCCTCCCAAAACCAAAAAAAAAAAAAAAAAAAGGTTATTTTGCATAGAAATGTAGTGACATGCAATATAAACAATAGCATTAAGTGCAAACAGGAATTATTCAAGTGTCTTTAGTTGTACTGGCATTAAAATACCAAGGTTCTGTTACATCTGCCATTTTAAATCTGCTGCACTGATTTTTTAGGGGCAGCAGTTCTCCATATCTTCTAATTTCCATTCCTCTCAACCTGCAACCTCCACAAAAAAATAGCTTATATACCAGACATATTCAAACAAATTCGACGTAGAAAGATTTAAAGGGAATTTTAAAAAATATTTCTGATCTCTTCAGGGAAACCTAGCGCTGCCTAGAAAGTGTTTCTAAAAGAGCCAGAGCTGCTCCTGTAAGAAAGTAAAAAAATCATTATAAAAAAACCTCAATTGCCCTAAAACTTTGTCACTTCACTTATAAAACAAGGAGTCTGCTGGCAACATTTCTCCTAGTCCTCTTCATCAGTAGCTGTCAGAAAATGGCCCCCAGTAGAAAAATACCCTCAGGTAGGCAGAAAAATCCAGGAGTTTTTTTACTAGGTGCAAACTGGATTCAGCTTTACACAACCCAAAGGATGAGATGTAGCAAGTGGCAACTGCAGGCCCTGGGAAAAAGTGGGGTTTAGCATGTACATAGCTGGTTTAGGGTGGCTTTTTGCTCCAGTTCCACACACCACAAATCTAGGAAAAGACTGGAGCTCCTCTTCTTGGCATTTTTCTTTCTAACATCTGCATCTCAGGAGAAAGAACTAGAAAAAAAAATGGGTGGATGTGCCCTATGCAAGTCATCAGGCTGTGCTTCTGAGCAGACATTTATTTAAGATTGAAGTTTTAGTCCTGCTGCTTTTGAAGAGCTATTTTGAGCAGGGAAAGCTTTTAGAAGACAGTGGTGGGAAGAAAAAGAGGTCACTAATGGGTGCCACAGAGCCTGGAGAGGGCAACAGGCTTGTGAGAGGGTGTTAGCCAGGGCTAATGTGAGCCATGGAGCAGTCTGGGGCTCATCTGAGCTTTCCCAATGAGGTTGTGGGGCAGTTGTAGGATGCCAGGCAGCTTCCTCACAGCTTGAAAACTCATAAGTAAACTAAACTAGTCCTCATTATTACTTGTTTGTCTGAAGTCACACACCTAAATGTATCTAGTGACAACAGAAGCTGGTGCTGATGGTTTCCCTCCCCAAAAGTGACTACTTTATAAAAGGTAAAAAGAGAAAAGAGAAATATTTTAGAAAAAAAAGAAAAAATAAAGCAGGCACCAGACAGGCAATCAGCAACTGAGCTCTGCTGGCTCTTGCCTTGTCCTGAAAGAAATTCTCATTTGAATGTTCACATCCACTGCAAAGGTATAATCTCTGCTCAGGTTGACACACAGTTCAGAAGGGGAAGCCATAACTCACAGAATAATGACCTACACCTCTGGAAAGATAATCATCTCAAGCAAAAAAGAACTAAGGTTTTCTCTTTTATCCATTCTCTGAGACAGGGATAGTTTTGTTTGCATCAGAAACTCACATTTTCCTTCCTTGCAAGAAAGCAGGATGTCAGAGCCCATGTGGAACAGGCTGCCTGGGTGAAATTCTTTTCTCCACTGCATCACCATCTGCTCAGCAGGCATGCAATGCATACCTCAGTCAGGAATGATAATATTAGTTAAAAATAAAATGAAAATCCCATGTAGCTGGGACAAGGATAGAAGAAAAAGGCAGGATGGTGCACACAGAACAAGCTTTCCTGCACATCACACCTCAGAGAGGAGACCTCTGATGCTGGTTCTAGCAACAGGAATTAAAGTTCATGCTGCTGTTTATTTTTACCTGGTGCTGGAGTGGGGGGGGGGAGGGGGGGGGAGGGAAAAAAAAATTAAAAAGATAAAAGGNAGAAGAAAAAGGCAGGATGGTGCACACAGAACAAGCTTTCCTGCACATCACACCTCAGAGAGGAGACCTCTGATGCTGGTTCTAGCAACAGGAATTAAAGTTCATGCTGCTGTTTATTTTTACCTGGTGCTGGGGGGGGGGGGGGGAGGGGGAGGGAGAGAAAAAAAAATTAAAAAGATAAAAGGATCATCAGTGACAGAAGAAGCAAGACAACAGCTTCTTTCTGTACCAGGAAAAAGTTAATTTGGGACAAGGTTGTTTTCTTCAGCTTGACAATTCAAAGCCCTTCTGGAAGTCTATTGCCTCTCCTCTCCAAGAGCTGCTTCCCCTGAGCAGGAGATTCTTGTCCTCCCTCAAGGAATTTAGTTTTAAATAAGAAGCCAGCCTTATTGTGGTGAAATCAATAAGATGGGAGGTTGTAGAGAAGGAGGTGAACATGACCCTCCTAGTTTAGTGTGAGTCAACTGGGATCTAGATGTTGTATTCAGTGGAAATCATGATGTCCATCCAGCTTTTCAGAGAACCCACACCCTCTAACAGCTCACTACATGCTTATTCTTGCCCTGGCACTTTCTCCAGAAGCCCAGAAATGATAATACCTGGAAGATAGTTCTCTTCTCATGCCCTGGGTAGATTTTCCTCCACATGTGGATTGAAGCACACAAAAGAGCTGTGCAAAGAGAGCAGTGGCACTTCCCACATCCCTCCCCTCCTTCCCTGGGCTAAGAGATTCCAAATCATTACCAAATCCCAAGGGGAAAATGCAACACCAGGGAACAGATTCTTCTTGTTAATCGCAAAGTACTTGTCATGTGATTCAGCCTGCAGATTGTGACCAGTGTGAGGGCTTTTGTTTGTGCTGCTTTTCAAAGAAGAGCTTGTTTAATGCTGCAAAAGCATTCAGCACAGCAGCTCTGGGACCAGAGAGTATTCCTATCTGCTCAACAGAGCCCTCAAAGATCTCTGATTTTAGAACAGAAGCTCTGACTGATGTGCAGGATGTTAATGCAAAAACCTTCCCTGGTTTAGAGCAGCTTGTCAGCCAGAGAAAGAGGGGAAAACTAAGGGTCACCCCTACCCAACATGGAGCTTTAAGGCCTTGAAATGCCCCATGCTGGAATCCAGGTCAAGCTGTTTTTCATGGTGCCTGCTCTGGCTGTGGGGCTGGCATGGTCATTCTGTCTGGAGTAGTTCCCACCTCCAAATTACAAATCAGGGAAGGGAATAAGCACAGTTTGAAATAAAGTTAAAATCACGAATCTCTCCAGATGCTGTCTGCAGCTCTATCTGTTTGACAGCCAGTTTCTACCATCTGCTGAGTCTCTTTCAAATGCAAAGCCCAGCACTATAGAAAAAAAAACCCCAGAGTTTAAGTGACTGGGAACGAGTGTTCCCTCAAGGACACATTCAGTTTGAGCCCTCTCTCTTGGTATGTCACAAGTTTACTGCGAGCCGCCACCTGCTGAGACGTCGGAAGGGGTCTGTGACAACGGGGCAGGACTGTCCCCATCCTGCTCCCTGTAGGGCCATGCCTCTCTCTTCAGCTCGGTGGAAGGGTTAACACTGAAGAGAGGCTTTGTAATTTCTAGGGGAGCATTTTTCAGTGGGTCATCCTCCACCTCCATCTCTTCAGAAGGGAGACAACCAACAAACATTTGTGAGGAGCCACGACCCTCAGAGTTCACTGAATTCTTTTTGTAAGACTCAGGCTGGGCCAGCACCAAAGGCTGGTTGCATGCTGGATTTTCACATGTGTTCTCAACAGGGCAAAACCCATTTTCCTCCTGGGGCACCGGCCCATCTGAACAGTCCATGTCCTCCTCTTGTCCTGGCACAGGGAGAAATTCTGCTCTGTGAGGCTTGGCTTGAAAGGGGGGGATCTCTGACACCCCATATTTACTGCTACTCAGGAGTTTTTGCCGAAGTTCTGCCCCTAGGTGGATTGGGTCACACCTGCTGATGGTTGAGGAGAGTCCCCCAAAGTGGCCATACTCTTTGTGTGGCAGTTCTGGAGAGAGGGGAAGTGATCTGCATCGTCTCCCAGGAAGAATGGAAAGTTCTTGCCCATCTGTGCTGTATGCCTGTCGCAACTGGGACTGGCTGGCTTTCAGGATCCCACCTGCCTCTGGAGAATGCAAATCAAACACCAGAGAGATCACAGACTTGCTGGGAGTGTCAAAGAATTTGATCTTCCCCCCCTTGAGGTCCTCCCGGGCACTGAAGGGATTAACTTTCCTGCCCAAGCCTTTGTTTGGGGTATAGTAAGGGTCCTGCACGTTTATCATCTTCCTGGAAGGCTTTCGGGAGAAGATATCCGACTGGCTTCGTGACAGCCAGATGTTCCTCCGGGGTCGTGGTGACTTGGGTGGGATCTTGTCATCCAGGGAGCTCAAACGTTTTACTCCTGATCCTTTTTCAATTGAACCTGAGCAGAAGCAAAGAAATACTCTCAGTTTAAAGCAAAGAAATACTCTCAGCTTAACCCACAGAGCTTTCATTTTCCGATGTTTCACAGTGTCCCCCCATAAGCACGTTTGTTCATTCATAGAATCATAGAATGGTTTGGATTGGAAAGGACCTTAAAGATCATCTAGTTCCAACCCCCCTGCCATGTTCCTTACAAACTGCACAAAGACAAGGACACCACTCTCTTCTCTCTTTTGGCCTGCCCACAAGGTCTTTAGATGTAAATGCATTCAAAACTACTTTTAAACTATTCTTTCCTCTTTTACTCACGCCTCAGGCTAATTACAAAGAGTCATCTTGAAGACTTGAGGGAATGCAAATTCAGTTTATGTCCGTCTTACTTCCCCCCAGGCAGTGAAACTGGATTCTGTCTTTATTATTCTGTGATCAAAGTTGTCACTCGCATTATGGGGGATGCTCGTTTGGCAAGATAATATTGCTTTCAGAAAAAAAACCAAAAAAACCCACAAAAAACTCCCCAAAAATCCCCCAAAAAACAACAAAAAACCCCAGAAAATAACCCCACCAAAAAAATTCACAAAAAAGGCCAACATAAAATAAAAAAGAAAAAAAACCCCACAAAAGTACCCACAAAAAAACCAAAAAAACACA
>VZTY01008646.1:0-10282 GCA_013400935.1 Turnix velox
GGTGAATCTTTAGCAGAACACATACTTCTTTGCTGCTGCAATCATACTCCCATGCCAGAATTGGATGGGCACATCTCTCAGCAGCAATAGCAACTCTAGCAGCCCTTCAACACTTCTCTTCACCCTTTCATTTGCTCTTTAGATGACTCATTCATATGATTCTGGTACATTTGGCCATGCAGTTGAGCATTCAGCCATGTAATCATAGAATAATTTGGGTTGGAAGGGACCTTAAAGATCATCTGGTTCCACCCCGTCCACCATGGGCAGGGGCACCTCCCATTAGACCAGGTTGCTCAATAACTCATTCAGCCTGGCCTTAAACACTTCCAGGGAGGGGGCATCCACAACCTCTCTGGGCAACCTGTTCCAGTGTCTCACCACCCTCACAGTAAAGAGCTTCTTTCTTAGATCCAACCTAAATCTACCCTCATCCAATTTGCATCCATTACTCCTAGTTCTGTCATCTCATACCCTATTAAGAAGTTCTGCCCCTGCCTTTCTGTAGTAACTGACTCAGGTTAAAAACAGGCTACCCTCAAGGTTTAGTTTTAACACAAGGATATTGATGTTCTGGCCCAACTAGCGCAATGCAACTCTGTATCAGTAAGAGAGGAATAGAAATCAAATGGGAGGATAAGAGCAAGCTATTGCTGTGAAAAGCAGGCCTGGCCTCCACCCACAGCTTGTACCCTGCCCTCTGTTTTTCTTGTTGCCATATAACCTTAAAATGGCATTGTCAAAAGCCAAAAAGGAAGAGAAAGAGGAGACAGATGGCAAAATCTTCCTTTTCAAGCTGTCAGTTATACGCATCACGCTTCCCACACAGAAGGGGCAAAGACAGACCAAATCCATGAACAGACAACTTCTCTGCCATGCCTGAGAGCAACCACTGCCCCACCAAATCCCTGTGCCCACTGATGTCATTTCAGTCTTTCTATTCTGTAGAAAACACCCAAAGCGGCAATAAAGACAAATATTACTAAGATCTTTCTACCTCCAGGTTTGCTCTCCACTTAATCTATTATAATTTTTCATTAGTAAAATGGTCAAAGGAAGGGAGAAAGGGATGAAGGGGCCCCAGTTCAGGAGTGTACATACCAAAGTGAAGACTAGAAGTAAACTGGAGGTTCAAATAGATAATTAAAGAGCACCCACCTTAGCTCCCATCATTAAGCATGAGCTCCATTGTTTTTAGAGTGTTTCACAGTACAAACAAAACCACAAGTTTGGTTAGTCATGGAGACACAACCATGTGAATTAAAGCCAAGATTAAAAAAGTCCACCGCCCACCACCACATGGCACAAGAATCAAAGAGAAGAGTTTGCAGTTTTAACTTAGTTCTAATACTTCCAGTTTTTGGAAAGTGGGGAAAAAAGCCACAACAATACAAAACAAGGTTGCCTAAAGGAGAAAGAAAATAAAGAGAATAGAAAGCAAAGGACTGAATAAAAGATGAATCAAAGACCTTTCTCATCCTGTGGCTTGACTTCAGAGGGTTGTCCAAACAACTAAAAAAAAAAACAAACAACTCCCTACAACTCACAAGCCTTTTCACTCATGCAAGCAAAGCCCCCAGAGTTGTGCAAATGTAAGCAATATTCAAAATGTAATTTGAGGGGATGATTTTAAAAAAAAAAAATCTTTTAAGGAATAAAGGGTCATTATCATACTTCAAAACGTTTGATCTCCAAGACTACCACAATAGCAAAGACATTTCACAACTGTTAGGAAACTGCTGCTCAGGTCTATATCCCACTCTTCTGGAAAGTTAATTCTGAGTCATGAATACAAGAAAACAGAGAATTGACATATGAAGCATTGTTTGAAGGCAAAAGTTAACACAGATAGAAACCAAGAAAAAAAAACAACAGCTGTCTTTGTCTTTTAGTCTTTTCTCACTTATTGCATTTTTGTAGGGAGTTACTCATAGGAAAGTACTTGGTCTGAATAGAGTATTTGGTGTACAAGATCCTGCATCTGTAAAGTCTCCAAGTTCAAGTCAGAGGAGTGTAAATCCTCTCACACATGCTCCAATTTCTCAGACACTTTTTGCAATGGCAATCAACCAATAGTGATAGTTGTATCACACTGACCTCACAGCTTCCTTGTGCAGCAGAAGGGCTGACCTTAGCCTGGTTTGAAAGTAGTTCAGAGGGCCTTTCTGTCCCTGCTCAGTGACAGATAATCCAGTACAAATTCCTTGGGTCACCATAACACATGGCTTCCCACACAGTAACAGTCACATCTTTTCAAATACTAATACAGGGAAGTCACTTCTGGAAAATGCTCAAGTAGTAAAAAGAAAAGCATACAAGCAAAGAGGGTGGACTGAAGTCAACTTACTGGCTTTCTTCTTCTATTCTCCAGCTGATGGCAGCTTAGGGTACCATCCACCTCACCACAGTAACAGCAATTGCACTGGCAGAGAATGAACAACCCAAGACAAAATAAGAACTGTTTTATTTCTGTGTTTTAATTGCAGTTTCTCCCACCCCAAGAACTATCACAGACAATCCTACTGATTTCCTATCCTTTCCACAAGTGCTCAGACACCAAAGCCTCCATTTTTCAAGTTAGTGTCTTACTGAAAGTGCCTTCCTTTATCAACAGCAAGCCCAGGTTTCAGTCATTTAGTCTTTTTTCACCCCAAGTGCTTCAGGGCAGATCTACCACAGGTGCTACAGCTGCTGCAAAGACAACCCCAGAAGCAAAACCCAGCATTACCTAGCTCTTGCAACAAGGAAAGATTTGCACTTAAACTAAGTTTCAATCAAATACAAATAAAGCTAGCCTGATCCTTCATCCATTACTTACATTTCAACCCTTCAAAGAGATAGGAAAGTATAGAATCATAGAACAGTTTGGGTTGGAAGGGACTTTAAAGATCATCGAGTTCCAACCCTCCTATCATAGGCAGGGACACCTCCCACTAGATCAGGCTGCTCAGTACCAGTGTAACTGGATTTTTTTTTTTTTTTTGCACACTGTTAAGATGAAATACAGCCCTAAAATTCCCACTTGTCTCTGCTTCTAACCCCACCAGCTTCTGTCTGCCATTGTGGAACTCTAAAGGACACCAAACCTTCACATTCAGCTCTTTCCTCTACGCTCTCCTTATCCCTGTGGTGTGGAAGGGGGAAGAATATCTTGGTCATCCCATTCCTTCTGATCACTTTTGTCCTTTCAGTATTGAAACCACACAAAGCAGGCTGACTGCAGGGCTCAGCCTCCCATCCAGAGCACACATTGGAAGTATCTTGTATCCGATAATACAAGAATTAATTCATCTGCAAACAGCCCTGAACCCTCATATTCATACAAAAACACCAGAAACCCCGAATACTTACAGTCTACACATAGTAACAAGGAAACATATACTTCATGCATCAGAATATTTATACAAAAGCGAGTTCTCCTGAGAGGTCACAGAATCAAGCCATCCTTCTCAACAATTACCAGCCTCCACACAAAGTACTCACACTTACAGATGACACTTCTCCCCCAAAACAGTCCCCCAGCCTTAAACTCATCCCTTATCACCACAAGGGCCAACTGTGCAGTTTACAGCCCTACCTGTGCTTCTCCGGCACACCATCCTGGAAAGCCACCTCCAGACAAAGACAAGAGCACATCTTCAGACCAAACCTCTCTCCACACTGAAGACATGACCAATGCTCTTGCTGAGGAGCTGTTATGGCCACCACAGCTCTCATTAGCAGGTGCTGGCTTTGGTACAGCTGGGGTTTATTATGGTCTGGCTGCTCCACATCACTGCTAACAGCCTGCACCTGTGACAGGAACAGTGTCATCCCTTCCCAGCCACCCTCCTCAGATCTGTTTGGGTGTAAAAACCTTCCAAGTGACCTCCATATGGAGAATTGCTACCAGTAGTGAGAAGTGCTGTGAGTACTGCAGCCATCCCTAGACAGGGAATATGTAAAGATTGTATATGTAATGGTTGAATGAGTAAATTGTGAAGTTACTACTTGTGAAAAAAGAGCACAACTTTTCCTGAGTGTGTAGGGTGTTGGATGGTGGTGAGATGGGCTGGACACACAATATGTTCAGGAGCTGTGTTCTGCAGGGTCTTTAGAGAGAAAATCAAACCCTCAGCAGGGGAAAAGGAAATGCAACCTCTTTTCTGTCTTTTTTTTTTTCCCTCAAACCTTTTCACAATGTGCCTTCCCTCTCCTGTTACAGCTTTTCTCCCATTAAAAGATCAGCCCTACTCTGCTCTGCCAACATCTGATTCTCTTGCTGCTGCTTTTGCTTCTTCCCAGACTACCTTTTATTCAGAAAATCAACTCTTGTTACATAAGCACCATTTTCAGTGTCTCTCTCAGCTCTGTGCAATGCCCATGGAGCACTGCAGTGTGCTGACAGCTACAACCACAGCTGTTGGTTTTGAATTTGCATTTGCAGTTACAGTCCCTCTATGCTTTCTTCTGCTTTTCTCTTCTATTAGCTCACTCCTCCTTTTAGGTAAGAAGAGCTACCGTGTTACTTAAAAATGTAGGTTCCCCTACGTAGTGGAATCCTGAGCTGTTTGGAGAACAGAGATTACAGGTTACTATTTCAAATGGGCTGTTACTTTATTAGCCATCAGTCAGATGGATTTTCAGCAGTCTTTCAAATGGGGAGAATGTATCAAACCCAGCAGAGATGCAAAAAGTATTCTTCATTGAATGGTCATTACAGTATTATATTCACTGCTGTGGTGTGACATGGGCTTGAAACATTGTGTAAACTTCATGCTTGGGGTAGGATGAAACACAGGAGAGAGGAAACAGAGCCCATATAAAAATAACCTGAGATAGTCCAGGATGGACATTTAAGGATTTTCACATGGGCATTTCATGGGCAGAATGGAGATGACCTAAGTAAGGACTGCTAGATTTTGGGTCATAGAATCAGCAGTTCCATTGCTGAGTAGACACTCTGAATCACCACAAAGCAGCCAAACTGATGCTCACTTTGCCACTCCTAATTATCATTGCAAAACACACAAAAGCAAGAGATGACAATACATGTTTTTGAAAACATATCACTATAGCAGATGTCAGCCCTCCTTTTCCATTGTACTTATGCCTATTGTACACCCAACAATGAAATCATCTGTCACTTCAGCTATCCTCAGGAAAGAGAGTTGTATATATTCACACTGACATGTCAAGCAACAAGTAAATTTGATGGATGTCAGCCATATTAAAACTTACAATAAGAGGAAAAATGGTGCACTTCTGCATCCTTGTAAAAAAATTCCTTCTTTTTATAGCTTTCACGTTTCAATTGGCCAGAGAAAAGCACAGGAAGGGGGAAAAATAAAAAGGGACATGACCAGCATTAAACCCTGCCTAGATGCCTCCAAGTACTGCAGTCCAAACATTGTTAAGAGCCTCACTTACTCAAAAAAAAACGCTTGGAGGTCTCAAGCAAGCTCTCCCTTCTCTGCCTCAGTGCAGGAGCATCACCAATACTTGCAATACTAGCCAGTCCTTCTCTGCCAGTGGACCTTGTATTTGAGAACAAGTGTGTACTTGATCTCACCCTGCTCCAGGCTCCCTCTCCCTCTTGGCAGGAGAAAAAGGCTCATATGCTCCAAGGAGGACAAGGCTGAGAAACAAGACTCTCAGAACCATTAGATCAGAGGTCAGAGGAAGCAGCTGCTGGGCTCTCACCAGCAGTGTAAACTGGCAGAGCATACACAACCCATGTGGAAAACAGCCACCAGTCATCTAAAAACAATAGCAGACCAAGTGCCAGGGCTCTTCTCATCCTCTCCCAAGCTGGGGTAAGAGATTACCATTTTCTTCTTCACATAGTCTTAAAAGAAGTATCTTGACCTTACTNAATACTAGCCAGTGGACCTGCACCTGTGAAACAAGTGTGTACTTGATCTCACCCTGCTCCAGGCTCCCTCTCCCTCTTGGCAGGAGAAAAAGGCTCATATGCTCCAAGGAGGACAAGGCTGAGAAACAAGACTCTCAGAACCATTAGATCAGAGGTCAGAGGAAGCAGCTGCTGGGCTCTCACCAACAGTGTAAACTGGCAGAGGGAATAGCATACACAACCCATGTGGAAAACAGCCACCAGTCATCTAAAAACAATAGCAGACCAAGTGCCAGGGCTCTTCTCATCCTCTCCCAAGCTGGGGTTAGAGATTACCATTTTCTTCTTCACATAGTCTTAAAAGAAGTATCTTGACCTTACTCCAGATGCCATGAGGACAGGGGCTGAAATGGTTACTACTTTAACAGATTCAGTTGCTTCTTTGAGTGTTCTGGAGTATTTACAGCCCAAGCATATTAGGACATGAGGCAATTGTATTTGAGACTTTCTTTTCTCAATGCCTTAAGTAGCAGGACACTTAATCTGTTCTGTTGTTCATTCAGAGTACTATCAGAGGACTAAACATCCACAATGTAGTTTTTCACTGGTAGTTACAGTATCAGTACAGATTTCTTATTTTAGGAGTAAGTTTGTAAGGTCTATTCATCTCTTTCCACTGTGAATCTCAAACCACATCTCTTATAACTGCAGAGGACTGATCAGTAGTCACAGCAGCTACTGACGAAACTACAAGTATTTGGAGTAATTTTTTCCCCCCATTTGCATAGATCTACTTAGAAAAAGATTTCAAAGGCTTGATTAGTGTTTGGTCATTGGGCATCTGTGACAGAAGATGACTAAGTGAATCAGTAGTTCCTTTCACTGATAATCACTCATTGTGGGGTTTGGGTAGCAGTTGCACAAAAGTCTATGGCTACTTTTATTGTACATGGGAACGGGCTTTCAAAGCAAGCTGAGGGACAAACGTTGCTGCTCAGAACTCCCATCAGCCTCCTGATCAAACCTCTCTTTGATACCCAAAGTGGTGTGATCCAAGAGCACATGCTATTGACTGAGATGCTGTGAAAACTGGCTAGCCCCCTGGATTCTAATTTTGGTAAATCTGTTTCCCTTAACATGCTTGCATTTTGCAGTCAGAAGGAAAAGAGGTTGTGGGTAAGAAAAGGGGTGGGAGGTAGGAAATCAAGGCAGGGTGCCAGCATTTTCTTTCAGTCACTGCTTGTACCTATTAAAGCATTTTGCCAAATCAAAGAGATGAATTACAGCACTGTTTCTGGAGTCTGATGCAACTCTTTTTGCTCTCTCTGAGCCTGCACTGAGCCAGTATCATTTTGCGGGCTAGGAGAGTGGTAATTTACAGTCTGGGGGATACGAACTCCATGGTTGGATCACAAATTTTGGAACTTTCAAAGCTGAGCATTGGGCATTTTGCTCTTACAGGATGGATTTTGGCAGATGGAGGTAGCCAAGAGAATTCATCCAGCCTTCCACCTCCATTAAAAGCTGGCTGGTGGGTAACTACTGCTCTGTGTTTATCTCTAGTTGGTAGCATCAACATTGTTCTGTGCTACTGTAATGAAACAATTTCTTCTCTGCTCCTGCTGTGAATGACACTGAATGGAATTGTATTATCTTAGCTAAAGTCACAGCAGGCACTGCTTCAATGGGTAAAACTGTACAATATGGGAAGAAATCTCACCCAACAGCTCAGACTCCAGCTGTTGCCATGAATGGGGGGAAAAAAATTAGAAAGACAGGAGAAAACAAAAAATTAGGTTGGAGGGAAAAGAAATGAATAGTATCAGTGGGAAGGCAGCCAGAAATGGACTAAAATCAAATCAAGGCACACACAAAACAGTCAGGGACAGTGTTTCCAATAGGTAACTCTGGATTTCCACATCATTAAGGAGAATTGGCTGAAAATAGCTTAGTATTCTTGCAGTACTGTATTTCACATCTTGTATACTTCCACCCAAGTGAGTTTGAGTACTCAGGAGTTTCTGAGAACTCAGGATGCTGTGCACCAACAGAACAGGCTCTGGTTTATCTTATTTTAAAAAATTGGACCCAATCTCCCATCATTGTACTAGCCAAGGATATAGTGAGCTGTGAGCTGATGGCTTGGAAAGGGCTAGCAAATCCCCATCCCAGTCCATGGAAATCACAGAAACAAGGATAATTATCAACAAAGCAACTGCTGTTTCATCAGCTCTTTTGGTGAGATTCTAAGTCTGCTTGGTCCTTTCAATGTTACTGCAGAAGTATAAACTGATGATCTGGGGCTCCAGAAACAGTCTGGTGAGACCTGGTCTAGTGGGAGATGTCAGACACTGGAACTAAATGGTCTTTAAAGTCCCTTCCAATCCAAACCATTCTATGATTCTATAAATGAAAGGGAAGGTCAACATTGGAAAAACCTAGTGAGTTTGCTTGGTGCAGCATCACAATGACAGTGGTCTAATATCCACAGGCTAGCAATTAAATTCTTCAACTGATGATCTCCCTTCCTTTTGTTGATGTTCCTATTGTGAAGAAATACACACATTTTCCTTGTGTGAGGACACATACAACACCAATATGCAACTCAGATATCAGAGTTCCATTCTATTTTATATTAGAACAAACCACCTCTGCTTTGGGGGGGAAACTCTAGCACACTTAACTGTCCTACATCTTGAAAGTATAGGCTGTAAAGGCTGGATTTTCTGCTGTGTTTCAAAAACACTGTACTACAAGATTTTTAGATTATTATCTTCCCTTGAAGGAGCTGAATGTGAGAGCCTCATGAACATACTTTTGGGAAGGATATAGTGGCTGAGTGGTAACTGTGATGGAAGAGACTATGTGGTGTGTTTTCCATGGGCATGACCATCTTCATTTTTTTTAGATGCGCCACAAGTATAGGTCAAATTTTAGATAAACACCCCGGATTAGCTCTGAATCAGATCATTCTTTACTCCTAGCAATATAATCAGCAGCCATGTTGAGTTCCCAGCTGGCTGTGAACTCTCCTCTCTCGGACACCAGATAAGTATTTGAACACGAGGCAGCACTGCTGAGGTAACAGTACCCTGTTAGCTATTTTACAAGTAATTTGGGCATAATGACTTAGAAACACAGACATCGATTTTGAACTTTTCTTGTTTCCTTCTACACTCAGCTTCTATCCAAGATTCTAGTTTCCTTCCTCAATTACCTTTCAACAAGCTTCTCACAATTTTTTTCTATCACTGGAAACCTCTCAACATAAGAAAGACATTGATCTGTTGGAGAGGAGGCCATGAAGATGATTAGAGGTCTAGAGCAGGACTCTGAAGGAGTTGGAGTTGTTCNAACTCTAAATATAGGGTCTGACATTAATGCAAGAATGTACCCTGTAACCAATCAGTATGTTAGTAGCATTGATAAGTAGCCATCACTGTATATAAGCTTGTCTCATGCTCTCAGATATGTGATGGCAGGACTAGGAGTAATAGATGGAAATTGGAAGAGGGGAGATTCAGGCTAGATGTAAGAAAGAAATTTTTTATGGTGAGGGTGGATGTCCCTTCTCTGGGGGTGTATAAGGCCAGACTGAACAAGACACTGAACAACCTGATCTAGTGGGAGGTGTCCCTGCCTATGGCAGAGAGGTTGAAACTAGATGATCTTTAAGGTCCCTTCCAACCCAAATCACTCTATGATTCTTTTCAAGGGTATTTTTCATTTTGGCCTGCTACAGCATTTTCTGTCTGTCCCATTGTCATTCTCCCTTACATGATCCTCCATCCTCTTGCTGCCATAAAAAACAACCATCCTGTCCTTCCACTCAAGTTCTTTGAGTTCCTCTGATGACTTCCCGTTTCATGCCAGAGTGATCTGGAATCGCGTGTCCTCTCCCTCCTGCCGTTGCCTGATAGCGTGTTAACGAGGTGCTCAAGCACATCAGCCATGTCTGGTTTACATATTTCCACCGGGAGCTCCTCAAGGGTGGGTGTTTTCCCAGCCATTAGGCAGGAGGTGGCCTCAGCAGTTTCCCCACAATCAGCACTGCATCTCAAGGTCTTGCATTCTTCCACTTCCAGATTGTTTCACTGAGGAAAGCCTGTTTATTGCTAAGCAGGGTTTTGTCTTAGTAACGTATAGTCTGCAGCAGAATTCCTGGAATCCGCTGTTTACAGGCAGGGTCAGGGGTTATAGAAATACTTCCAATTTGCATACGAGTGATACACCAGGAGGATTTTTGCCCATGACAACTGCTTTTTTATTGGTGTTGATAACATCCCTGGCTCTGAAATCAACTTGCTCAGCTGTGTGGGTGCTTCAAATTACTGCTAGGCAGCAATAATGAAAATTAACAGAATCATAGAATGGTTTGGGTTGGAAGGGACCTTAAAGATCATCTAGTTCCAACTCCCCTGCCATGGGCAGGGACACCTCCCACTACAC
>VZTY01008646.1:12570-26026 GCA_013400935.1 Turnix velox
CTGTACATTATTCCAAAGTCTCAAGCTTCACACCATTCACATCAGCGAAAACAGGAGGTTGCTTAGACAATTGTACTCATTCTAAGTGAAGGCACAAACAACAAGTGTGTTTCTGACACACTTCTTCATTATGATATCCCAGCCTCTACTTGATACCACCTGATAGATTTGAGTGACAATAAATAAATTCTTATTCAAAGAATATATGTCCTATTCCTAAAAGGCTAAATTAAGTGATCAAATTAAGTTAAAACCTAATGAAATTAACTTAAAACCTAATCAATTACAAAAGCAGGACTCCTGTTCTTTCCTTTACCCCTTCTGGCACCTGGATGTGGGGCACCTTTGGGGACTATTTTGTCCTCTTAGGTTTAGAGAAATTGGAATGTACATTGGCACAGCCCAGCATCTGTCTGGCACTGACTCTCACTAGCAGCTTCAGTCTTATCTTCATGCTATCTCCTGTGGTACATAAGACACTAGATCAAACTGGTAGTATTGGATGGTGATGACAAGTGTACACAACGCTCAATTCAGTTCTCAATCCAGTGCCCAAATCAGCAATAGACTTCAGGTCACTGACTTTCTTCCTGATTGACTTTTATCCCGGGATTAAAGCAGGTTTGTACAAATGTGAAAGTTCTTTAATGCTTTTCCAAAATTTTGGGCAGTCTTGCATAACCATTTTGCAATATTTATAGTGGCAGCACGTGTTCCACCTCAGGCTGCTGGCCTTATCTCCTGCTTCCACAGCAAGGATGAGGTAAAAGGAAAGATGGAATGGAAACTATTTTGGCACCTGTACACATTTTCCCAATGTACTAAGAATTCCCAACGTGCCTTTATCTTTCTTCTCCTCATTGTGGCTGACATGTCAAAAGGAGGACTATTCAAGAACACAGTAAGAGCCTGTATAAGATGGCAGGGAAGTACATCAGGTCTTATATCTTGATTTTTGAAAAATAATTCCTGAATATGATTTTCTACTAAGCAATCAAGGGAAAGTCACTTTGAAGATAGCTTTATATAGGGAGTAAAAAAAGCAGTAGGAAAACCAAACCAAGAAGGTAACCATCCAAGTTGCTCCTAAAATGAAAGCCTGCACCAAGACAGCATTTTACACTGGTTAAATATCTATTTAACCTATTTTCATTATGTCCTGAACAGAATTTATCTTCATTATGTCTGGAGAATCTAATAGAGAGCATGCATATTAGGTTTACAACTGACACGAATCTAGGAAGGCCTGTGAAATAATTGAGAACAAATTAGGAATAAGAATAAAAAAAATGTAACAGAAAACAAACCAGAACACGCTAGTCTTGTAGTAACCTATGTTACATCCTCATACTGAATATTACATGCAACTCTATCCCTCTTCAAAAGAGACATACTAGAACCAGAAAAGATTCAGAGAAAGTTTACAGACATGACCAAAAATATGGAATGTGTCCTCATGAAGCTTTTTCACAGTCAGAGGATGAATTTTCAGTCTGAAAAAATACTGGCTAAGGACAGATGAATCAGTGACCTATGAAATTCTGAATGGTATGAAAAATGGGTACAGCAAATGATTATTTGTCCTTTTTTCAAAGACATACTCAGGCAGCATAAAATGGAATAAAGACTGGTTCGGAATAAATAAAAGGAGATAATTTTTTACATGATTAGTTGAGCTCTATAGCTTTCCCATGGAATGTTTTGCATGTCAAAAGCTTACAGTATTCAAAAATTGCTCAATCAAAAGAAAGTAAATTCAGAGACATTAAATGTAATATAGACATGGCCATCTACTTCACAGCATCACAGAGTCAAACTGCTATAGGCAAAATATAATCTCATGCTTTTGTTTTTTCAGACTTTTCCACACATGATTTCCAATTATTATACTTCTTAGTCACAATCAAAGCTGAGTTCTTGTCATGAAAATTTTCTTGTTGCTAAGAAATCCACTAGGACTAATTCATTCTCATTCTCTCCTCATGCTTGGGACAAGGCATGCTGTTATTATATTAAAAACTTGTTCTCCTCCAACAGTCTACGGAGATGAAGACCCAAATTGAGTTTCTGGAGCTTCTTCAAGTTAGGATATGTCAACCTTTTCAACATTTCAAATAATTATTGGGAAATCATTCTGATTTTGATCAGTTTATTTAGGTACTTACCATACTGATTTGCTCACATACATGACCTGAGCACTAGAACACTAAAACCATTTTTGATGTAAAAGTGAGCTCACATCCCCTGTGTGGAAGACCTCAGAAGCAGAAGGATACTGAGCTACACTGTCTCCTTGAGCTTTTAATACCACATGGGACATGCCATTAGAGCATGGCCAGTCAATCAGGCTGTGGCTCATTCCTCTTCAAAAGATTGCCATCTTTTCAAATTTTGGAGTTAAAAGGATGAAAACGCTTCTTAATAGGCATCAGTTACAGCATTATGAGAAAACACGATACAGATTGATGTGTTTGGAATCCACTCTTCTTTCTAAGATAATGGTTAAGATCTTTGTGTCCTTCAAAGGTTGAAAACATACCCAGAAAACCAAGATGGTACACAGTTGATTAACTGACAAAATCTGTGTGATGTAGCTTAGGCTATTGCTGTCAACACACAAGATTTGGAATGTGCTCAAAGGCACTGGACCCATTCAGTAACTTTTAAGAAGACTCCACTTGAAGAAAGGAAATGGAAGTTTAAGCAAATGCTGCAATTTGAACAGAAACCACTCTTCAATTAGGGTTTTTTTTCTTTTTTTTTTTTCTTTATTTTTTTTTAAAGTGAGTTACTTTACCTACTAGCTAGGTATACTAACTGGAGATTGTGAACTGGAATTAGTGCCAGAGTATACTGATGGTTGACCTATGGCAACACAAGTATTTTAGACCATGGAAATGGGAAGTATTTAAGGTGCTAACAAAAACATGATGAAATACTGAAATATTTCAAAGTCACATCAATGAATTAAGTTAAATAATTTACTAAGCATTATGACCTTAACTAATTAAACTTACGCATACTATTAATCCCTCTAATCAATCCAATTAAAGACTAAAGCACAAAGGATTTGACCACAAGGTGCTCAACTGAACTGAGTTTTAACAATGAAGCTAAGCAGAATCAGTCAAATTTAGGCACCATTATGCAGTTTATAATCACAAAAGTCTGCAAACTTACACACTTGGTGTTTTTGAGGTAAATGCCCAAGATAAATTGTGATTCCCACACTGTTACCTGTGTTTTTTCTGACGTATTTAAAGCTTCCCAGATGAGGATGTTAGCAAATCCTTCCTTTGCAAAAGATCCACTACTAAAAGGTAAGCTCATGATATTTTGTGCAGCATGCAACAGGAAAAATATTGCTCCTTCATCTCCCTTTCTTCCTCATTAGCAAATACTCAGGAAAACTTTGGGGAAAAAAAGTAAGATTTAACATCATTGTATTTATTAGGTTCCGAAACAATACACATTCACATCCTTTTGAATACAGTACATTTGGCACAGTAATAATGTTTACGATGAAATAACACTAATGAATGGCAAGAGATTCAAATTACATCCATAAGAAAAAAATTCTGTACAAATAAATCCTCACAATAAAAAAAAACAACCTATGCCCCACCCCCCAAAAAACTGAATACATTTTATATTTAGCCAGAGCTATTCTGCACATAATTTAAAAAGAGGTAATTTTTAAGCCTTTTTTGGAACAACATATTTTTTCACCCTATGGAGAAAAACGTGTTTCTGTTTTTTAATGAAGTCTACTTGGGAGGAAAAACAAGAAAGAATTGATTCTTTTTAATTATTATTAATAATCTTTTTGGCATTTTGCACTCATTTTACAAAGAAGGAACAAGGAAAGGTTTTACAGAACAGGCAGAAATGCAACAGAAAGTCCATTTTTAAGAATTATCTTAAAAAAATGTTCAAGGTAACAGACAAACCTTCTGATGTAAACCCAATGCAGAGGATCTAACTATTTATATTGAAGAAATATCTGCCCATGCAAAAGTTTTTTTATCTCCTTCACTTTTCTTTTAGCATCCTAGCAAAAGGTTGCAGGTGCTGAGGCCTGAAATACAAACATTTGCTAATTATCTTCATGGTAGAAATGGGAATACAGACTACACAGCTTGCTTACAAAAGCTTTATGGGATATTTTTATTCCTTCAAAAGAAATGCTCAGAGTTTAGTGTAAAGGCCTCTTGTACAAACAGTAGTGCACTATCCAATAACTTGCCTTCCTAGCCAGTCTACTCACCTATGGAAAAGAACACTTGAGCATTGTGATCAGTTCTTGCCTGGATGTCAAAAGCTAACTATGATGAGAAAATATACAGAGCCAGTGGCGAGACACAAATTGATGGGCAGTTCTACAATATATTTCTAAAAGAGAAAGAAATTTAAACATTGAGATGATGCAATCGTTCAGATGTTTCTGCGCTGGTACTCAGCTCCAGAAGCTAGTCTTTTCCCAGTACAAAAAAAAAAAAAAAAGATTACTGAAGATAAATTAAATTAAACTAAAGGCTTGATCCATTATTACACCTGTAGGCCAGACAACACATTAATTGATATATCATAATATTTAATATTTTGAAATCATCATAAGAATATATATAATAATTACACCTGAGTTTTAAAAACAAAACAAAATGGAACTGAATGTTGTCATCAGTAAGAGGCCATGAGCAGCCAGACACAAAACTGACACAAACTCATCTGCTTGAGCCCGAGATTATCTCTTAAAGCCAATGATTCACACTTTGTCCACCACGATTTGGAACGTTCTTTTCTCTTTCTGAGCTCTATCGTGTCGTAATAGAGTTGAAGAGAACTATACAAGAGATTTAGTATAGCTTAATATATGTCTACATCTTTTATAACAAAAACCTCATCTCTCTGACAGTAACTTGAACCAATACACATACAAGAGTATTGCACATGGACATTATTATAATTATTCTTTCATAGACTAACATTTTAATAGTATGCCTGAACATGCAGCAGTTGATGCCTCTATATTCAATGAATTCCACAGGCCTTGCAGCAAACACTATATACAAAATCTCACCTGTACAAAAGGCAAAAAAGCTTCTTTAGTGCCACTTTGCCAATCACAAGTATATATATTTTTGTGCAGCTGGAAATCCATGTGCAACAATTAAAATGGATTCCAATGACCGCTCACTCAGTCCAGTAAAATATATAATAAAATGACCTCAGCGATACATGTACACAAAAAAAAACCCAAAAAACCAAACCACAGGGTACTCCTGGAAATATAAGTACATAACACTGTTAGCGTATCTACAGGAGGTAACTTCACATTAGTAATATTGTCCACATGAGTTACCATTTCAATTCATACACAAAAAAAAAAAATTCAATTTACAGCTTTCAGTAATGTCAGTTTGTGAATGTTTGATCTTCAGTTTTTTAACACACTTCCACATAACGCATGTGTAGCCTTACTTTGTCTTCTAAAAGCAGTTTTCTCTTCAGGTTTTAAACATTAAAAAAACCAACAAACACAGTAGTATTATGGTTTTGTAAAAGTGTGCAAAAGTAACACACTGCTGAGAAAATAAATATAAATAAGAAATTATTTATCAACTTAGCTACAATGGAAAAGGCAAATTTCTCATGTTTATAATTAATTTTTAAAGTAAAATTAACTGTAAACACTTGCAAACTTGCCATCACATTAAATGGTTCTTTTAAACGGATATTAAATTTGGTAATATGGATAGAACACCCAATTTCCTGAAAAACTGTAAAATGCCTATATATAGCTGTGCTAAAGTACTATAGGCTTTTTATTCTTTAGCCCTTTAATACTATCCATATAGTATCTACTTCTTGTTTTAAATAAAATTTCAGTTATCATCATGGCTCCTCTTATTCTTAAGAGTTTTCTGTAAATTGTATGAGGAACTTCATCTAAAGTTGTGATTTATGTGCTCTTTTTCTGGACAACTTTATTTTAAGTTTGAACCTCACCACAATAAATTGATAAGTAATTTCACCTCCATGAAGGCAGACTCCTTTGCTTACCAAAGGACAACACATTACTTATTTGTTCCACACCTAAATACAAATCTCACCTCAACCACCAGTGCAGAAGAAACAGTTCTCACGTTCTTAGCTTAAATACACATGATGATTACAGAACGTGGTCTGATAAATTGCTTTTAATAACATGGCTTCATTTTCCATGGAAAAGATGCAATTTTGTCCTCTGGGGAGATCTTGGGAATAAAAGAAAAGTTGCAAATATATGGCAGTGTGTTACATCTACAATTTCTGTTACAAAATTATTTTGCATTGCTTTGTGAGACAGAAATTAAGAGTGCTTTCAGGTCAGAAGGATAAATGAAAAAAAAAAATCAATAAATATATACTTTAATCGGGGACATGGGCTCAGGGTAAGAGAAGTAGTTTTTTGTCTACTTAGTCTCAGGAATTTGATGATCTCTTCAGAATTACTTCTTGCAGCATCGTTCATCTTTCAGCCTAACGTTGTCTATGGCAGTAGCTCTTCTCCAAAATAAGAGAACCCTTTAAATTCATCTTGATTGATTTGTTTTATAATTGTCTCATCCACCAGTGTTAGTACTGGTTCTTCTCGTGTAAAGTCTTGATCAAAGTTATTTACGTCCCTTTTGGTTTTCTGAGAAGAAAAATACAAACAAGGTGAATGGTAAAACAGCACAGTAAAATAAAAGGTGCACTCCCTCCTTTCCAGCCCCCTCACAAAAAGGCAGAATTTTCTGGAATGAATGAAATAAAAGAAGAGCTACTTCACACAAAGAATAACAGACGTATGAGAGAAGCTACAGGAGCAAGTACTATAAATGAGTTCAGGAGAGGCCACAGAAGCAGTACTATAAATGAGTTCCCAGAGACTCACTGGTCTATGACAGGCGAAGGAATAGCAGTATGATGATAAAGCAGGAAGCTGAGATTACAACTAGTTCAGAGAAGGCTTTGGCATAGTAGGTGGTATGGCTGTTTCCTCTTAGATTTGACCATAATCTCATTTTGGAGGCACATAGTGAACTGATTTCCCCACAATATGGCCTACTGTTTCAACTCTAAGTTAATAGTCTTTTTTTTTTTTGAATCTGGCTACACTCAGATTTAGAATCTGATGTAGACCTCAAAGCACCTTTCAGTCCAAAATCCTTGAGCGCCACATTGACCACTCAGATTTCCTAATGCAGCTAAAAGTCATTCAAAGTACCACAGCAAAGTGAAATTCTGGCTCCAGAGAAATCCACCTCAGATCTCCATTGCAGTAATATCAGAATTCACCCACAGAAGTCTAAAGTTCTTTACTCCCTCAGCAAAGTTGGGCCAACAAAATGCAACTTTCCACACTGTGGTTGGGATAAGATGTATCATCTAGAGACCTTGGGAAGACTGTTTCCTTGTCCTCTGAACACTCACAACTATTACCTGTGACAACTTGCATGTAAAAAAACTTAAGGCTACAGGGCAAAATATTCCACAATGCCATCCCCTTGAGACCTGCATCATTCATGTTCTCCATTTTAGGAGTGTATTTCAGGCACATACAGGTTCAGGGAATTGTAACATTTTTCTTTACATTGTCACTTTTTATTTGTTTCATGAGATCTAATAGTTATCTGGATGATACTTAAGGGAGACACATTAAAAACTAGCTTCATGTCCATCCTGTATATGTTTTAAGTTTAGAATAATACCAGAAATAAAATACCTATTTGACTTGCAAAATACAATGTTGAAACCATACAGTGAGACATCATGAAGTACAGTAATGTATTCCAAATGGCATATATACCTTCTTTCAATATAACTTTCCTTTCTTTCAATCTAAGTAAATTTTCCTATAAAATATACACATAAATGTATTTCCATCATTAGCTCTGCTGAGGCACACTAATATAAATTTCTTTCTCACAACTGAAAAATTGTCATAGCAGCCTTCACCTACATTGTTTGTAAGAACTTCACAGATACAGAGAAAAAAGGTCTATATAAATGCAAGAGACTGCCACTTGCAGACCAACTACCTTCTAAGTACAGGCAACACATCATCTAGCTACAAAATTCCATTAAAAGGAAAAGAATATGGACTTAACAAACATGCAAATGTCATTTATATTACTAATATTTACTTTGTACATAAAGACTGGTCATAAAGACTATGGTACCCATACACTTGGAACTACTTAAAGTGGGAGGGACATCACTTTGGGCTTTATGATTTTTCCCCAGTTATTTGGGCAAATACTGCAAGATAAGAATGAAATTCCATTGAATTTTTAAATACATTAAATCGCAATTATGTCTATGTTATTCCTGTTCTCCATGTCCCACCATAGTACTTTGTACACTCATGAAATGAATTTGCTACAAGAGTAGTCACTAAACTGGAAGTAGTAAGTGAATATCTGTAGTTATGTCCAAGAGAAATGTAACTACACTCACATTTTAACCATGATCTATCCAGGACTAGCTAAGAAAAAATGCAATATATATTATTTCAGGTTTTCATACTGAATTCATTTGTGAGAAGTTTTATATCCTTGCCAAAATTAGTTCCACCATAAGATGATAAAATCCTTGAGTCCTATCAGGGGCAATTAATTCCCATAACTACTTTTTCCACAGAGACATCACTGAGAGTTGTGAAAATTTTAGGTGAAAAAAATTGCAGATGAAATACAACAGAAAAACCATCCCAAAACCATACTGATTAAAACTAATTGTACTTCCTATAGAACTCTGAATCTCAAACAGGTCTGAAGGGAAAGGAATTTACTTAAATTTAAAAGTCTAGGTTGTCTTAAATGTCACTTTCAGGACCAAAGAAGGAAACTGAAATTTTTACTTTCTCAAATTTATAAATTCCATGCCATTTTGTCAGTATAGATACAAATATATTGATATATTAAGAGGACAAGTATGCATAAATCTAAGAAAGCAAGGACAAACTAAACAATCCTCTAACCAACCACCTGATGAAATGACACCAAATATATCACAGGGAATAAAAGTGAGTGGATTAAGCCCTACAAGACAAAAGGCAGACTTCATATCAAGTGCTTCTTTTCAACAGAAAGATTTATTTGAAAACCTTCCTTAGCAACTTGGGCACTTTCCTCCTGAAGCTATGATTATTTTGCAAGGCCCCATCTGCCAAGATGAAACAGGTCTGGCCACATTTCTGCTCCTACTGTTGTTTTAATGCTCTTGCACTGCAAATACTCAACAGGTCAACAGCAGAAACCAATATATAGTTGCCCCATGAGGGCTCGGGATGAATGTGTGAAGGGCTGTGGCTGTCTCTGAGCACACAAGCAGAGAAAAGAAGGAAGATCAGAAGGTAAGGAGATGGATGGTAGAAACAGAATGCAGCTTTTATCCAACTTCAAACATTAAAAAAAATCATGAAGACAAAAAAAATTAGATTGGCTGGCAAACACATCATTAAAAATGGATGTTTATTTAGCCTGCTGTTCCTGAGACTTTGAGACACGTTGTTTTTAAATTTTCAATCATTTTCCAGCTAAGTTTTCTATTTCAGATGACTGAAGAAACTAGGACTATTAGGAACCTGTCCACCCAAACACAAAGTAGTTCGATTAGATTTCAGATGCTATTTTTTGTCTCTCTGGACTTCCCAGACACCTTGTGTTCAGCGTGTGTCAGTGCTNGACAAGCAGAGAAAAGAAAGATCAGAAGGTAAGGAGATGGATGGTAGAAACAGAATGCAGCTTTTATCCAACTTCAAACATTAAAAAAAATCATGAAGACAAAAAAAATTAGATTGGCTGGCAAACACATCATTAAAAATGGATGTTTATTTAGCCTGCTGTTCCTGAGACTTTGAGACATGTTATTTTTAAGTTTTCAATCATTTTCCAGCTAAGTTTTCTATTTCAGATGACTGAAGAAACCAGGACTATTAGGAACCTGTCCACCCAAACACAAAGTAGTTCGATTAGATTTCAGATGCTATTTTTTGTCTCTCTGGACTTCCCAGACACCTTGTGTTCAGCGTGTGTCAGTGCTACAGGAAAGTAGGGGCAGCAGCCCAAGAGCTGCCAACAATAGGTGCCAAATTCCACAGTGTAGTCAAACTGCTCTGCTGCAGGCAGCTTGGGAGCAGCTCATCTTCATCTCCATCTGACAAAGAGCAGGAGCAGCACTATGGCACTTGTAATGACTGAAAATGACATGAGTCAGCTCTAAATCTCATCTGAGAGACAGCCTCTCCACCAGGACAGTATCTCTGAAAGTGAGAAGGGACAATGACTCACAGGCTCTTGTGCAGTAAACGTGCTGGCTAGATGATCTTTCATTTTTTCAGCAGTGTGAGTGCTTCATATCTCTCTCATCTGAGCACGGACCTAGTGTGACCTTCTTACCCTGGGAGACATGGTGGCCTTGTTTCACAGGGGTGATATGATCTGATTAAATGTAACACTTGCTCAGCCTGGAGAAGAGAAGGCTCAGGAGGGACCTCATAGTAATCAATACCTGAAGAGGGTCTACAGAAAGGCTGGGGAAGGACTTTTGAATAGGGTTCAAGATGGCAGGACTAGGAGCAATGGATGCCAATTGGAAGAGGGGAGATTTAGGCTGGATCTAAGAAAGAAGTTCTTTACTGTGAGGGTGGTGAGACACTGGAATATGCTGCCCAGAGAGGTGTTTAAGGCCAGCCCAGATGAGGGATTGAGCAATCTGGTCTACTGGGAGATGTCCCTGCCCATGGCAGGGGAGTTGGAACTAGATCATCTATAAGGTCCCTTCCAACGCAAACCACTCTTCGATCCTATGATTAATGCTACAGAAGCAGAAACCCTTGAATTAATAAATACTGATGTCACCTACTACCCATTAGAATTACCACTTTTAAGTCAAAGTCTTGTTTTATTTTATTCAAAGATTACTGCTCAAAAAGTTAAACATACTTGAAATTTTAAAATATTATCTCTTCATAAAATACCATTGAATCAGCTTTCCTAATTGGCCTCTATAACAAAGGGATACTGTTTTAAGAATCAAAATTTTTTTCTTACATATCTTCACGTAATTACTAAAAGATCAAAATGAATTTCATATGGTATTGATAAGCACACATTAAGCAGTGGTTTTCTGAGCTGCTTTTACTTTTACTACCATTCAAGTAAAAATAATTTTCTACCTGCTGTTAGATGCTAAATCTTAATAGCCCTCCAAAACTCAATAAGCTTTCCATAGACAATGTCAATCATTACTAAATGACACTATATGAATTGCAACAAAGACTCTAGGTTAATGTTCTTATCCCTGAAAATGCATTAAGAAAGTTGGAACTTGTCATTCCTTCTACTAACCACATAAACCAAATGTGAATGACACATTCACATTTTGCTATTGAAGCTTTTGCTATTGAAAAGCCATGAAAATCTTTGCAAGAGCACCTCAGAGGAGGTGTTCCAAAACAGGGAACTCAGCAAAGCTTGTGTATCTCATCAGCTTTGACTCTCTTCTACCTAATAAGGATGCGATTAATTCTCCAGCTTGAAGACATTAAGAAATATCTCTGTCTACTCCACTATTCATTTTCATTGTTTATGAAGAAAACCACTGAAAATATTTCAGGTTCCTTGGAAGCTTGATGGCTGAACTGAATCAGGCTCAATTGTTCAGTGGTTTCAAAGCCTGCTCAGAGGAAGTCAAAGGAAGACAGACATGGTGTCTAGAAAACATCATTGCCAATAGTCAAGGTTTTGTGATTCAGTCTGATTTTCCTAGAAATTCACAATGTGCTGTTTAAATATAACTATATGAATCATCTTTAAATAAATTAACAGCTTTAGTTTATGAGAATGAGGAGCTTTGGTACAACAGAGAGCCCATATAAGTAAGTGAGGCCAGAAATGATCACTACAACAATGAACCAATATGTTGGAAGAAACAAGTATAGTGCTAAGATATTTTTCAGAAAGTGGACCTTTTGACACAAAATATACACAAAGCTCATCTGTGATTTTGACAGTTTACAGTTTGAGAAAAGCAGATGCAGTTTGGCCTTTCAGTATCACTAAATGAAACATCTTTAACTTTACTCCAGTGCAATTCTCTGTTAATAGCAATACTTGATGCCTCTTCATGTATATTTTCAAGCCCACAGTGAAATCTGGGAGCTTGTTATTCCTCAGTGCAGCTTCACATTTCAAGTGCAGTGCTTGGCTGTATCAGCAGCACAACAAATACAGGACAGGCACATTAAATCCAGGCAGGAAGCTGCTGCAGCTTCAGGTTTGTAACTACAGAGGCACAGAACAGCAGTGCAGCAAGAATGGGGCACACAGGAAGTCACACCTTCTCAAATTTATTCCTCAGTATAATTTAATTTTATATAGAATTGTGCTTCACGAAGAAATAGATGATTCCCACATTGGCATCAAGAAGAAATTCTTAGGAGGATCAGAGTTTAAATACTTTGTATTTTCCTCATCACTGATGATATTTTCAAATTATTTTATTCAAGCAAACAGAAACTCAAGACATCAAACAAACTGGTTTGAAGCACAAGGTTTTGTGGCTAACCTCACATATCCCTTTCCCCTCATTCACCTCTTTTTATTATGATAGCAAAAACCACAGCACAGGCAGAGATCACTTTGCACCAAAGATTGGATCTCTTTTCACAAAGGTGTAGCAGTTCCTAAAAAATTGACACCTACTATAATGAGAGCAGTGACTTTTGCACATAACTCAATTTTTATTCATAAATCCAATATGAATATTGTGAAAAAAACAGGCTGAGAAACATGACACTTCAGGCCTGTGTTTCCATTTATCCTGGTGATGCTTCTTTGCTATTTGCATCCTCTGAGAATCTGTGTCAGTATTAGAAATATTTCCTAGAATGAAATATCTATATGAAATATATTATCAGAATAAATGTAATTTGATTTTTTCCAGCATATTAATTGCTCTATTTACACAGAGAAGAGTTACAACAGATCAGCCATGAGTCACAGTATATTAAACTGAAGGTTATGATGATAAAAAGGGATTTGGATACAAATATTTTTTACAAGCATACCAATATTCATTACTCCAAGCAGAGGATGAGATGTTGTGCTCTGACATTATGTTCTCATTAGATATAAAGGACAGGAAATCAAGAGTAATGAGTGCAAAACCTCCCATCAGTGAAGATAGGAATAGGCTGTGAAACAATCTGAAAAGGACGGCAAGCTGTGCAGTAAACAACTTCATCTGCTACAGATGCACACAGACATCTAGTAAACACCAAGCTAATTCATAGAACTATTAATTTTAAAAGGGATCATTTGCAATCCAGCAGAGTAAAACTACTTTTATACTGAAACAGTATGTATCTTCTCTAGGAATGTAAAATAGGTCAGGTAGGAAAGAGGAACAACCTAAACAACTAAGT
>VZTY01008648.1:1858-13303 GCA_013400935.1 Turnix velox
GACAAGGCACTGAGCAGCCTGATGTAGTGGGAGGTGTCCCTGCCTATGGCAGGGGAGTTGGAACTAGATGATCTTTAAGGTTCCTTCCAACCCAAACCACTCTATGATTCTATGAAGGAACTGCCAAACAGAGAAGGATTTCCTGCAGAGAAGCAGCTCCACATCAATGGCCAGACTTGGAGCTCCTTCTGCTGGCTCAGGAGCTGTTCTGCACCGCGGCACAACTGAGGCTGCGGCTGCTGAGAGGTCGTTCGGGGGAGGGGGGGGATTGTGGAAATCAGAAGGAGAAAAAGAAAACTCCAGGGTTTGCAGTTTGGCCAGGCAGGAGGGGTAAGGAGAGGCTGCTGCTCTATCAGTCGAAACCCTGCCTTTTTTTAGTACCAGGAACGTTTAGTGTCTCTCAGCTCAGACGAAAACAATGAAAATTCAAAGATTTTAAGCTGTCTCTTTCTTCCCTTCTAGTTATTTTCTTTTTTTTCAAAGTGGCTCTTCTCTTTGAGGGTACAAGATGGCTCGGGTAGCACTGGGAGGTTAAGGAGCATGCTGGCAACTCACAGGCAGCCCACAAGGACACGTGCAGACAGAGCAGGACAAGCCACATGGACACGGCACCTCTCTCCAGAGTTCATCCAAAACACAGACAGAATGCACTCACATTTCCATTTATAACCATGGAAACTTGCCTTCCAAGCTGTCTGTTCCATCCTCAACCTTTACAATTTTAGTTTATGCTTTGATCAGGAGCTAGTCCATAGGCTTTTCTTCTCCCTGGCTGTCTAGAAACCATGCTGTTCATCAGCCAGAGTTGAGTGGGTGACAATAAAACATTGACCCCTGCTTTCTCTGCTGGCTGGGAAGGGAGCTGTGCTGCACTGAGGAACCTTTCATCTCCTCCCAACTCAAGAGCAGCTGAGCCAACTTGCATCCCTCAGTTGCCAAGCTCAAAAAAACCCATTGATTCCACTACTTCTTTAATACCATAAGCCATACACAACATGGCATAGCCAGAAACAAGCCTCAAGAACACTAATTGCTGTAGGGTTAATTACTCCTGCCACAGCAACAAGTTAAACAAGCAGCAACAATGGCTGAGGGGGGGTACAGCCCTTTGCCTTTCCTCAGCACTTTTCAACAGAGGATCTCAAAGCACTTCACCACTACTCACTTGGTGGCTATCTACAGAAACTGAGGTAACTTGACCTTCCCGAGGCTATTCATCAAGTCTGTTGGTGCAACCTGATGTCACTAGACAAGACATTAAGATAATGATTCCTCCTCTAATAAGCAGAAGCAAGATGGAATAAATAATGCTCAGGCTTCATTAATCAAAGCCAGGTGAAAATTAATTTGTCCCATCTTATACAGCCTCCCTCTCCTCCAGTATTCTGTCCTGAAAGCAAAGATCACCCCATCTCACTCATTGGTAGCAAGAGATCCCTTCATCCATCACTGCCCTGAAATGCAGCCTCTTTTGGGCAGCAACATCACCCCTTTTATCAAACACCTCACCAACCTGGAAGGGCAGGAGTATTTGGGCTGACAAACTCATTAGAATATCAACGTGTCATTGATATCAACTTCTTGGCTCTTCAAATGAAGACCAAGGGAAAACCCACCAGGTCTGCTTCACATCTCAGCAAAAAAATGCCCCTAGAGAGTCTGGTGAGAAGCAAGTGCCCATGGTCCAACCACTGGTACCTTCCTTAGAGCCCTCACAGCTAGGAATTTATTCACTATTTGCCTTAGCTTGTGTATCTGGCAGAATCCCAGATGATACTACTGCTTCCAACCATGTTCCTAAAGCCTGGAGTGAGAATCCATAGGATCACCAGTGAGGCTGGTGCTTGTGGACCCAAAGCACAGAGCACTTGGGCAGGTGGAGTGATGGGCACTGAATAACACCTGCCTTTTGGGCGGTTTTAGGTAGGGTCTGTATTACACAAGCACCATGATAAGCTCTGTGATACCTCTGAATCTGTGGGGAAATACCAGCAAGAAGATGATTAGCTCCATCCTTTCACCTGCAGCTGTGGGAGAAAAGGGAGGCCACTCCCATTATCTTAAAATGCAAATACCTTTCTTTGATTCACAGCAGGGAGTCTACACCTTGCTCAGTCCCAAGCCCCCTGAGGCCATGCCTACAGGTGGGAACAGGATGGGGAAGGCAGCAAGATGCAATAAAATAGGCTTAAAACCTCAGGAGAACCATAGGAGGTACTTACAGACCAGCTGGGTGAAGCCAGCCCAGGAACACATCTCATCCTGACTCGCCAAAGTTTGAGGACTCAAAGATGGTCTGGGACATAAAGCTCAAGTGATCAGAAGGGAAAAAGTGAGCAGTGGAACTCAGTGAGTGAGAGTGTGTCAGTGCAGGGCAAAGCAGCTCATGCTGGCTTTGTGTGGCTGGGCATTTATGGGCAGATTTAATGACAGCATCTTCTATACTCAGGGTGCCTGTGATTGAATAGACATTCTCTCCTTCTACGTGGAACAGGTTGCTCAGAGAGGTTGTGGATGACCCCTTAATCCCTGGAGGTGTTTAAGGCCAGGCTGGATGAGGCATTGAGCAACCTGGTCTAGTAGGAGGTGTCCCTGCCCATGGCAGGGAGATTGGAATTAGATTATCTTCAAGGTCCTTTCCAACCCAAACCATTCTATGTCCCAGACGACCAGGCTAAAGACTTGCCTGGGCTGAGGGCATCTGCTCTGGTGAAGCTGTGGCTCAGCATGGAGGAGGGCAGACAGGATAGAGAGAAGGGCACGAAGCAGCTGGCTCAGAGTCTGGAGCTCTCCTGGGGTGGGAAATCCTTCCACCTCACACTAAGAGCCCTCATCTTCCAAAATGGAAAAATTAGTGCTTTAAGAATGGGCTCTGCTCTTCTCTAATCACCCTGGCTGACAGCTTCCAGGACATCACCAAAAAAGCCTTGTGTGGACACATCCTGAATGGGGACAGATGTAAGAAAAGTTGGGGATCAGAAAAACTATGAAAGTTTCTGAAAGCTGCAGACACTGGTTATTGGAGGGGAGATTAAAAGTGGGCAAGTACCCTGGCTAATCCTGCATCTGGTGTTAAGAATAGACTGAAGATCCACAGAGGATCCATTTTGAAGGGAGATTTAGACTTGTTTCCACAGCTTTAGTCAATAATGAGCATGATTTTACAAGTACAACTCCATGGTGCAGTGTCAGTGAAGGCAACAAAGGTCCTTGGTGGTACCTGAGCTCCCCTGCAGGGAACTTGCCCACTCACTTGGCTGGAGCTTAAAAAAAAAAGGGCTTGGGGGGGCTTTTTGTTGTTTTTGTGAGTCAAGACAAATAGATTTCTCTGTTCCTTTGCTATTTCTAGGAGACACCACGCTGATTTCTATTCCCAGTTACCACACTGACATTGAGAAGAGCTACAGGGCAGTAACCAAGAGGCAAGATCTCCAACAATCAATGCAAAAGAAAAGAAAAAAAAAACAAACCCAAAAAACCCAACAAATAGCCCTTCTCTCTGTTTTTTCTCTGCTAAGCTGCAGAGCCAACACTAACCATTTACTTTGCATTTAATGGACTTAAGGCCAAAAATTGGTTTAATGCTGTCTCAAGGCACCTGCTCTAACATCATTACCTTTTCCCCAATCCAATAAGCAGTGAAAATCCCACAATATTGCTGAAATCTGATCTTGTGCATCATTAAATGGCCTGGCCCCAATGCCAGCACACATTCCAGTGCCTATGGCAGCATCAGGAGGGGTCCAACTTGTGCCCACAGAGCCCAACACATCCTCTTTTTGGGGATCAAAAAAACTTGCAAACCACCCAGAGTTGTCCTCCTCTCTCTGCACCACCTGGATTAAGGTTTTTCATGAGTTAAAAAGAGGAGTTTGAAGGTTTCTTCTCCTGCCATCACTCCCTCAGCATTTTTCCCACACCTGCTGCAGCAAGAGGTAAGTTAAATGTTTCCTCTCTCCCAACATACAGCAGCCAGCTCTGGAGCAGCCCTTTGGGGAGGTGTGGGACAGCAGCAGAGCATGAAATAAGCAGCAGTTTATACTATTTGAAAACTGCTTTTCTGCTTCACCTCTGACAAAGTTGATTGCATTTTCCATCTCACCTCCTTCACAGCTTTTCTCTCCTCCTTAAGTATTCTGTGACAGGGAAATTACCAGGTTTCCCTTCAAGAGGTGGAGGGAACAAGTGAGATGATCTAGAGACAGGCCCATAATGAGCACCCACCAATACAGGAGATGGACTCCCAATGCAACAGGTCAAGCTGTTGGGTCAAGCCCTTCTGCAGCCTCTGAAACCTGGCAAGCAAAGTCCCTAAATTTAAACAAATAAATAATTCAGCTGAATACACAGAAATATTCCTTTGCTGCTTTCTAGACCTCACTGATGCTCCCAAATCGACTTGAAGCTCTTTCCAATGCAACCTCCTCCTGGCATGGGCACAGCCCCAAAGGCTGCACCCAGGGCTCGCCAACCAGCCCCAACTGCTTGCCAATGTCTTTGGCAAAGCCATGTATGTAAAATGCACGTGGCAAGGCTCAGAAATTTATCAATTACTAAAATCCAGCTCTCAGGAAACCTCATCTATCACCCTTTTCTGAGCCAAGCCACCAGTTCCCTGCTCCAGCAGCCTCCTGCCTCCCTTTGGGCACCAGACAAACCACAGAGTTTTCAGCAAAACAATCAGTGCAGGCACTTCATTTAATTAACCTGAGAATGGGCTACGATCACCATAACACAGGACAAAAGAAAAAATTGCTACTAATTTAATGTCCCTGTTTGTTGTTTTGCAGGTTTCGTGTCTTAGGGTCGGGCTGAGGTTCTGTCTGACTCGAGGACTTCACCTCATGAGAAGAACTGCCCGTGTCACAGCCTCAGCTCGTTCTTCATAAAAGGATTGCTGACCTAGGAGCTAATTAATTTTACAGTCAGGCAAGTCTGAGATAACAGCCCCTCCTTTTTCATCTCGGAGAGAAAGAGAGAGAGAAAGAGAGAAAACAAGAGAGCAGTTGCCACGTAAGAAATCAGGGTGTCTGTCAGGATCAAGCCCAGTGATTTAAGTGGGAATACTAGCAGGCATGCTCAGGCACCTTGGAACCGTGTCACTTAATGACCCAACAGTATGATTCTTAATTAATTAATGCCTCAATTAATTAACAACTTAATTAATTGGATCACAAACAATGAGTCAAAACTTTTTTGTCGTGGCCATCATGCAAGTGAGTGTCTCTGACTTCCCGGTGGGCGCCGCCGCGGTGCTGCTGCCGTGCTGAGGGACAAACATGCACATGGTTTTGGGGGGAAATCTGCCAAACCCAGCTCATGAACAATGTGTACATGGAGCAAACTCCTCCCTGGGTCCGTTTCTGGGGCTGGGTGTACTTGAGAGCTTAGAAAATTTGGCCAGGAGAGTTTTTAGAGAACAGCTCAGAAGACAACACTGGGACTCCGTAGAGAGGAGAAGACTAGTTGATGATGGACACAGCAAACCAAGGAGCTCCATGGCTGACCTAGCAAACCACTACTGGACCAGCAAAGCCAGTAGATGACAAAGAGGTGGGGCAGAAAGCAAAGAGCTCCTTCAACTGGTGCAAAAAATTCCAACCCAATGCCTGCACAGAGTGGGGAGGAAATCAGCCTGGAACTGACCATAGCTGAGAAGTGATGAGTTCCCTCAAAACCCATGTACAGGCCACGCTGTGCTGGGGGGGACTTTGGTAAGCCATCAGTCTGTCTTTGTGGAACCATGGAAAACTTGAAAAACAAATGACCTTGCTTACTTTCCCTTCATAGTTACCATTTCAAAACCTGTAGCTGCAAGAGTTATGGCAAGAGATAATTAGTGCTGGCTGTTTGAGACTCTGTTTAATATCCAGTTTGGCATTTATTAGTTGGCTGTCTGGGGGGGAGAAATGCATTAGAGAGAGGCAGTATCTTTACTAAGACACTTTATTTCCTAGAGCTGATGCTACTGTGCTGTCCTTAAAAAAAGGCAGCCCCAGGAAATGTTGAGTGTCTCCCTTTCCAACAGCAGGAAAGGGGTAGATCCCTCCCCACCTCCAGCATTTCAGCCATCTTTCTTTGTTAATGGGATTCCTTTGGGAATTAGCAGAACCCTTCCACATCTCCGCACTCGCTCCTTTTTTTTTTTTTTTTCAGCCTGAGATAAAACCACTGAGAGAGATTTCTGCCCCCTCCCTCAAAAGGGGACAGCTTCTGGACAATCAGACTGGAGACAACGAGATCAAATTCATCTCTGGTGAAATTCCACCACCGTGTCAAGCCCAGAGATTAATTTGGCCCACAGATACATTTAAGAAAATGGATACAAAGCACAAACGGTATTNGATTTGGGGTGGGGGGGGGATTGAGAGGGGATGAGATGCTGGATCCTAACCCAGCAGGATTCAGCCCAGCCCTCTCCACCCCTCACATGAGCAGGCACAGAGCGTGTTGCCGGTTACCTTTTTGCTTACTGACTTTCTTTACTGTCATTGCCGCTTGTCGCTTTTGGTTTTCAGAAATTTCAAAGCCTGGAAGAGGGAACACGGCAAAGACAATTCAGAAGGTTGCTCATAAAGCTTCTTTCTTCTCACAGGGAAGGTTTGGGGGGTGGGTGGGGGGAGTGAGGGAACGTTCTGCATTGTTGGGCAAACACAGAAGGACCTGGGTGGCCAAGCGTCACCCGGCGAGCTGGGGGTAACAGCAGGTATTTTGAATGAAAAGCAATTTCTCCTTGAAAGGACAGGCCTCTCTATAATCTCACTTGTGCAGGGGCTGTTATGAAAAGTAAGATTAGAGCTGTAATTATTTATACACCGTCATAAATATGCCCAGGGCTTTACAGCTGAGAGGCACAACCTGAGCCTGACCTGACGCTGGTTACAGCCAATTTATGAGCAGATGCTGAGGGGAAGGGCATGGCTGGTAAAATCATTGTCTTGGCCACCTTCTGCCCTGCACAAGACAAGCTTAACCAGAGGGAAATGATGAGCCAGGAGACTCTGAAGTCGGTGGCTGAAATGATGAGCCAGGAGACTCTGAAATCAGTGGCCAAAGCCCCCTCTCTGGAGGTGTTCAAGGCCAGGCTGGACATGGCACTGAGCAGCCTGATCTAGTGGGAGGTGTCCCTGCCTACGACAGGGGGGTTGGAACTAGATGATCTTTAAGGTCCCTTCCAACCTGAACTATTCTATGATTCTATGCCTTCCTTCTCCCATAATACCCATGGAAGCTATGGACAGAATGTTGCTAAGGGGCAAAGAGTGACTGAATTGGAGAGAGACCTATTTGTGACTGTAACAGCAACAAAGAACATTGGAACAAGGCTGAACTGTAATTCTACTGCCAAAAAAATGTGGGTTTCTCCAACAGTTGGGGGCTAAATTTAGCACGATCAGCAATCTCCCTTGAGATTCATGTTCCTCACCTATCTTTTCATCTTCTTTTACCATCTTCCTTTCTTCTCGGAAAGCTCTAAGCCATCGTAACTTCTCCTCCAGTTTCTTGGCAAAGAATAAGTGCATTTCCTCAGTCTCCCTGTTATGAAGTTTGAAGGCATTCTTCATGCTGACGTTGAAGTCATCATCTCTCCCATCTTCTATATCCACCACTTCATACTTATCCATGTCTATGCGACCTTTGTAATACAGAATATCTCTTCGTATCAGATCCTAAGGAGGGAAGAAAGGAGAGAAAGGTTGATGGGGAGACACTGACAGAGCTCAAACTCAGCAAGGAGACACCAAAAAGAGCTCAAACTCAGCAAGGAACTCATGGGAGAGCTGAAGAAAAGAAAGCACTAATGGTAAGATCTGGTCAGATTCTTCAAGCTCATGTGCTGTGGACAAATTTGTCACTGAATAAACAAACAGGGTAGGATAGAAGAACAAAATAAAATAACAAAATATACATCCTCGTGCTGTAGAAGCCTAAATCTTGAGAAATCAGCTCAGATCTCTGCTTTTCAAACACATTCCCAGAGACAGAGGTGATGGCTCTCTGCCCCTTCTGCTTAGAATTTATTTCCCATTCCAACTCAACCCATTGATGAGAAAATCTCCCCCAAATCTCAGGTCAAAAGGGTCCTGACCTCTCTCTGTGCCATCACTCCCTGGTGTTAACCTCTTGATCTAGCTGAAATTTTTCCTTTTTCCCTCCTTAATGTTTATGACCTTCACAACCATCCTCACTTGGTCCCAAATCGTGGATGCTGATAAACAGCAGTAAAAAAAAGATGATTTCCCCCTCTCTTCCTTGCCCTCATCATTACTTTTGGTTTTGCCCATCAAATTTTAGATGACATTACTAGGGGATGTAAGACAACATTACAGGGGTGTAAGAGGAGAATTGGCCCCAAATCTCTATGTCTTTATAGGAAGAGGTAACATCAAATGATCATCAAAACCCAGAATATTAAGGTTACAAGGTATCTATTTAAAAAGCTAAATCTAGCAAGGCACAATCAAGTTTTCCTTCCTCAGACCCCTCTCAAAAGCTAATATTTAGTGTATCAAATTGACTTAAAATATTTTTTGATCTTTGAGAGTGCCCTAAAGATAACAGTTATGTCAAATGATTCGCTCAAGATGAAAAATAAAATCAAGGTCCAGCATTTATTTACTCAGCTAAGATTTATTCAGTAGTGAGGTTTTGTAAAGCAAAGCAGGAGCTATTATTTTAAACAGTAAATAAATTGTACACCACCATTTTTTTTGGCAAATTGCTCATGGATATGGCAGATAGTAAGAATGATCATGAGACAGGGCATCATCTTAAAAACCCATCTGGAACTCTCTGGTGGGGTGGGAGGGGAAACAAGTCCACTAACAAATGTATTGTCCAAATATCTTCCTCCAGTGTGTGGGCTTTTAAGAGTGGTGCTGCCCAAAACATAAGGAAAGGAAATTTCAGGCTGAATATATGCACTAGAAAATCTTTTCTGTTTTCATCTGCCTTGGAAAATTGCTTCTCCTCCTCTCCCTCTGCACCCAGTGAAGTGCTGAGAGGAGGCTGTAAGCATCACGCTCACCTCGCTCAATGAAATCAATACAGTGTACTGGGTCTGAATCTGAGCCATGGACTAATTCTTAGAAACAGCATTTATCTTCACCACATTCTCAAAAAAAACCCTTGATAACAAATCTCAAAAGCAAAAGAAAAAAAAGATGTGCTCCTTAAATTAGCTGTACCAGCACCCCTCCTCCTGCCCACCAGCGAGAACTTCCAACGCACAGCACTGAACAGCCTGTGCTGGTGAGGGACAAGTGGCATCAAACCTCGTTTTCTACACAATATTCTTCATGTAAAATTCACTTTTGTTCATATGCTGGCTACATCAGTCCAGTATTCTATAGTTCTTTATGTTTTTCTGTCTATAATTAATCCTGGAAGACAAAAAGTTGGTTTACACTGAAAGTCACAGAGAATTATTTACTGCAGTTAAACCAACTACGTGCAAGGAAATATAAAAAAGCAAAAAAAGACTCTCAGAACCTGATCAGCGAGGAAAGGCCAAACATACAGAGTGGTTTAATCTTTGAAGGGCATTAAGAAATCATAGAATGGTTTGGGTTGGAAGGGAACTTCAAGATCATCTAGTTCCAAACCCCCTGCCATGGACAAGGACACCTCCCACTACACCAGGTTGATCAATGCCTCATCCAGCCTGGCCTTAAACACCTCCAGGGATTGAGGGAGCATCCACAACCTCTCTNGAGGGTGCTACTGGTATTTCAATATGTGGGAGCTGCTTCTCTTCTGAGGCTGATCAATTATTCTCCATTTTGATTGTGGCTTGGCTTCATTTACCACAGGAGAGAAAAGAACGAGATACTTGAAAGATTAAAAAAAACCCCCAACCTTTCTAGCTGCAAGAGTAGTTAAACACTAGAACAGACAGAACTGGGAAGTCTTGGGAAGGCATTCCTTGGAGATTTTCCAAAATAAGGTTAGACAAACAACCATCAGAGATGATCTGAGTCTAGTTAATCCTGCAGAGGGAAGAGGTGATCTCCTGGGGCTCTGCCCAGCTCAGCCCTTTGGTGCTGGCTCAGAGGAAGGAGGCAGAGGGGAAAAGGGGCTGAGGGGAGGCAGGATTAGGGCTGAGGTGTTGGAAGAAGCCCCAGGGCACAGAGAGGGACAGTGAGGTGAGGAGCAGTGACAAACCTGCAGGACTGCATCCTCACGGCGTGGCTCTTATGAAATGGATGCATCTGGGTCATTTGCACTTATTTGTCTAAATATGATCTTTTCTTTTTTTACCCTACAGCTTCTGTGATCTCTTTTTCCTTGCCTAGCTGAGGTTAATTAAGCTCTGCTGAATAACACTCTGTAGTCTGCTCACGTAATCCGTCCTGAGGATTCACAGGGATAAGATGAAGCCCCAAATAAAAAAAAAAAAAAGTGGTCTTTGATGGGAGCACAAAACAAAGTTTTGACACGTTACATAAACCTTCCCCAATTCTGCTCCTTCCTTCATCAGAGGTTCACAGCCAACCTGCTTCTGCCTGAGGTACAAGGAAAGATGCTCAGGAGGATGGACCAGCCCTGGCTGCTCTCTCTGATATCTCCCTGATTCACCCATCCCCTTCCTGACTTAGAATCATAGAGTAGTTTAGGTTGGAAGGGATCCCAAAGATCATCTAGTTCCAACCCCTCTGCCATGGGCAGGGACACCTTCCTCTAAACCAGGTAGCTCAACAACTCATCCAGCCAAAGAAGGGGTATCCACAACCTCTCTCCTCTACTGTGCTTGGAAAATCTCATTTTTAACCATAAAAGAGAAATGAAGGCTGGTCTTCTACAAGAAAAGCTGAAAATCTGAATTTAGGATGTAGCTTCCACAATGAATTCTGCACCTACCCCCCAAAAACACTGCAGTGGCTGCAAACATCCATAGACAGGGTTGCATCTGTAAATCAGACTGTTCAGTAACTCTTACTATAAAATTGACTTCTTCCTGTGGCTACCACTGCTTTCTCCTCCTCCTCACCAGCTTTAATCAGTCAGGTTTATTCTACCAGCAGTACTCCAGGTCCCAGCCCCACGTCAGGCTCTGTCCTGTTCACTGGGGTTGTGTCAGACCCCAGGGAGAGAACAACCCTCCCGTGAGGAAAATACAATATTCATCTGCAGAAGAAATACAATATTAATCAGGAGGAGAGTATTCTGTCTGTGCAGATGATTGCCAGGCCAAACTGCTGCTAGAATTAAAAGCTATTCAATAGCTTAAGCAGCACATAATGAGGAAATTTTCCCCTCCATCAGAGGGAAGTGCTGGGGAGGGCTTGGCCTGGTTTGTGTCCTGAGCAATTTGTTCCCTGCAGCCCATCCTCATGTATTTCAGAACTTCTCCTATTTATTTCCCAGTGGGTGGCATGCCAGGATGGATGGGGAGGTCTGGAGCCAGGGTTATGATTTTAGGAAGGCACTTTTATTTTTTTTTCT
>VZTY01008652.1:0-31997 GCA_013400935.1 Turnix velox
GCTTGGTGTAATTTGCAAACCGACTCTGATTAGGTCTGGACAAGCTGTATGTCCTGGTCTGTGAAAGTACAGAAACTGTAAAACAGCTGACTACACGAAGTAGATTTTTGTCATGCAGCCCAGGAAATGACCACTTAAAACACACTTTCAATTAAAAAGTATTTTGCTTTCTAGCTCAGGTTGATGCCACCAGACTGCAGTCAGCACATCGAACTGCCTAGATGCTAAAATCACTAGCAATTTCGTTTTTACTTTGCCCTGCCTGGGCTTTTTTTTTTCTCCTAGCAGTGATGTAGAAAGGGTAGCATTGCTCGTAATTTCTGCCCTTTCTAGGTTCCGGCCTACCTGGCAAGGCCACTTTGCATTGAAGAGGCAGCTGCAGAGATGCACCCACAGGCAGTTTTACACCCTGCTCTTAAATGCGGCCCAGGTGAGAGGGCAAAGTGAGGGGGTGACCGTCACACCGACCTCCCTTCATGGTACTTGCAAGATTCGAAATGCACAGCATTCGAATCTTATAGTTACCAAACAAACTCAGCCTGAGTACAACGGAACTCAGAGCTCAGTGCTGTCGGTGCTGAGCGGTGGAGGAAGCGCGCTCTTCCCCCGCACGGGGCTACACAGGAACTGCCGCCTGCCGCAACCTGCCCCTCCTGGAGAGAAAACCGTGCCCGGCTGCGGCACGGCCTTGTTCTCCCAGCAGCCGCCATCCAGGACACCTTGTCCGACGCGAGCCGAGGTGCCGCACAGCGCTTCACCGACCTTGCCCGAGCCCGCACCCGCACAGGAAGGACAGGACGCGGCCGCGCGGCCCGACTCCGCCAGGCCCGGGGCGCGCGCTCTGCCGCTCAGGCCAGCAGGTGCCGTTCCGAGCGCTACCTTCCCCGGCCTCGGCCCAGTCCGGCGCTGCGCTGCTCCCACTCGCGCCGACGGAGGGCGGTAGCGACCACCTCGCCTGCAGGTCGCTGCCGCCGTTCGCGGCGGACTGGCTCCTCCCCGGCCGCTTCCGTAGGCAGCAGCGGCGGCGCTATGTGGAAGCCGGGAGCGGCCGACGCGATGCGGGTCGCACGGAGAGCTGCAGTGGCGGTTGCGCGGCGGCGAAGCGGAGGTCCCGTGGGTGCTGCTCTGCCGAGACCGGCCGGCCGTAGCCGCTTCCGGACGGTAAGCTGGAAGCGGGCGAAGAGGCCTGCGTGGCTGGGAGAGCTGGGAGCGGGAAGGGGAGGGAGGTGGAGCGAGCCAGAAGCGCCATCGTTGCCCGGTAGGGGGCGGAGCTGAGTTGGGCCACGCTGCTCAGCCGGCAGTAGGGCAAGTTCTCCCGCTGGGAAAGGGAGACTCCGCCCTTCACGCCGGCCCCTAGTTGTGAGGTGGGCAGGAGGGAGGGATGGCCGCGGGTGTAGCGGGAGCCCGAGGCTTAAGGCCAGTGGTCTTCGTGGGTGCGGAGGGCGGAAGCCAGGGCCGCCCCATCCTTTGCTGTGTCCGGACTGCTTCCCAGTGTGGGACCTTGGTCGGGCGGCCCCAGCGCGTGGCGGGGAGTCGATGCGGGGTGCGCAGATAGGCAGGCGCAGGGCTGGGTAGGCAGCGCCCCCAGCTCGTCCCGAGCACAGCGGAGTTAGTGGCCTTGCACCTTCTGATCCTAGGTGTGTATTGAAGAAGTGAAGGGTAGAGGCAAAAACATGTAGGTGTCACTGTGTTTTGTCAGCCGGTAACAACGGGGAATTTGCGGGTCTTGTATGGCTGTCACCTCGTGCCGTTAGTTCTCATGACCTTGTCCACAGAAGTAGCCAAGAGTGCTGTCTTATCCATGCAGCAGTGTGCACCTTTGTCGTCCATGTTGAGACGAAAAGGACAAGTATGCTGTCTTGTCTTTCTTGACGGAAAGCATAATTGCTTCTGTGTTAGACAAGAGGATCCAGTTTCTTTTTATCCATGTTGATGTATTGCTTCCCCTCAAAGGGGCTACTTGTGCTTGCTCATCTGCTGTTGCCAGTGTGTTTATTTAGCTTTCCTGAATTTTTTATTTTTTTAAAGCTTTTTTTCTTTTAAACAGGAATTAGAAATTAAACAGTTGGTTTTACAGGAGAGGTGTGATGTTGTCTCTTTTGTAAGTAAGGAGGATTCAGGGCTTCTGTTTACTTCAACTGAATATATATATCCACAGCTTCTAGTAGACAGAAACACACTTTTGATAATGAAGCATCAGAGTAGTGGGTACTTGTGAAAATCTTGACCTAAGACAGTTATCTGAAGTTATGCAGTGATTCTGCAGTAGAGTTGAAAAGTTCTTTTTCCTACTTTACTCTTTTCACTCTATTAATAAATTTCTTTTTTCATCAGTTTGTATGAGAAGGCAAGGATGTTCTAGACTGTCTCAAGTCATCCAAGGACTAAAACTGACATTCTTTCCATATTACCTCTGTGATACAGAATATGAATACTTTATTTGGGAAGGGTCTTCAAGAATCTGTTTGTTACAGGTGTATCATTTATAATTTTTTGTGTTTTAACTTCTAATTCAGTTTTACCTGTGCTTAGTTTGAACAGCAATTACAATACACTTCAAAGGTGAAGAACAAGACTGTTCGGTTCATTAATTTAAGAAATGCAGGAACTCTGAGTGACACAAGGTAAATTTTATGTTATTAATATAAAGATATTGCCTCTTCATTTTAAAATACTTTCTAGACATGGTAAAACTATCAAATTAGTGTAATGTTGATATGATAATGTAAAGGAAAAGTACAGTTTTAGCAAAAAGCATTTTGATAAATTTGGGAAGGCATTGTATGTACATGAAATTCGTGCTTGTGCTTAGGGGATGTGACACAGTACCTGTCAGAGACTTAACACCTTCTGATCTAGCAATTGAAGGCCCAATGAAGGATTCTGCAGATGTACAAAATGGCTCTGACCATTAAGTACCTGAGCTACACCCTGAACCAGTATATGTCCTCTGCTACAAGGACAGGCTGAGAGAGCCAGGGCTGTTCAGCCTAGAGAAGAGAAGGCTTCAGGGAGACCTTATAAGTACCTACAGGGTGCCTACAGGAAAGCTGGGAAGGGACTGCTCATGAGAGTGCACAGCAATAGGATGAGGATATTGTTTTCGAACTAGAACAGGTTTAGATTAGACATTAAGAAGAAATTACTCACCTTGAGGGTGGTGAGACACTGGCACAGGTTGCCTTGAGAGGGAGTGGAGACATTCAAGGCCGGGCTTGATGAGGCTCTGAGCCAACCCGATCTAGTGCAAGATGTCACTGTTCACTGCAGGGGGGTTGGACTAGATGACCTTTGAAGATCCCTTCCAACTCAACACATTCTGTGATTCTACCAATCCTGCCTGATCACACTGCTTTCCATTCTCCACACCCGTAGGTGTTCCTGTAGTTTCCATCACATAAGTGACTTAGAGTGTGTTTCAGTCACTGGCTAGCAAGAAACTTTCCTAAAGTTATGTTCTGTATCATTGGTTAACAAATAGTCACCATAGTTCATAGTAGCTGTTGTGTCCTCATCCTTCAGCAAAACCAGAAATTATTTGTCTGTTGCTGGAGCTACCCACCTACACACTCATACAACTAACATCCCTACTTGTACTTAGCACACTTTAAATAATATACAATTACCAGGCCATGTTGGTAATAATGGATGTTGAGTCAAATGCTGTACATAGACATGGCATGGGATTTTGATGTTTTTAAACGGCTTGTAGGTACAGCAAATTTCTTACAGTCAAATGAGATATGCTTCTAAACAGCAGATGCATGTTCAAAACCAGGTGATTCTTGCACACACTCTTAACTGTCCACCTGGTACACTGGGGTCAGTGTATGTGAGAAAAGAAAAGGAGAATGCCAGCCCCTGACTGTGAGGTGGGCAGGAGGGAGGGATGGCCAAAAATGTCAAAAAATTCTACCTATGTTTACTAGATGAATTGTTACCTAGTTATCTTAAGAAAAATTGCTAGTTGCTTTGTATGATCATTTAATGGTTACTGTTTCATCCAAGGACATGGTCTTGGTAAGTCTTTATTATAGGGGAAAATACCTTCTTCCATCGTTTTCCTAATTATGGGCTTGTATGTTATTTGTAGCTTTTTAGATGAGACCACTTATGAGAAACTGGCTGAAGAAACACTGGATTCCTTAGCAGATTTCTTTGAGGACCTGACTGATAAGCCTTTTACACCGGAAGATTATGATGTCTCTTTAGGCGTATGTTATAAACATTCTATTATCATTGTAATATTGCAGATTTTATTCTGAAGAATTTCAAATTAGTCATCTTAGTGCTGACACTTAAAATGTGATGAGTTTTTATAACTTGGTTGTTAAAGTATGCCTGTTTTTACTGGAAGGAACATGTACTCTGGTAAGAACTAATACGTGCTGCTGTATGATTTGAGGTTTGAAAATGTTTAGTGTGTAGAGAAAGATGTGATACATAATAAATAAGGACAAGAAGAGATAAAAATTGATTTCTGATTTCAGTGTTCTATAAATCTTTCTAAACATGCACAGACCTTTGACAACAGCAGCCTCTTTTCTTACCAGTGAACGATAGGTGAGGCTTATGGCATCGCGTATGTACATCACATCCAACTGGCAGTGCACTTTCTTGGATAACTCTGAATACTGAGAAGCAGTGTGCTAGTTGCTAGCCTGGTAACTGCAGCCATTGTTAGTTCAGCCACTCAAATTCTTTGACAGGAGTGACAGTCTCTGATTAAAAATGATCATTCTATTTGTATAGGTTAATTTTCCATGCAATTCCTGAAGTGGTTTTGTATGTTCTCTGTGACTTGCAAGAGAGTGTTGCCATCTGCAACACCAGCTTTTCATTACACCCTGTTTTTTGAGGTCACACAATCACTGCTCCTTCTATGAAGAGGAAGGTCAAGTCCTACCACAAGGAGGTTGCTTTCTACTGTCCATACCAGTTATGGTGTTATGCTCAGGGATATTGAAGCAGATGTACTGGAAATCAAATAAAAATGAACCAACCGAACTAAAAAAATTAGCAAAGCCCTTTAGACTTCAAATTTGCTTTGCATAACTTCATCATTATAATGTTTTCTTTCTTCATTTCTTATGGCTACGTTAGAAAATAACACGTTGTGAGGAGTCTGCTGTTACCCTTAGCAAATACTGTGTAACTAGTGTTATAGCTTATGCTTTCCCAGTCAAAAGCAAAGAATGGTTTAGCTGTTGTTAATCAGTATGTTTTCATACATCAGTGCTTATTAGCCTCATTTAATGAGCTTAAACAAAAATTAGCAAAAATAATATAATTTACCTCGTTGATATTTTAGAGAATTCATGACATACAAGCAACGAGACATGTTAAAATTTTATCTGCTGACACTGTAGAGTGGATCTTAATTTTTGCCAGCACTTCTTTTTTTGCATAGACTTTATGATAGCTGCATAATACGCTGTCTTTTTTGTTAGGAATGAAAGGTTGAACAGTCCCAAGTTTACTAAAGCAGATTCTGAACAGGGCTAGTGCTATAGCCAGCCACAAGGTGGCGAACGTGATGAAAGTATGTTGTGCTGAAACATCGTGAACTTAATTTCTCTATGCAAGTTGTATCTTCGACTACAGGAAAAAAAAATCTCCTTCAAAAAATATTCTAGGTACCAGGAGCTAAGAGACATTTATCTACAAAACAGATTAAATATTTCAAAAGTATTGCGGAATGTATGGGAAAAGAGCAACAACATTCTCCAACAATTGACATGCAGTGTAAGCAACAGTATGAATTTTTTGTTTACTCTTTAAAAACCTATTTAGTTACAGTGTTTCTGTGGCATACAGAATAATGTCACAGTGAATACAGAACGCGTCACTGAAGAGCACATGGAAGAGTAGCGGAACCTTTGTATCTCTACTTAGTCCCGATTAGACAGCTTACTCTTACTCTGCTGTATCTCTGCAGATCTAACACCATTATCAATTTAGAATGACCACAGGGCAGCCCGATGGCTATATTAACCAGGGGAGTCTGTTACTTTTATTCTATTATTGATCATAGGTATAAATTACTCACTAAGCACAGAAACAGCATGGGATAAGGTATAAAAATCAGACCTTGGGAGTATTATTTTGTGGATTATTATCTTTGAGAATGTCAGAAATTAGTAACGCCAACTTAATTTATAGGGGAAGAAAGCTCTAAAGTGGTGCCTGTGCTACAGAGTAGGTTTGGATTTGGTAGATGCTCAGATGAAAGTATTTTTTTCCCCACAGGAAGTGATTATACGTAGCAGATAGCCCTAACAATGGTGGTAGATCTAGAGATACCTTCTGACTGAAGCATGAAAAGTATGACTCGTTAAAGAGGTTTTGTCATGCAGTAAGGCATCAAGTCTTTGAGAAATTGTAGATTAAATATGATTACCTCTTATTGGAATAAGCAGACTTTATTCTGTAGAGGTGCCCTTTTGGTGTATTAACTAGCACAATTCAGATAATCTCATTAACTCTAGTTCCATTGTTCTTTTAAAGTAAGGACAAATATTTTTGTTAGATTTATGTGTGCTTTTCAAATACACTATGAAAATGACAGAATTGTGAATCTTGTCAGCAAGAAAGGTGAGAAAATGAATATTCAGTAGGATAAATCATCTAAAGCTGGCATAAGTAAAACAAACCAGACCTCATGAAGTTCAGCAGTGGAACATTTTTGAGGTATGATTCAGGATCTAGGCACTTCATCAGAATTACTGGAGAAAGAATTGTGTTTATTCACTAGGAAAACGTTACAGTTTCTTAAGAAAAGTTAGATAAAATTGCATGTCTTGGGAATCTAGAGGTGACAGATAAAAAAAAAAAAATTGCACCAGTTCTACGTTGTTCACAAACAGAAACAGTTGCAAATAGGCAATGTTTTAATCATTGCAAAATAAACTACCAGTCCTGTCAAGATGACAGGTTAAAGCTCACAGGTATTATTGAAGCAGTGAATCAAAGATGTGTAGGCTATCCTAGGTATTAACACAGATTTTTAATACCTAAGGATCACTCTTCCAAACTGCTATTGTTTGGGGTACAGTTAGGAATGAGATACAGATATATAAGTTTTCATTTACAATGTCACTATGGTTGAGTAATGGAATGCAGATTTTTAACTTCTTGTTTCCCTTGTGTTTCAAGAGTGGAGTTCTAACAGTTAAATTAGGTGGAGACATGGGAACATACGTAATTAACAAGCAGACACCAAACCGGCAGATTTGGCTGTCCTCACCCACTAGGTAAGTTACATGTTATGTAATGTCTGGGTGGAAATATACTTGCCCTTTTTTTATAGCACAGCATGGACTATGTCATAGCCTTTTTAGTAATTCTGAAATATCCTCAAAACATGTTATAATCTAAGTGCTCAATACTAACTTCTTAACAGAAGCTTGAGGCACACTGCAGTATACTGATATACCAATATTAATCCAGGAAGTGTGTAATAGAGATTTTTCATACCCTGTTCTGGTCCAAAACCACTGTCTATAGGGGCATAGCCTGCTCAGAGAAAAAGTAAACACCCATGATTCAAAAAAAAAAGAAAAACACACACCAAAAAACTCCCCACAGCTTCTGCTGGAAAAAGGCAAGTGATAATGTTACGATCTAAACCTCTCTTTGTATTTAAACAGGGTGGCTCCTTCCCCTTTAAGCTGGTGGGATTTCCTGCCTTGTATGTTTATGTGCTCTCCCACTAGTTGTTTTTGTCAAGCATCTGCACTTTATGGGAACCTTAGCTTGCTATTCCCTCCACTTTCTCTGATGCTATGTTTTGTCCCATTCCAGGTTTTCTGGCTGGTTTCAGCAGAGAGAGTAGCCAGATATATGGGAAAATGCTGTAACTGTCTTCCCCCTCAGAGTTGAATTCTCTGCCACTATGCTGGGAAAAAAACTCAGGGAGACAGTTAGTGGTACTGGTGAAGTGAACAGCTAGTTGGAAGCTATGAGCTGTCCAAGTAATTATGCCAGGCATACCTCTTGAGTAAGGAATGGATTGAGTGAAAACCAGGGAATGTTTTGTAGTAGTAGAATTCTTTAGCAGAGTTTTTACTGGGGTAAAAAAAAACCAACAACACACAAAACACTCACCAAACAACTTAAAATTAAAAACCAATAAAAGCATGATGGAATTAAACAATTTTAAAAGATACAAAATTTATCTAAAGAAAATTCTTGTGTACTTATGTACTGCTTGGTGGACAGTATACTAGGTTAGTAAATTTTTTTCTAATTCCAGAATCTTTTTACTAACTAAGTAATTTTTGTAACAGGGACATGACTTGCTAAGGCAACAACTCTAGTGAGCTAACAGACCTTTTTGTTCAGGCTGATTGCAGGGTATGTATCAGAATTTATTTATTCTATATATTTTACAGCAAGCATAATTTCCAAACTTCAATTCTACTTAAACTTTAGTCCTTGAGATGACTGTGACATTTTGTATCACTGACACTGAGGTTTCTTCTATTTATGAAAACCAAAATTCAGAGAATTTGTATGTATTTGGAGCCAGCTGTAGTTGAACTAAGATATATGTTCTGGCATAAGGATTTTTGTGAAAATGCTGACCTTCTCGTTTTTTTTGATTACTCCAGTAGTGAATTAAAAATGCCAAAGGAAAGAGATAAACTTGAAAATTCTCTTACAGTATTTTTCATGATCTGTCATGCAGTATGATTCACCTACAAACTATAGATTTTGTGCTTCCTGAACTGGTATTATGATGAGCAATGGTATTGACATAGTTCCTAACTTTGAACTAGAAGTTTTCTCAAGATCCCTTCCAAACTCTGAAGTTCTGTGAACTTCCTTACTCCAGCAAATATACTACATCACCTGGAGTGATGTACTTCTTAAGTGTAGTATTTTGATTCTTCTCTTGCTGTTTAAAAATGTATTCAGACTTTCCATGAGAAATATATCTTGTTTGTATTTAACTTCATAGGCACCTTATAGAATTGACAAGCTCCTTGCTTAAATTATTAGACAAGCTCCTTGCTTAAATTATTAATTTATTTTTTTTTTTTAAATCTTATACAGCGTTTTTGAGATTCAGAGAGCTGTGGAGGTGTTTCATATGCTAAACATACCACATAGCTCTCAGAAACAGTTCAAATTACGTACACATTTCTTTGTTGATGATCAAAAAGCCTGCCTTAGTCTGATTTTCATGAATGGCTGCATCCCATTCTGCCATTCTGTAGGTGCAGAACAGTTTAAACATACACTTACCAGGCAGAAACAAAGGACAGAGAAATGCAGAGTTAAAGTAACTGGAGCACATAATCTCCAAAGTCACCAGTTCACAGATGGCAAGTGAGACTTCAGTGGAAGTGACTTAGATTTGTGTTTGCATTTGTGACTTTTCATAGCTTGCTTAGTGTCTCAAAAGGTCTTCACTTGAATGTAGTGACTAATTCAGGATCCTCAGATCCAAATTAGCGTTTATGTTTGCAGAGAACCTGCAGGTTGCGCTTGTCTATATATAGTAAAGTCTGTTTTGTAGCAGACCTTGTGTGTGTATTGTCTGAGTTCCAAAGCATTTTGTCCCAAGTTCAAGTTTAAAACTGATGTTTTGTCTGTTTATCCCAGACAACTGTTTCATTCCTTTCCTTAGTTTCTCTAGTGGACATTACCAGTAGTGACTACTTTTCAAACATTTTCCTGTTTCAGATGAGTGCATAGAAAGGTCTGGAATTGAACCCATGTGTTTATATTTCTTTCTTGGTACTTCTCGTAGGCATAAAAAATTAAACTAACAACAGTGCAAGAGCACAGAGGAAAGTGGCATTTTTAAGTAGAAGCCTCCTACATGACAGTGTTTTTGCTTTCAGACTTTTTTGTTGCATCTAGAAAGGAAGTTGAGTATGATGCTCTGCGGTCTGTTGTGCACATGACTGCTGCAAGAACTAATCAATAGCATTAGTTCAGCATTATAAAAATTTCCCTAGTAATATTTGTGTGCAAGAAGGCTACATGGGTGAGTGAAGAACACAGTGAGGGAACTGGGGAAATCGGTGCCTGAAGAAATAAGGGAAGGAGCTTGTGTCTACTGGGAGTGACTGACACATCTTGTCACTTCTCAGAACTGTTGCATGGCTTGGTAGCTCCTGGCAGATCTGGACTTTTTTGCTCCACTTCCCTAGACTGCCCAGCAGTCCTCCTCTGTGCCATCTGTCCTTTTTCCCAGGTACTCTCTGGAGTGCATTACAACTATAGGCTTCTAGCAGCTTCCTACAGATAATCCCTACTTAAGACAGTGTATGTTCTCTTTTCCTTCTTTTCCAGTGGGCCCAAGCGCTATGACTGGACTGGACGGAACTGGGTGTATTCTCATGACAGAGTATCCCTTCATGAGCTACTATCAAAAGAATTTTCAGCAGCATTAAAAACTAAATTGGATTTGTCCTCCTTAATATATTCTGGGAAAGAAGATACTTGATGATATCCTGCCTCATGGAAGATTAAAGACTTCAACCACAAGCCAAGCTCTTCCTTGGTTTCTGGAATATCTGAGCTTAATTCTATTACCCTTTTTCTTGATTTTGCTATGTTGCAAACAAAAATGAATATATTTTTCTCCAGCGCACAGTTACGGCAATTAAGAGATGAGATGCGGCTTAATGCGAGCAAAATGTTGGTATATTGTGCGACCCCATTAGCTTATATACTCTCTGGTTACCGCACGTTACAAACCATTTGACTACACACCTTCTTTAGACCACACCACACAGCAAATCGGTCACGTGCATCAGTCGCTGTTCAAACTGACACCCGACACCACCTAACCGGCTAACTGGCCAACAACAGCAAACCCCCTCCAGCAACCATGTGACCTTCTTATCTTTAGTAAACAAGTGTTAAGGCCTACAGGCAGGAAGCCCAGACATTCGTCACCCTACAGTTAGTTTTGACTTTAAGCACTTTGTTACATCTCCACTTACCAACTAAGCTGGGGTACATCGGGGTCTGCTCTCTAGAGCAAATGCTACATATACCTCTTCCCGTTGCACAAAACACCCCATCGAACGTGCTATGAGCTTCTGTAGGCACTGTAATAAATAAGGCAAAACGAGCAATAAAAGAATAAAAACTGCAAAAACATACACAAACACAAACTATCTGGCCTCCACCGAGAGAGGTAGTGGAGAACCCCTCCCTAGAGACATCCAAGGCTTGCTGAGGCTCTGAGCAATCTGATCTAGTACAGGATGTCCCTTCCCATGGCAGGGGGTTTGGAACTAGATGATCCTCAAGGTCCCTTCCAACCCAAACCATTCTATCAAACTCTTCACAACCATGGCCCAGTGCTAAAAGCAAAGAATCTGCAGCAGCTCTGTTCTGCAATGTAGCATAACGAACACTATCAACATCTACTAAGTTTGACAGCACAACAGAAGTAGCACTAACTTGTTTAGCAAGCCAACAGCCAAGCTTATCCAGGGATGCTAATGTTTTTGCAGCAGCGGCAGCCCCAGGCAGCAAAAAAGGCAGTAAAACGTTTACCAAAGGACCAAAAACCTACCTTATCATTACAATCAGAAGTATAGGCATGAATTCCACGTTTTGCTCTATGAGGTAGTTGATACTGCAAAGTCATGTACCTATTAGAGGTTAAAACAAAGAGGTGCCCCAAACTACATGGGCTTTCTCTGATATGAGAGGCAACTGACAGGCCATGCTCTATCCCCTCAAATAAGAAACATCCCTGAGGGTAGTTGAAAGGGGATGTTACTAGCACCCATTAAAAACCACATCAGACACCCAGTCATATCCCCTATAGGGAAATGAGGCATGTGTTACACCCCAAGTCTCAAAAAAATTCTTCGTTGTAGTTGAGACATATGCAGGGCCATTGTCCGTCCTTACTTGTACAGGTATGTCCAAGGTGGCAAAAGTTTTTTCGGCTTTTGTGTGTCGGGGACCTTAAAGAAAGCCTTTTTTGCTACTACACAAACTGCCTTGATGGCCTACCCTGAGAGCAGTCTCGAGCTTGAGCTGCCGAGTCTGAGCGCTGACCTGTGCCCACAAGATGTTCCATAGTCAGCGCCGCTAGAGTGGCTTTACCATGGTTCGCGTGAGTAAGGAGAAGGGCCCCCTTATTCAATGTGACTCCTACAGAGCATACAACATCGAAGTCCGTAGCAATTGTGCTAACCATTTAAGATCATAGGGAGTAATTACATACATATCAAACACAGAAGACAAGCACCTCGCAAAATAAGGAAAAGAAAACCTGTGCTTGGTAGCGGTACGGCGCAGTTCCTTAACAACCGGAAAAGATGAGGCTTCCCACTTTACCCCGCGATCTTGATAGATCACCGGAGCCACGAGTGCTCTAGCAATCTCCAGATCCCCGTGGGTCAGGGGGATGCAAGTCCCGTTCCGTTTCCAGAACAGTTGCACCCAATCTAAGGGATCTTCTTCCCGGGGATAGCCTACGGCATGTGCACCCAAATACTCAGAACGCAGTGGCCCTGAAGACGGCGCTCACAGAGCCGAATGCGCCAGTCCGAGAAGGGGTGCCCTTGCCTTAGTAGGGTGTGGGGCAGCCACCATCTTTGCCACCTGTCGATCCTCTCTCCATCCCTCCTTATCTTTCAAAGTTTCAAAAATGTTGCTCTACCACGGGAGGAGTGGGTAAGCCTCGGCATTTCCTGTTGTGGCTGAGTTCCATAGTTTCACCCCACTTCATCCCAGACCTCTAGAGTAAAAAGTGCTGACGCATCTACATCAGGCACTTTTTGTTGCACCCACTTAAGAATCAACTCGAGGTCATGCCCTGGGACATTCTTCCCGTAGTTATTTAGAAGACCCTTCCTCAGTACATTTTCCCCATAGTTTTTTAGGAGATCCTTCATCAATTCATAAACGCCTCTTTCTGGGGACAACTGATTCCCCGCATTTCCCATGGCTCACCTCTACTCCAGAGGGATTACTTGCCAGTCAGCTCCCACTTCCTTTCAGCAGCTCATTCAAAGTTCTGTGGAAATTTTCCGTCTGTTACCAGCTAGGCGATTTCTAAGCTCCTCAAAACAGGGCACCAATTTCCGGTAATTAAGAGAAGGACACAGCCTGATGCAAGCAAAATGAAGGTTTGTTGTGAGCCTCGTTAGCTTATACACCCTCTGGTTCCCACGCGTTACAAACCAATTGGCTACACACCTTGTTTAGACTACACCACACAGCCAATCAGCCACATGCAACAGTCACAATTCAGACTGACACCCGACACCTCTTTACCTGCCAACAACAGCAAAACCCCTCCAGCAACCATGTGACCCTCTTATCTTTAGTAAATAAGTGTTAAGGCCTACAGGCAGGAAGCTCAGGCATTCTTCACCCCGNACAGGCAGGAAGCTCAGACATTCTTCACCCCACAGTTAGTTTTGACTTTAAGCACTTTGTTGCCTCTCCACTTATCAAGCTGGGGTAAATGGGGGTCTGCTCTTTAGAGCAAATGCTACACTCAGTCTTCAGGTTTCTGTGTTACAGTTCGAGTATGGATCCATGTAGTATGGGTAGCTGAGGAGACCCTTCTTACTGTAATTCTTTGCTGCACAAGTATGGATTCTTACTGTCTTGTCTGGAAGGACTGACCTACCTGGTGACTTCTGACCAGTGCACAAGTGCTAAACGTCTTTCTGTGAGACATTGACCCAAACCAAGAAAAGCCTGTGAATTGCACTGATGTAAATTGTGGTACTGTGAAGGCATTGAATTAAAATTTGTAGCAGTTAAAACTGAATAATGCAACACAGTCAATTTGACCATGTCATAAATTAAATGAGTGTGGCAGCTAGAAACTTTCAAATGAGAATTTTTTCTGAGCTACACTTAANAAGGTTTGTTGTGAGCCTCGTTAGCTTATACACCCTCTGGTTCCCACGCGTTACAAACCAATTGGCTACACACCTTGTTTAGACTACACCACACAGCCAATCAGCCACATGCAACAGTCACAATTCAGACTGACACCCGACACCTCTTTACCTGCCAACAACAGCAAAACCCCTCCAGCAACCATGTGACCCTCTTATCTTTAGTAAATAAGTGTTAAGGCCTACAGGCAGGAAGCTCAGGCATTCTTCACCCCGCAGTTAGTTTTGACTTTAAGCACTTTGTTGCCTCTCCACTGATCAAGCTGGGGTAAATGGGGGTCTGCCCTTTAGAGCAAACGCTACACTCAGTCTTCAGGTTTCTGTGTTACAGTTCGAGTATGGATCCATGTAGTATGGGTAGCTGAGGAGACCCTTCTTACTGTAATTCTTTGCTGCACAAGTATGGATTCTTACTGTCTTGTCTGGAAGGACTGACCTACCTGGTGACTTCTGACCAGTGCACAAGTGCTAAACGTCTTTCTGTAAGACATTGACCCAAACCAAGAAAAGCCTGTGAATTGCACTGATGTAAATTGTGGTACTGTGAAGGCATTGAATTAAAATTTGTAGCAGTTAAAACTGAATAATGCAACACAGTCAATTTGACCATGTCATAAATTAAATGAGTGTGGCAGCTAGAAACTTTCAAATGAGAATTTTTTCTGAGCTACACTTAAAATTACTTAAAGATCTGTAGGGCTGAGAGCATCATATAGAACTGGAAAGGCCGATATTGTGATGCGATGTTTAAGCTGTGCAGCAATATAATTTGCAAACATTTTATTATGCTATTGTGGATTTCCTTCTGTTCCCTTCCTTCTCCCTTCAAAGAGCAAAAATACACAATTTTATGGCCTTCTATTTCAGTTGAGCAAAATTAATATTCTTTCATGGTAGCAAAAAATTCCACTGATTTTGTTCTGCTGCATTTCTTAAGGAGGTGGGCTTAGATTATCTTGTTTTATCATGATATAGTAAGGTACTATGCTGATGCAGAAACTTGTGCCTTTTTGCTCTTTAGAATCAAGCATGGCATTAAGGCTGATGAAGCTGTCCTTCTGAAGCTGTAAAAAGAATTTTAAAAATTAAAGAAATAGTATATGGCAGATCTTGAACAAAAAAGATTTAAAAGAAATCCTGAAGTATGAGTAGAATGCTTCTGCGCTTGGCACTCGTGTATTATTCTCCCTGATGGTTGTTAGTTGCCCATAAAATGGAAACACAAAGGTGTTGACCAATTCTTGAGGAAACTTGGTCTTTTAAATAGTTTGTCAGCATATGAGAAGACGTTCAGAGCAAACTAGGGTTTTTTTGGTTCCTCTTATGCTTGTGGTTAGTTTAGTATGATTTGCTATCCAGAATTATTACAGATGTGATTCATTTTGTCACTGAAAAACCGTAACTATACAATAAAGATGCCCAGTGTTTGCATTTAAAGTATCAGCATTGTCACCTGCTGTTCCCCTGAACAGTTAGCAAGAAAAAGCTGAACTGGTTAATTGTGCATGCTGTCCACATGATGTCCAATCAAAACAAAAAAGATGATTGCTGGCATTTCAAAATAAGGTAAATACAGTGACTGTGAACTCTGAGTGCAGCAGTAAAAGAACAGGGCTTTATATCAGGAAAGCTAAAAATACATCATCTTTATATTGTTTTTAATTTAAAATTCTGAAAATATAATTTACAGCATATGGAAAACAACAGTATTTAGCTCAGTGTCTTAGTAGTTCAAGCAGCTATTTAAACATATTTCTGAAAGACCTGATATTTGTGTCAAGGCTACTGCCTTGTGGTTCTTCCTTTGCCTGATCATTGACAGCTTGTGTAATTATTTTTCTGACTGACTTTTCCAAATACTGTTTTATTAAGTAGTTTGTATGCACCATACATACTAACAAGAATCTGATTCTTATCTGAAGGATCACTCTCCATTAACTGGCATTATGTGCAGTTGTTTATAGTAAGTTGCATGTGGAATTTTTGATCCATTACATAAAGATATGATTTCACGTTGCGAAGATAAGGCTAAAGACTACAGACATTCATAGAATCACAGAATCATAGAATACTTCAGGTTGGGAGTGACCTCAAAGATCATTGAGTTCCAACCCCCTGCCATAGGCAGGGACACCTCCCACTACATCAGGCTGCTCAGTGCCATGTCCAGCCTGGCCTTGAACACCTCCAGAGATGGGGCATCCACAACCTCTCTGGGTAACCTGTTCCAGTATCTCACCACCCTCACTGAAAAGAATTTCTTTCTTATGTCAAGTCTAAATCTAGCCCCTTCCAATTTACATCCATTGTTTCTAGTCCTCCCATCCTATATCATATTAAAAAGTCCTTCCCCTGCCTTTCTGTAGGACCCCCTCAGGTACTGATAAGTTACTATAAGGTTGCCCCTGAGCCTTCTCTTCTCCAGGCTGAACAACCCCAACTCCTTCAGCCTGTCTTCATAGGGTAGTTGCTCCAGCCCTTTGACCATCTTCATGGCCCTCCTCTGGACCTGCTCCAATAGCTCAGTGTCCTTCCTATGTTGAGGGCTCCAGAACTGGATGCAATTCTCCAGGTGGGGTCTCACCAGTGCCGAGCAGACAGGCAAAATCACCTCTCTTGACCTGCTGGTCACACTCCTCTTGATGCAACCCAGGATTTGGTTGGCCTTCTTGGCTGTGAGTGCACACTGCTGGCTCATGCTGAGTTTGTCATCAACTGACTCTCCACCCAGCCTGTATTTGTGCTTGGGATTGCTTCGACTCAGGTGCAGGACCTTGCACTTCATGTTGTTTTGAATTCTTTGTGATTCCTAAAACATGATTTTGTTCAAAGTTTGGCTATTCAGGGTGGATTTTGTGTTTGCATTTGACATGCCTTGGCCTTCATCCATAGTGCTATAGCTGTTCGTGCAGTTTCCTGATTTTAGGTATCCAAGTAACAAATTGACTTAATCCTTCTGGTCGAGATAACGAGTGCCAGCAAGTTAGAATTAGCTTCATCTCAGTGTATCAGTGTACAAAATTAATCATAAGACATGACTCATTTTTTGCTGTAATAGTTGTATTAAATTGTGAGGGCGATGGCTGTGACAGCCATCATGCACAGGACAAACTCCAACCTCCATACCAGACCGTGCATCTCTTCCATACTGTTTCTCGTTTCCGTAGGTTACTTGAATGAGAAGATTGTTCTGTGTGCCAGCAAGTTCTTTGCAAGCCTTGATTGAATCACAAAACATAGCTAAGCCCAGCAGCAGCCTGCACTGGGCACAAAATGCTGTCGCCCTCCAACATGACTTACATGACTTGCTTGATGTTCTTTGGTTTATTTTCCTTCCCACTTGCTATAATTTTTAAGGCACATTACCTCTCCTTTCCTTTTTCTGTGCAATAAACGCCTTCTGTTTCCTTAAAGTTTCCAAAATGCATTAGCTGCTTCAGTAAATATGATAGAGACCCTTCCTGAAGAGTAGCAGCCAAATAAGGGAAGGGGGATTCGCAGGGAGGCTTGTATTTGATTACTTTTACTTCTGGTTAACGGTTGAAGCGTGTGGTTGTGCTAACCAGTGCTGGAATGTGTGGGAGTCTTGGGAAGGAAGGTGGAGGCTTGCCAGGATACCTGGAAGAACATTCAAAATAGAAAAGGAAGCATGGGAGGGGCAGAAGCAGAGGCCATCAGGAAGAGATTAGCATTGCCCAGGGCGAGGCAAGGTGAGTGGCAGCCATTATGGGCCCCTCTGGCGAAGGTGGTTTATATTTACCGCACACCACTGTTCATAACTGTAAGCAATCAAACACCTTCCACTCTATTTTGCTGTTGCAATTTATTTGTTCCTCTTTGAGGATAAGAAAAGACACATTTGGAGTTTCATCCCCCTCTGTCCCAAATTGTCCCTCATGTGAATTGTTCAATAGGACAGTGATTCATAGCCTCCACCGAGGATGGCCAGCAGGGGTTGTTTCCCTAGTGGTCGAGTAACAAGCTACGAACGAGTACAGAAAGCGCTTTTAAAAAGTTGCTGATTAGAAACTTTATGGAGTTCGCGTTAACAAAAGTTAGTAAAAGGAAACAACAGATGTTTAAAGCAAGCATAATTTAGCCGAATTTTTTATAAATAATTAGTTTGATGTTTATTATGCTAAGTAATCTGTATTGCAGTGAGTAATTCTGTAAAACTTGTCAGTTTCTAGTTGTAGGTTCTTCTGCTAGGCTAGCCATCGATGTTCTCTACTGCTTTGCTAAAAAAAAAAAATCAGGAATACATCAAATAAGTCAATATTATCACTCCTCAGCCTTGTAGAACCATTAATGAAGCATCATAAGGCCACTTAGAAAATTCTCCTCAGAGAAGGAAGAACATTTGGAGAGAAACAGGTGAAGTTTCTAAACATTCATTAAAGAAGAGACACCCCACACAGTGCAAACCTAACCATGTGACACAGAACTGGAACTAAGACTGAATTCTTGTTCCTTGCTCCTTGGTTCCGCCCAAATGCAGTGCTGCACCATGTACTGAGCCTGACTGCAGCCCAGAGAGAACCCCAAGTTACTGAATCATTTGTTCTATTCCTACCCCCATCGGTTTTGCTGTTTGGGACTTTCAGGGTGCAGTGGTTTACTGTGTGCACATGTGTGTTAATTATTAGATATAGCTACAAGCGGGTTTCTGTCAGTACAACATCTGACTGCAGTTCCGTGTTTGCCATTAATAAAACAGGATCTTTTTGTACCTCCTTACAAAGTCCAGCACCTTCACAAAGCATACCATTTGCCGCCTTAATTTTGGTATGAGGCACACTGTGCAAACATCATCACACTGAGTGAAGGAAGAAACCAACCTCAATTAGTCATGCTGTGGGAATCTGCAATATTTAGCATCCACTGGAAAAAAAAAAATCCCTAATCCTTTCTCACTGTCAACAAACAAACCCAAGTACGTGTAGGTAGGTGTCCTTTCACAGGCCTGGCATTGGGGGCCTAAAAAGCTTAACTGTAGAGGGGCCGGGGTGATCTTGCAAGATAGCAGATAAAGGAGATCTTGGTGACTGACTTACAGCGCTTCACAGTACCAGGGGAACGGGACTCCAGAGAATGCTGCCGGGACTGTTGGGCCTTGTTTAGCTCATCTCTCCCGCAGGACATCAGCCCCGACAGAGAGCCGTTACCTGTGGAATGCCAGCCTGGAACAAATTTCCTTCACAGAAGGCCAGAGGTTCTCAGAGACCTCACATGCTCCAACCCCCTGTACTTTCTGGCCAAGGCAAAGTTCTGGGAGCGGTGCCGGTGGGGTGGGCAGCGTGATAGAGCCTGGGCAGGAGCTGCACTGGCTGCCGCTGATGCCACCGCTGCAGAGTGGAGCTTCCTTCTGGCACTGGGGAGGCCCCGCTGCGACAAAAGGCAGGAAAGCAGCGAGGATGCGGGATGCCGATGGGACGCCGCACCGCGGCTGTCGAGAGCCCTTTAGAGATCTCACTGCAAGACAGGCAACGACCGTGAGCTCCCTAGCTGTAAATAGGAAAATGAAAAAACACGCAAACGCAGGGCTGAGAAGCGGCGACCACCGAGCGCAGCTGCGACCACAGATCTCGGCCGCACCGTCCCGCTCCCCGCTTCGGGCAGCGCTAGGGGGTACAGAGCCGGGGGGTACAGAGCGGGGTTGCCCTCTCCCGGAAGACAGGACGGGCTGAGAAAAGTCGCGGGCTGGGCGGCCCTGCCGCGGTGACTCAGCGGCGTGGAGCAGCCAGGCTGTGACTGGTATTTCCTGTTCTCCCGCCCGCCGCCGTGTCTGTGACTGACGGGGGAACGGGGCTAAGTCACCCGCGAACTTGAGGGGCGGCGGTAGCCGCAGGTGGAGCCACTCTTATGAAGGGGGTAAGGCAGAAGGGGAGAGATCTCTGCCCGCTGCTCCTCCTGTCCTCCCACCGGCCCTCCACTCCGACGCCCCACCTTGGGGCGAGGCCGGCACCTGCGGCGGGAGCCGCACCCGCAGGAAGTCGCCCGACTCGGTGGGGAGTGGACCCGGACGCGGCCTCAGCCCCGCACTCGGGACTCGTCGCCGTAGTGGCTGCCCGCGGTGGGCAGCTTTGAGGGCACGGTAGGGCGCACTGCCCCAACGCCGAGCTGACTTCCCCCCGTTCCATCTCCTCCCCCGCCGTATCGGGGACCTCGGCGCGAGCAGGCGAGTATCCTCGCTGGGGGCAGGCTGGGCTGAGCTGGTCCCGGCCCCTTGCCTCTAGCCGCTTCTCTCTTCTCGGGCAGGTGCGGCCCCGTTGCTCCCCGACCAGCGCCGCCACTGCTCCCCCGGGCTGCGCCGCGGGGCAGAGCGTGGCGACTTCTCCCTCTTGTGTGCGCCGTGGCCTTTCCCAACCCCCGGTCCTGCCTCAGGCGCATTTTGCCGCCGGGAGCAGGGCTGGGGCTGCGGTCCCTCTACCGGGATCCTCCCGCCCCGCCGCCGCGCACCTGGGGCGAGCGAGGGTCGGGGATCGGCTTTTCTCTAACGGGATTAAGCGGCTCTCGATGACTTTTTCCGTGCTAAGTACTTCGCGGGAGAGTGCGATACTACGTGGGAAGCGGGGGAGCTGTCACTGGTAGATCACGGGGTTGTTTACCCGGGTTTTTTTTCTCCGTCGGAGGGGCAGGCTCCCCGGCTTGGGGCGGGGGGATCCGGGCTGCCTTTGTTGCAGGCGGAATTCCTAACATCTTTGTGTTGGCACGTCCCGAGTGGATTCCAGCCGTGCCTCGGGCTGTGGCTAACTGGGTCAGGGGAAGTTTCAAGTTAACAGGGAACTTTAGAACAAAGAAGCAGGCGGTTCCGGGAGCCAGATGTTTGACTGCCTTCCGAAAGCGCCTTGGCGTCGGCCTGGCCGTGCAAGTGCTCGGTACCGGGATGTGCGCAGTGCAGTGTCGGGGCCGATGTGGCCCCTGGTGTGCCCTGCCTTCAACCTGCCTCGAACCTACTTCCTCCGGGTATTTTTCCAGGATGAAAAAGTAGATAGTGTCTGAGTCCTGCACTTATGGTTCAGATTGGTTATCTGAAAACTTTTCCTACCTCCAGTGTTGCCTCCTATTAGGAGGCTACTCGCATAAAACACCGGGAATTCTGAATAATCAACTGTCTGGCTTCGATTTACTGACTGGTGTGGAATCCAACAGCCAAGAGGGCACATGAAAGCTCTCACCCTCTGCCGATACACTCCTGCTTTAACCTTTGGATCAGGTAATTATCAAGGCTATGGTTTTGAAACAAATTACAACTTACCTTTTCTCTGACGCAGTGAAGTTTTATTGTTATTCAGTGAAAATAGAAACAAGCGTGTGCTATAACTAGGGATCCATCAGTGAGCTCTTCCGAGCAGTCACCTTTGTCGGTATCTATAAGATCTGCATGGCAAGGATCAGGTACTGGGAAGTATAGAGAATTCGCTTGTGTAAATTGATCCTCACTGATCATCAGACTGCTGAGGGAGCCTTAGAAATCTTTTGCCTGTAGTGAGCACATGTGTGCCATTCGGACAGGTTCTGTAAGATTCATGCTTAGTGTAACATTGTGCATACAAGGACTTTTATCAGGCTTCTGAGGAACTTTTTGTGTGACTTTTAGGTGAGTTTACTGTTACAATTGCTTCCAGGCTGCTGTATGCAAATGTCTTATAACCTGAGCGTGGCGTTGCAGCAGCAGGAGTGACTCCCCTTTTGCTCAGGGAAGGTGCCACAGATCAGAGGTGCTGTGTCTAATAACTTCGTACATTTTCCTGTATCATAGTGTCAGTGGCTGTTCGCATTGCCATTGCACTGAGGTTTGGTGAGACCAGAGGTTAGTACTGCGAGTTGCACAGTGGGGTTGTGACCATCCCAATGCTTTGCATGAACTGTAATCTCAACAGAGCTCTTCAGAATGAAGCTTCAAAGTAATTAAGTGTCTGATACTTTTTTGATTGCTTAATCCTCCCTTTCCTGTTTCAGTGTTTTCTAAGGACAACCGGGAAATCTTTCTTAGACATTAAAATACCATCTGAGCACTGACATCGTTCATAGAATGGTATATGTGGTATTTTTATAAAACCTAGATGCTTAGAAGCATCAAAAAGTTCCTCGATCAAAGTAATCCTCAATGGGTGACTAAAGTAATACCCCAGCACTACTTCAGACTTTTAACTTAGGGCTAATTCAGATGATGATTTAGATAATTCATCTGTTAGCTGCCAATATTGATTGTCTCCAGAACTTCCTTGTAGGATAAAGGAAATAGTTCATTACAGGACTTTTCTTCCTTAATTGCTGAAATAACAGTATTTTCATTCTCAAGTACAGTGTAACTTTAGTCATGGCTTGGCTACAGCAGTCTTGCCGTGTGTCCTTGTAATACGCCTGTCATTCCAATAACAGGGCAAGGAAAATGCTGGCATGGTTTACCACTAGTTTATTGAGGTAAAAAATTCTGAAGTCCAGTTTATTTTCAAACAGGTATAAAAACACCTAGGGAAAAATGAATTTATTAAATCTGACAGTTGGTCTTGACATCAGCCATGTAAGGTATGTGAATCTTAATCCTACACTGCAGTGAATTTCTGTGAACTAAGATGCCTAAAATAATGAAACCATCTATTTGCATAATGAGTATGGCATTAAGGATATAGGGCATAATTTCTAGCTTTGCTTTCTAACATACAGACCCTGCTATAGTGAAGAGTATGTGCAAGTGGTGAGTGACATGGCAAGCTTGCAGCATTGAAGCATTGCTGCTTTTGCAAGGCTGTGCTGACACATGCACACCTGGCTGTATTCACTGTTAATGGTCTGGTTTTAGTCCCATGACCAAGGCACTACGGTTTAAGTTCTGCACACACTTCTCTCCTGGATGCTTTTCTCAAAATAGAACTGTTAGGCTACAGGGTGCTTTTCTCAGTCATCCGACCTCATCTTCTTCCTCAGAAAGTGCAACACTACTTTAGATCCTTCTGTATGCTACCTTGGCAAACCTGCTTATTTTTTGTCCCCAGAGTCTTTAGGGCCTTTTGTTGCCCTTTGTCCTTAATGGTCTTACCAGTACCAGGCCTGCATTTAACAGCTGAGGTTATTTTTTTACTTAAGTATTACGTAACAGACAGGTACTGACTTCAGTGTGGGATTTAAACAGCTTGGTGCAGCAGTGAAGGCTACTCCAGGTCATTTCACAACTTAATGTTTGGGTTTGTTGGTTTGGTTGGTTTGTTGTTATTGTCGTCTTATCAATCTTTTTTTGGAAAGCGAGTATTGCTAGGGAATATTGTAGATTTGTGTCTCAAAGAGCAGTGCACACTGTGGCATCTCCTTTCTGTCCTGTGTTAGATGACTTTTGCGATTATGACCCTGTTTAGGATGTTTGTGGTCCAACCCTAGTAATGCCAAGAGTGAGTAGTGATTTTAAGAAACATGAGCTACCCACATCTTCCTGAATTTACGTCAGCTTTGTTATGTGTATCTGACTGTTGGAGCCTAAGATAACTGAAGTTCCTGATCTAGTAAGAAAATGAAACTCATTAGTGCTGTATTTTCACATGAAAATTACAGACAAAAGTGCTGTGTGATACAGTAGTAAGGCCAATAAGAAGTGTGCAAGGAAAATTTTAAAACTCCTTTTGTTCTGATTTTTCTTAATGCTCCCTTTCCGTGCTGTCATCTGTGCTTTTCTTTTGAACCAGCAATCCAGAACTGCTCCTTAGAAACTTCTTTTTGTTTCTCAAAGGTGTGCTGTTTATCTTGGTTGTGCATGTAGAGTGAGGGTTGGGTATGTTTCTTTAAGATAGGCGGAGTTCAGATGTTCTGAACCACTTTGTAGACTTTTCCTCAGACTGCCTCAGTAGTACCTCCTCCAAAAGCATCCTGTTGTCATTATTCTGCCATAAGAAACTAGTTCTTTGAAATCAGCCTGCATTGTGTGCCAAACTGGATGTGAACTCAGCAATGTTCTTCTTGGTCTNTATAGGGTTGGGTATGTTTCTTTAAGATAGGCAGAGTTCAGATGTTCTGAACCACTTTGTAGACTTTTCCTCAGACTGCCTCAGTAGTACCTCCTCCAAAAGCATCCTGTTGTCATTATTCTGCCATAAGAAACTAGTTCTTTGAAATCAGCCTGCATTGTGTGCCAAACTGGATGTGAACTCAGCAATGTTCTTCTTGGTCTGACACCAGGTTTTCAGATGTGTGTTCTTACTATTTGTCAACTTGCTTTGCCTCTTTTGGTTTTGAGTTTTGGCTATTTCTTAAGATGTCAGAAAAAATCCCTAAGTCTTTCCTGTGTGCATTGTTAACAGCAAGGCCGTCTATAATCTGGCTTGCTCTTTCTAACATCTGCTTCATCATCTAGCTCTGCTTAATAACCCACAGATTTGACTGCTGGTGTCCCTAGTCTCTTTAGGACAACTCTGCATAAGCTCATTCTCAAAATCTCCAGGAACATATGGACTGTTAAGGCAAGGGACGATCTCTAAGGAGGGGCTATAAGCAATGGCAATTTGTGAAGCTGTGTGAAAGAAGTTTCCACTTCCTCCTCTTCCTATGAAACCACCCCCTCTCCCAGTCTGATCCTTGATGCTTCTTCCCTTCTGGATCGTTTCAACAGATTCAACTTTACAGATCATATTGATTGCTTTTCAACCCATATTTTAGCTGTATGGCCTAAACAAAACAAGTGTATGTTTGGGAAGTTAACAGCTCTTGTAGGTATTCCCATCTTCTGAGAAAAAGCTTGTTAGAAAAGACCGTTGTTTCTTTGCTCTCCAAACAAGAGAACTCTGTGGTGTGTAGGTGTTGCAGGGATTTTTTTGTTGAAAAAAAAATAATTTGGTCTCTTTCCAGAGATGGAAGCTACTTTGTGGCTATGTTGGGCAATGGTTTCCTCCTTTGTAGTTGAGCATAGAGTGACTGAAAATGTGACCATGCTTCTGTCATCAGTTTTTATGTGAAGTATGCTCTACATCTAATTAAGAAAGTATGACTGTTTTCATCTGCCAAGGATTAGGAAGCTTTTCCTTTGATGTCATGAATGTTTCTTTGATGCAGAAAAGATCTTCTGTCATTCTTTCCCCATTCCTTGAAGCATGTCGTGCTTTCCACACCATTCATTGCAATTTGAATCTGCAGTTTTTACAGTGTGAATGAAAATTACTTCTGAAAAGCAGTTCTGAAGTCTGGTTAACTGTAGAATTCCTGCTGGGTTGAAATTTTTCTCCACCTCTCTGTTTCAGCTAAAGAGGCACAGAAAATAGGACAGGACTTTGGAACAGATCGGTTTTCATAGTCTTCTCTCTGTATAGCCAATATATCTGGGTAAGGTTGTGACAAATGTTCCAATCCTTTTGGTACATTTGCACAATGCAGCATATCAGTTTATAGGTGTAACTGCATTTCCTTTGTTTTGTAAACAGACTTCTAGTTAATGCAAGAGATCCATAGGGAAGAAATAGCAGATAATGTGAATACAGTGAATACCTGAAGAATCTTTTAGGTGAACTACGTGGTGGTTTCTTGCTATTATCCTTTTTTGGGTATAGCTGAGGAACAGTAGTTCCTGAAGTTGACACAGATGGTGTCTTATATTATGCTTGTTCACTAGTGTGTTCCCAGTTAGGGAAAATATTCTGTGTTCTTTCCAATAAACTTGGTGTTCATTCTTCCTTAAAAAAAATACAATGCCATAACAAGGGGAGAGGATGATAACTCCCCAACATGAAACAATGAATGAAGGCATGTTTTGCACCTTTTGTTTGCATTACAAAAACCATCCTTTATTTACAGTGGATATGCTAGCTGCTGTGAGTTTCTGTTTTCAAAGAAAGTTGAAATTGTGACTAAGCCTCAGTGTCTCTACATATCAAGAGATTTCATGAACTGCTTAACCAAAAGCTGCATTTGGGAGTAACATGGTAACTTGTAATTACCATGTCGGCTTGTCTTCTCTTTATATGGCATCTGTTCCAGTCAGAATTAATTTACTTTGTCTAACAAGACTAAAGATGGACCAGAGCTGTACTAAATTTTGATATTTTTGCACAGGATTCTGGATTTAAGAAGTACTTTCAGGAATTTGTTAAGAGTTATTTTTCAGATCTGTAAGGGGAAAATTTAGCGTTAATAGAAAGTGTTAAGAGAGGAGGACACAGAAATACCAAAACTTTTCAGGAGAAATTGTGGTGAAACTGACATTGCTAACAAAAACTGATTTTCAAGAATGATTGGGTTTTATCAACATGTTCCCATGGTTAAGTAAAATCGAATATTGTAGTGAACAATTACAGTCAGAAGGTTTTGAACAACAACAACAAAAAAGGAATGGTTTAAAAACTGTGCACATTTTACCTTGCTGTTTCTTGACCTGTACTGCCTTTGCAGTAGAGCTGCCAAAGCTGTCAGAAGTCAAGATGCAAGCTTAATGATGTTAACTGTGCTTTCAGACTCAAAGCAATATTTCTCAGCTTGTTAAGACTTTGTATACAGGTGTATACAGTTTTAGTTAAGACCTGGAGATGTAATTTTTTGCTTCATACAACACCTGTGATTTTAATGTGTTAATTAATCCACATGCAACTAGATAGGTGAAAGTAAGTTCTGCCTTCTGACAGCCGATTTGTAGTGGTGCTTCTTGAATCTAAAAATGTTGCTCTTCTGAGATCAGTGCCATATACTACTACTTAGTAATAACTTGAGAAACTTCAGTGTGTACATGTGTTAACATAACCTACTGGCTGAATATTAAACACCAGGTAAGGCAGGCTTGTAAGTTATACAGATCTTGTTGTTAAGAGCTAAATGCTTTACAGTGTAAGTAATGAAAGCTTGTGGTTTTCATCTTATTAATTTCTAAATAAGTAGTTTGCAATATAATGTCATCCCAACAGAAACACAGCCATGTCTACTAATACCAGAGAGTAACTAAAATGTGCCATTTATAGAGGGAGCGTGTCTAAAGTCTTCATTATTCCTGCCTTATTTGTTCTTTTTACATTTTTAATCTGTATTACTAAGTATATAATATATCCCGTTCTATGTAAAATATTTGTATCTTGATATTGAAGCAGCATAGCAGTGGCATTTCCTTAGTCATTTTGCAATCAAGTACATCTCTCTTAATACTGCACTTTGATCATGCTGCAGTATTCCCAAAATGTCACTGTTACTTCACAGATATATCTGTCTCCACCTCTGTACTTAGCACCTGAGATCTCTGGCATGCAGTTACTTACCTCATGGCCAGAACAATTTTGACAGGGAGAGTGGCTCCTGGCACTGAGTGAGGCTCATTTGTATGACTGGTAGGTATCATCACAGGAGTCTTTAGCTTGCTTAATTCTGTGCAAGTCACATAAAGAAATGTTTCTCCATGGATTTTCTGAACAGATCAGATTAATCCCTTGTAACGCTTCCAGCTTTCTGGTCCTGAGAAGAAAAGCTAAAACAAAAGCTATTTTTGTCTGTTACAGTGTCTGAAACAGTGTCAAGTGTTCTGTGCAGATCACTCTTATTCCATGGATGGATTTGACAGAGAAGTTACCTAGTACTCCGTTAGTACTTCAAAGATTATAGACAGCAGAGATTTAGCAAAGGATTAGTCAATTGGAGAGTGTGCATTATCCATCCAGGCTTAGAACCGTGATTGTCTCTTCAATCATTTTCATTAGTGTCTTATTCAAAGATCGAATTATGTAACAATGACGTTTCAGGGGAATCTGGTAGGAATTTTTCTTTGCTTTCTGTCTCCTGCTAATTCTCCAAGCCTGGGAGAGGGAAAAAAAGCATTATTTTTATGCTTTGAATTTGCAGCATGTTTTGAAAAGCAGCAGTTCAGATAAGTGAAGAGGCATGACTTCAGTTGCAGCTTCTGTGTTTGGATGACAATTTAGCGTGGTGGAACTCTTGGGAGAGGCAGGATGCGGTACAAGAAATATATTACTATTTTAGAAGCAGCAATAGGTATTACTCCCCTTAACAAGAGGGAGTTGCTTCCTGAGGGTAGACATGCAAATCTGTGGCAACATCCAGGGTAAGTGTTAAAAAGCAATCAGTGAGTAACTATGGGAAAACCAATGCTCACCTTGAATCATGCAATTTTAAAACTTGTTATCAGAAAAGAGGAGAGTCATCCATAAAACAGGTAATCTTTTTTTTGTACCTTCCAAATGGTATGTCTTCTGCAATTGTAGTTAAACTTTGTGGTTTCATTAGAGATTTCTGTGTACTTCTCCTTGGCAAGTAGAGTGAATAGGAGAAGGTGTTATTTCTGAATCAGGAGTTTGCTGGAGAATGGAAAGGATAATAGAAATATGTATACTCCATATAATGAATATGAAAATGAAATTGTTTTGTATTTATTGCTTACTGCTAACCTTTTGTGTATGCTTGTGTTGCCCTTCTACCATGATTAAAAACATACATATTTTAATTTTATCATTGATAGAACCAGCAGCTTCTAAAGGTGAAAGAAAAAACCAGTTTTCTCTGTGTGCAGTTCTTCTCTGCTAGGAAGCAAGAATTCATCACTGTTACTAATAATGTTTCCCCAAAGGGAAAATTTTAGAGAAGTTAATTAATATTAATGCTCAAGATGTGAAATTCTGAGAATTCTGGTTTTGTTTAAAACAATACAGAGTGCTTTCTTGTAACACACAACTGGAGTATTAGGCTTCATAAAATTCTTTCTGTTCATGACTTTCTGTCAGGAAACAGGACGGGATTGTCATCTCTCCTACCTTCCCCCATCAATGGATGGATATCTTCCCGGCCTTTCCAGTCTCTCCTATTGTGTTAAATTGTTAGAATGCTGTCACCTTGTTGCAGGCACTGTAGAGGAGTACAAAATCGGATGGCTCTTGTTCAAGAGCAATTGATATGTTTCTGCTGGTTTGGAAGAGTTTTGCATAAGCACAACTTCAAAGAAAAGCTTGAAGAGTAAACTGTGTCTTTTTGGCTGTGACTGAAATCAGACTTGTTCTGTAGTTTTATTTACAAGCACTTCCTCTAACCAGGGTAGCAACAGTAAAAGCAATTAAGATGCAGTGCACCATAGAATTTATTTCTTTTTCAGTTGTGTTACCAAAACCATAAAAACTAGGCCAATCAATTCTAGCCTGTTATGAGCACAAGTTTTCTTCTAGTTGGTCCTGAGCTTCCAGTATCATGTTAATGAGTGCTTGTAAGGCTTTTTGTTAAATCTGCACACTGAAAGGGATTCTTACTACAATGTGTTTTCACACAGGACATGGAGTGCCCTAGACAGTGACTTCCTTTGATTGTTTCATGTAAGTTATCTACAAGCCAATCTCATTGAATTTTGCAGCCATTCTTCACATCTTGATAAATATGATTGCTCTTGATACCTTGAGGAAATGTGTTGTAATATAATACTGCATTCTTGCAAAAAATCCTCTTTGTTTTCAAGTAGGTTTGTGTGTCCAGAGTCACAGTTTGATAGAAGCCATCTAAAAATGGAAGCTGCTGACTTCAGTAGCCATTATTTTTTTTGTGTGTAACTGGGACTGCTTGGCTTTCATCTGCTACTGCATATTAGTCAGTATCAAAATGCAAAAGCCACTGCCGTGTTCATATTTGGTTTTATTAACATCATTCTTAATCAGCCATCTCTCTCCTTTCAAGAAGAGGTTTAGTTGATGTGATTGGTGTACACGCTTGGAATTCCTAATTGGTTAAGATGTATTTGATTTATTTTGGGATTTGCTATTGCTGCAGTTTCACAAAATCAGAAAAGCTGTTGTCATTGGACTGTAGTAGGGATCCCTTTATGTTTTCATTAAAACTTTCAGGAAACTAAAGGTGCAGTTGCTGCACAGCAAACTTGAAAAGAGTTGAAGAAAAAAGCACTTTTCTTTTTGTAGCTGCAGGCTGCTTATTCCTGAAGCAAATTTATAACATACTTTTCTAATGTCACTTATCTTCTAAAGGTACACTGTCATGTTCATATAAAAAAGTGTTTTTAAAGTGTGTGTTTGTACATAGGGGGAAAAAACCCACCAAAAAACCAAAACATAGACGTTCCCAAAATTTAATACTGAGGGTAGGATGTAGAAGTCCTCATCTATCATCTCAGTGCACCAGTTTAAGTTAGTGAAGCAACTGCAAGCTTAACTCATGTACTTAATTCCCTTAATCATCTCCTAAAACACAAAATAAAATACAGTAGTAGTATGTGATGTTGGCTCCAGTGTCATCTCTTGAAAGCTGTGAAAATCCTGATAAAACCCCAGATTATGATGCAGAAAAACACAAGTGGAGGAGACAGATTTTATTGTTACTAAGGTGTTGCTTTACATTTACATGTCAAAGACATTTTAAAGGATGTTATTTAACTCCATTTTTGCTTGGGATATTGATGTGGTTGTTTTGAAAGATGGAGCTTTATAACTTGTCATTTTCACATATAGGCAGAGTGATTACAGTAGTGGTAATTTGGTTAAACTTGCTCATGTAACTTCTCTGCATTCTCCATTCTGAGCACAGTCTGGGACAATAGAGCTGTTGTTTGTTCGTAGTGCAGTGTTCATATCTCTTGCTGCTCTGTAGTGATCACAGAAACTTGAATTAACTGTCCTTTTGTTCTATGACTTCTAAAATCATGCCATTTTTTTTTAAAACAGTGGTGTTTTACTTTTGAAAAGGGTTTTTTTTGCTTCACAGAAGACACATGAACATGTGGGGTACACTTGAAAATAGTCAGTGAAGGTATGCAGTATTCAGAGAGTTATACCAGGGTTAGAATTGGAAGGAAATAAAAAGTAGGGCAGTTGGAACTAAGTAAACTTTAAGGGACGCCTCCTACTAGACCAGGTTGTTCAAAGACTCATCCAGGCAGGTCTTATTCACTACTAGGGATGTGGCTTCTGTGTTTCTGGGAAGCCAGTTCAAGTGCTCACCACCCTCACAGGGAAAAATTTCCTCCTAATATCTAACTTAACTCTGCCCAATTTCAGTTTAAAACCATTGCCTCTTGTTCTATCATTACACTCTCTGATAAAGCATTTTTCCCCATACATTCCTGTAGTTCCCCCTTAGTTGCTGATAGGCCACTATAAGGTCTCCCTGGAGCCTTCTCTTCTGCAGGCTCAACAACCTGAATCCTTTCAGCAGTTTTTTCATATGGCTCTCCTGCTATCTAGAAATAGCTAATGGAGTATTAACCAGAATTTAGTAAAAAAAAAAAAAAGGCATATATGTTGTAGAGGAAAGAAACTAAACAAACCCAAAACTGTAACAACTATGGACGTGACTTCTAGGGAAGTCTGACTATATCCTCCTTTGAAGCCAGAATGCTTTGGAAAGATGCTCTTTTGAGACAAATTAAGATGATCAGGATATGGATTGGTTTTCTTCTTAAAACAAAATCCAGCCAACAAACCCTAACCACTGGATTCTGTTTCTGTTGAGAAGTTCCTCCTTCATCTTAGTTAAACCATTCATTTTCTGTTTTCTTGCAGAGGTTGATTGAGGGCAAGCAGTTTGAGAGAGGAGAAGCCCTTTGAGAGGGACACTGAATGGAAGCTAACATACTGGTGGTGCAGAAGAGGGGTAGCTGAGGCCTACCAGCAGCAGCAGAAGTAGAAAATTATATTAAGAATGGTTTCCTATATAGAATTTGGCAACTAGAGTTACTAAGTTACCAGATTAAGTTACTAGGTTACTAGATTGAATATATCTTGTTTTACTAGTAGAGGTTATGTTCAACATACAGATACAGTGCACTTTCTAGTCTTGTAGAAACTAAGTTATCAGACTAATACTGCAGTAAACCAAAAAGCCCAACCAGTGAAACAAAGGGGATATAATCATGCTTCCTGTCTGTAGCCTATTTAATTGGCAAATGTTCATTGCTTCCATTTATGCAAGCTGACATGGATGCCTTGTGAGGGGCAGGGCTTGAATTGAAATTTCTGGTGTTGTTGAAAGTGTGAATATTACTAAATATCTCCTTTTTTCTTTCTCAGTTTCTTTCTGATTGCCTAGGAAGCTAAAGCATGCCAAACTAACCAGGGAAACACGCACATATATATATATATATATATACACACATATATATGTGTGTCTATGTATATAAAAACCTAGAGTTTTTTTAAT
>VZTY01008652.1:32043-64857 GCA_013400935.1 Turnix velox
ATATAAAAAATTTTCAACCTCTCTAGGACTTGAGTGTCCCAAGACTCATGATCATTCTTCTGTGATTATTCCTGATTGAAATGACACTTTGTTTTTCAGGGAGCAAACTACTGCACTGCCATCTCCTTGTGAGTGGGACTGGGAGAACAGCTGTAAACCAAGACCAAAGCATCTCACAGCAAGCAGACGAAGACACTCAAAAATCATTGTTCATCAAAAGGTAATCATCAGTTTCAAATAGTTAGAACTGGCCGTTAGTTCAAAATTACATTAACTAATTCCAGCCATGTACTAAGTATTTTTTTAGCTATGTCTTTAGCTACAAGTTTTTGAGAAACTATACTTAATGTTGTACATTGAAATCAGTTCTTTTAGATTCCTGAAGCAACTTAGATTGAACATGTGCACATTTGCTGGAAGTTTGATGATGTACAGCGGGCCTCTGGAAGAGGAGAGAGTTCTGCAATGAACTCAATAGTCTGCTAAAGTTATGCAAATAATAATGTGCAGGCCTGTACTAGTTCATCTGTTAGCTAAACACTGGTAAAGAATGTATTTAATCTATTGTGATGTCTTCAGCAATTATAAATATTTAGCATGGGTTTGGGGATAAATAAATTCCTTTAAGCATGGAGAATAGCATTAATAGGAATTGCTTCATGGCTCAGTAGAGTCCTGGGAAACAAAATAGCCACACACAGGGGGAGTTGTTTTGCTGCATATTTTCTTACAGTACATCATTAAGGTAAATATAATCCCTTAGCATTTTAACCTTGCTTTTGAAACCTTTTCCCAAGTGCTTCCAGAGAGAATATAAAATGTGTCCTTAGTTTTATGTGTTGATCAAATATGCTTGGCTCATTTTTGCAAGTCATTAACAGATGACAATTTTAAGAGAGCAAATGGCTTTTATGCTGGTGTGTCACAGAACTGAAATTAACTTACCTTCCATTCTTGAGAGATTAATAGCTATTACTGCTGTAGTAATTTACTTGAGAATGTGGGTATCAGTTGCAATGTTTTTCTTATTTGTAATATATTTTACTGAAGCCATTCAGCTCTTGGCTTAATGTTCTACAAGTGTGGGGAGATGGTGTTAGTTAATAAGACTCTGAAGATGTGATAGAAAGGAAGGGGGGGAGGGGTGGAGAAGCTGGCATTCTTTAAAATGATAAACAGCCAAGATCTGTTCAGTTAGGACAGTGTGTGGAGGAAAATATGGTACTAGAATATCAGTGAAGTGTAGCTAGGCAGGAATGCCCCAGTTGAGGTCTCCAGCAGACTCCAGCGTTTTCCTCAAAACAAAAAGCTTCCATGGAAGTGGTATGGTATGCAAACTTTACACAAGGGAATGTGCATACTTGCAAGTCCAACTCCTATTGAAAGAAACTCCAGAACTGTATATTTGCTGTGGAAAAATACCTCAGTAGTTGAGTCCAGGCACCTTGCCTCTGGACTCCCAGGAGTTGAGAAACTGGCAAGTGAATGGCTGATGGCTGTGTCTATCTGATTTCTCTGTGATGATTGTTTTTACTATTCTCCCTTGGACTCTCACCAGCTCATTTAATTGCTTCCTCAAAAACAGCCCCAGAAAGTGAGCACAGTACCCTCGGTGGGACCTCCTGTTTAGCGAATAGGGCTCAAAAACTGTTTTGTTTCTTAATGAGCTCATCAGCAGGAGGTTTGCCAGTATAAATAGGATGGGGAGAGGCAGAGCTTTGAAGCATAGTTTTAGTACTTTCTGTAGAGGACTAACTTTTACCAAGAACTGCTGTCTGGAGGTTTGTTTTTTAAATTAACTTCTGGATCTGGAAAAAAAAGTTTTATGTATGTTACATCTTATGCATTCTGCATATTCTTTTGTTTGTTCTTAATAAGTATGACCTTCAAGCTAATAGGATCTTTGTTTTTTGTATCTTGTCGCCTTTATTTGAGCCTTAGGAGTTGATTACCACGGCAAAATTTCTGCTGTTGTAGGGCTTGACTTTTAGTGAGGGAAAGGATAAAAGCCTTACTAAAAGCAGCTCTGCAAGGAGTACTCAAGAAACATGGAAAAGAGAGGAAGGAAATGAGATGTAAACAAAATGAATGTTCAAACAGAATGTGCTCAATGTGGTGCCTTCTGCTTGATGTACAAGTTGGGGGTGGGGAAGACATTTCCTTTCAAGCGTTAATGCACGCTTTTGTGTGGTGGTTGGGGAGAAAAATAGTACATGCCCGTGTGGTTTAGAGCTGTTTAAACTACTTTGTTTTTTCGTTCTTTAGAATAACAGTACTAGCTTTTGTAGTTTCTTAAATTAATGGAGGTCGAAGTGCAATGCCATAGAGATGCTGCAATTAGCATTGTCCATAGAGGAAGGGGGCTGAGTCAGTTTGGGTAGAGTCACTGTCAAGTCCCTGGTTCACTCTCTAGCAGTAGGTCAAACTATTTCACTTGCTTGCTTTATTTACCAGTGTAATTTTCAAAACACTGCAGTGCAGTTTTAAATACTTTGCAGATAAAAGTATACTTAGAATAAATAGACTGTTTCTTCATTCTCCCAACTTTACAGAGGTATTTGATAATAGCAAAAAAATTACATTCTCATTCTGCCTTTATCTTGTGAAATGTGCTATACATCTATATTTTCTAATCTGCATAACCTTTGCAAAGGTGTATCAATACAGAAAACAAACAATCTTGTGCTGCTTTTAGCAAAATAAACCTGCAGTATGTGAGATCTGGTAGAACTTATGACTGATATTTCAAATGTGTTGTGAAACGTACTATAGCACTGTATTTCATACTGTTGATATCTCTGGTGCTGTTACTAGTTGTTCAGTGTGTGAGTGTCACAGTATGTTTTTCTCTTCTTGTGAATTTGAGTTTATAATTGGCTTAGAACAGTTCTATGTCTTGCCCTAGGTTTCTATCTACAATTGTTTTGAAGTGTGTAGGTAAATCTGTATGTCTACTTTAAAAAACAAAACTTACCAACCTTAACAAAAAATATCCTTACTGTGAGGTCAAAATAGGCAGCCAGAAGAGCCACAGAGGATTCTGCACTGCTGGTCACTTCAGAAAAAGTACATATGAAGTGCAGGGTGGTGTTCACTATGCTGGACTTTGTGTTTATTTCATAGATATCTGTGCTTGCTTTCTAAAAGAACAGCCTTAGAATCGCTGCTTTGAAATCTGGAAGGTGTGTACAGCCAAATGTTTTCTTACACCAGACCAGAGATGGTGAATGTATTGGAGCCTGAAAGCTGCTTCTTTATGCTACATAATCACAAGGTGCACTTTGGGAGTGGAGACAAGGGTCAGGATAATGAACACATCACTGTGCTTTAAGCTGATACTCGAGTCATGCAGTAACCCAGAAATGACAGGCAAATTCTGATGGAAGAGGACCTTAGGAGATTAGTCCAGCCTCTTGCCCAAAACAGGGCCAGCTGTGAGATTAGAACAGGTTGTTTGGGGCTTTACTCACTTGGGTTTTGGAAACCTCCTAGAAAGAAATGGTATAAACTCTCTGTGTGCTAGGTCCATGACTTGGCCGCCCTCACTGGATAAATTACTTTCCTCATATTCATTGTAATCTCTAGTTTGACTTTTTGCCCATCATGATCTGTCTTCCCACCAGCTACACCTATAATGAAACTGGCTGCATCACTTCAGTCTCCCCCAATCAGCACTAGTGGGCTGCTGTTAAGTGTCCCAAAGCCAACCTTCATCCTGGCTTAACAAGCCCTGTTGACACAACCTCCTCTTGCATGGCCAGAGCTTCAGCCATCACCATTTTGGTGGCCCTCCAGTGGATTTACTTCTGGGCATGGTAATAAGTGCTGAGATAGTATTCATGGCTTCTCTTCTCCAGTCCACTCAAGATAGAGGTTAATATTACTATGCCATACATGTGATGTAACCCCAGTGTAGAATTGCATGTTTGAACCATATGTTGTACCTGAGCAGTTCTTGAGTCAGAGGTCAGCTACCTACGCATCCTTTAATCCTGAAGGTTGAATCTGTTTGGTCCCAGCTTGCTATATAAGGAAACATATGTAATTGGATTTATGAATCATTTACGTAGGACTGGGCTGACTGATTTGTGTAATTTTGCAGTCTGATGACAAACAGCAATCTAAAGAGATTGCCTGGAAGGGAAGAGGGAAAGGCTGTTTGGCAGCATGGTATTTTTAGAAGCTCCTATAGTGGCTTTCATCAGTAGATCATGAACACTTGCTTACAAACAAAAGCAAAGCTGTCATCTCTGTTCAGATGGTTCAGAGTCTGGACTAGCTGCCTACATACCCAACGTGAAAGGAATTGGTTCCTGCTTGCCCTGCTGTCTAGCAACACTACCAAGTGTTGAATTTGAATATTTGAGGAAAAAAAAGAATAGGAACTCGATGTCAGAGGGTACAGTTAAACAACTTGATGGTGGAGAGGTGGAAGAGAGAACCTGAATCACAGTGTGGTAACCAATCTTGGTTGCTGCAGAAAGTTGCTGAATAGCCTTACGTGGTTGATAGGAATAACTGAGAGGCAGATGTTCCTTTTAAATTTGTATCCTATAGTGTAGTGTTAAATGGGTGTTCTGTCTGCTGAGGCTGGAAGCAGGACAACTGCTTCATTCGCAGTAGCATTAGATAATTTGTGGAATACATCCTTGGTTTTGCATGACTCAAGCTACTATCTATATTAGTGCTACACAGACCATAGATTCAATATAATTGTAGTTAAAGAATGTCTGCTTTGGTTACTTAAACTGAAAATCTCAAGGGAAAGTGTCATCACTAACAGTTACTTGCATGTTTCTCAGAGTTTATGCCTGTTAATCTTTCCATGGAAGTTAATGTTGAAATCTTTACGTGCCTAAGTAACATATGATGAAATACCCGGCTTATGATACTGCTTTGAATGCAAAGAACAGAGCTGCACATTTACAGCAAAATTTGTGCAATTCTGACATGGTATGTTGGTACCCACCTTTGCCCTTCATGATGTATTCCCCCAGGACTGACTACAACTCTGCATAGGAGTGAAAAGTGTACTACAGCTATACCTAGAAGTCAAAAGTGCATGCAGCCATGCTCCAAACATTCTGAAGTGCACTCGGAACTGCACAGAGAGAACAGATCATTTTGCAGAGTGTGTCCTGGGACACCATTTTCCTATCCCAGGTGAGATTTGGCTAGTTTGTGAGTCTCCTGTATACTCATGATTTACAGAGCAGACTCTGGTGGTGTTTAAGAGAAATTACCTCAGAAGGAGAGGTTACATCTAATTATACACTTAAGGATATGAGCCACTTTAGGCTGCAGTTTAGGGGCTTGGGTTTGTTTTAATTTAGGTTAAAAGGAAAGAGAGTGGGGATGCTGTCCTCTACTGAAGAGGACCATTGCCCCTCATCTTATGGCTACATGCCTTTGCAAACAGTCCCTCCCATCTTTCAGGTAGGCCCCCTTCTGGTACTGGTAGGCTGCTATGAGGTCTCCCCAGAGCCTACTCTTCTCTAGGCTGGACACAGGAGAGGTGCTCCAGCCCTTGCATACTCCTTCTGGTCCTCCTCTGGACCCTGTCCAATAGTTTCCTGTCCTCTTTTTGCTGAGGGCTCCATGGGTGTATGCAGTACTCCAGGTGGGATCACATGAGAACAGAGTGAAGGGACAGAATCACCTCTCTTGACCTGCTAGTCTCAGCTTTGCTGATGCAGTCAAGGATGCACTTGGCTTCTGGGCTGCAAGTACACACTGTGACTTATGTCCAGCTTTTCATCCACCAATACTCCTCAGTCTTTTTCCACAGAACTGCTCTATCATATCACCTCTTGGTCTGTATTGATAACAAGGATTGGCACAGTCCAAGTGCAGCATCCTGTACTTGTTCTTGTTGAACTTCATGAGGTTTGCTCAGGCCCATCTCTCCAGCCTGTTTACGTCCCTCTGCATGACTCCTGTCCCTCCAGTATGTCAACTGCATCACTCAGCTTGGTGTTGTCAGCAGACTTGCTGAGGGTGCACTCAAAGCCACTGTCTGTGTTACTGATGAAGATGTGAAACAGCACCAGTGCAGATCCCTGAGAGATGCTACTTGTCATTCCTCTCCACCTGGACATCTAGCCCGCTGCCCTCTGGATCCAACCATCCAGCTAGTTTGTATCCACTGAACAGTCCACTTATCAAATCCATATCTCCAACTTAGAGTGAAGGATGCTGTAGGAGGACCATGTCAAAGGCTTTAATCCAGATAGATTATATCCATGGGTCCTTCTATGTCCACTGATGTAGTCATTCCATTGTAGAAAGCTACTACTTTTGTGTTAGGTGGCATCACTCTCCTCTTCTAAGGCCTACTTGCATATCCACTTTAGGAGGATAGATCTGTCAAGGGACAGGAAGTTCCCGGGAATGCTTGAAAGTCTTATTCTCTGTGGGTGAACTGCAGGATAAGTAACTTGTGATTAAGCTGATAGTTACATCAGTTCATGTCGTTGGTATAAGCACGTGGACACTTGACCAAGCTCTAGATGGGGCATAAACACTAGAGGTGACTTGCTGCTAACATCTGCAGGCTGGCACAGGGTCATTTGTCTGCTGGTTCTGGTAGTGTAGCTGTTTGACTGGAGAAAAGAAAGAAGCAAGCAAGGAAAGATATGTGTCCTCTGTGAGGCAAGTGAAAAGTTTTATGAAAAAACATTAGAAAAATTTTGATAAGTTCAAATGGCTTGTTTTAAATCTGTTATTGCAGGGAACTGGATGGAGATAAACTAATAGGCCCTTCCCACATAATAATTTTTAGTAAGGGTTTGAAAAGCAGCCTGTTTCGCTTGCATAACTGTGATTGGTTCCTGCGTCTGTGTTGCACTTACTTCAGGCTTGCTAAGCATGTTAACTTTGGTTGCTGCCCTCCAGCAGAGGAGAATATAGACAGACAACCCCGCTGTTAGTGATAACTGCACATCTTTGATAAAGTTATGTAACATGCCAAAATGAGGCTTCAGGCCAAGCCATGGCTCTTGTCTGGAACAAGAAGCGATCCTTGGCCTTGGACAGGATAGGTGGATAGGTCCCTTAGTACTGCCCTGACTGGCACTCCCTGTGCTCACCAACTGGCTTGCATCTGGTGGGAGAATTGGGAGTCCCAGCTCTTCATCTGCAGCCAGATCCTGTGTGGAGGGAGGCAGCTGCAGGAGAATGGTGCTCTGCTTTCTACTACTGGGAACTTGATACATCTGTTAAAAGACATTGGGATCTAGTGGCTTCTCCTTTCTCTGTCCTACCTTACATCTGAAAACTGCTGCCTTTGAAAAAGACTGTTGCCATCTGGCTAGAAACAGACAAATTGATACTGCACCTAAAACAATGTAATTGTTTGCATGATAATCCTGCCATAGCCTATCAGAGAAAAAAATAGCTTGTGTTGTTTTCATTGTAATTTCAAGGAGGAAAGTACTGTACAGTGGCTTTCTCTGCTGATGCTGTGGTTTAGTATCTTATGACAATGTTGCCAGCCAGTGCTTGTTCTTTGGAAAGTCGCCTCCAGATTGCAGAGATGTGCAGAAACACTCAGCAGGGCAACAGCTGTTTCACCTTGCCCTGCTGTGTGTTGCATGGGGAAATTTGTGATGCCAGACGCTCTCACAGAAGACTGCAGAAGTGAGGAGCCTGGCATGTCACTCTTCCAAGTCTTGGCTTCAGTCATATACCAGACTATTGTGTTGCAACACAAGTGGATGGTATTACTTGTTTGTAAAACTGAGAGGAGAGACCAGATGAAAGGAGAGCAAAGTTCATGATTTGGCATTTTTCTGCCTTTTCCTCTCCAAAATGGAGGGTAGGCCATACAAAGTAACATGCTGGTTTTATTAGGTTTTTTTTAAGTTTTAGATAAAGAAAGCTCTTCTCTTTCAGTTTGTCCTTGTTGTTAATTTCTTCCTTCCAAAAATTGATTCAAATATTGACACATCCACCCAAAATAATGTAACTGCAGGAATAACACTAGGAAAGAAATTGTTATTTTGATATGAAAGTGTGGTTGAACCTCTGTTCATCTTCCTCTCCTTAGTGCCTTTAGTGACTATCCATTTCCATGAAATCTCAATAATACTTTTACCTTTTAAAAAGCATGCTCTTAAAATGTGCTTTAAAAAAAATACATAATTGCTGCTTCAAAACCAAGCAACTCAGCCTTGAATTAACAGCAGCAGCACTGACTTTCAGACTGAGGAGTGGGTGAATATGGAAAGGAAACCCAAGAGAGTCTGCAGACTTGGAGAAGCAAAGCCATCAGGTGCTTGAAGGCTTTGAGGTCCATGCCCTTCTACAAATACCTGCTACCAGAAAAGATAGCGCATATCCCTCTGCCAAAGCCATGGCCGTGGATGCCATCGCAAAGTCTCTCCTCAGAAATGCGGCCCAGGCTCAGACCAGGGGGGGGGCATCTCTCTGCCTTTTTTTCCTGTGGCAAGCGTCGGTTTCTGACTGCTGCCAGAAATATTTTTGTAAACGGAGAATAACAATTCCTTTCTTCCCAGGGAGAATGAAAATGTTTCTTCTCCTCCCCAAGCCGTTCGCGGGCTTGATTGGCTGGCGGCGGAGGCCGGCCGAGCCCTGGCGATACAAAGTCGCTCTGTGGCTGGCACCTCAGTGCCGCCTTTGTCCCTGGCGTACTCTGGCCGCCCCGATTTCCCCAGGCGCTCTCAGGGCAGCGGTGCGGAGGCGGGGGACTTGCACGCCCAGGACGCGCGAATACGAAGGCTACCGCCTGGGACGGCAGGGCCAACAATGTTACCATGGGAGCCACTCAGGGCACCGCGGGGAGCGAACCACGGGATCCCGCGGGGGGGGCGGAGCAGGTCAGTAGCCTCCCCATCATTCACCGCCCTCACCCTCCTGCTGACGTCCATCCCCCCCGGCTGTGGTAGTGTCTCCGCGGTTGGACCCTCGCCGCTGAAGGAGAGGGTCGGCGGCGGGGTCGGGGAGTCTGTAGTGCCGGGGGAGGGGGCTGCGGTTGCCGTAAGGAATGTTTTAACAGGTGTGAGCAGGTATTGAAACTTACCTGCGGCTTCCGCCTCCCGGCCAACCCCTCACCACCCGCTCTCTGAGGCGCGGAGCGAGCTCCGGGCGCCACGGGGGGGGAGCGGGGAGTGTTCGGGTACCCGGAGCTGCCGCTCTGTGTCTGCAGCCCCGTTTCTGGAGCGCCAGAAAGCAGGACTTGTTTTCGTGTTTTCAAGGACTCCTTGCGTTCAGGATACAGGTCAGTGTTTTAATCTAAATTCCTCCCCTCCCGTTTCTGCGGGGAAACAAACTTTTCGTTTGAAGTAGGAAGTTCTCTCTCTGGCTCCCGCTTTGAGTTGTTTGATTGTTACTAAAGACGTTACATTTTTTGTGGTGCAACAGGTTTTCCTCTCCCCGTTGCTGCAGCTCAGCAGCCGTGGTTCTCGGCGGCACCTGCCGGCAGCAGCTCTGAAACGGAGCTCATCCTCTTCATCTCACTCTCCTCCTGCGCCGTGAGCGGGAGCCATACACAGACGTTACCTACTTCCCCTCTTAGCTCGTTTTGTGGCTTATTGGTAGTGTTAGTACCCATCTTCTGTATGGAGTCTAATTTATCTGATACACCACGTATTGCACGTGTTACAAGTGTTTGTTGGCCGTTAGTAAACTACTGTTGGTACATTATTTTGTGGTGTTATTTCCAGAGTGTGTTGTCTTGGGATGCTTTTTTTCTTTCTTGGGGGGTGAGTGGTGAGGGTTGATCGATTCCCTCTTTTAAATAAATGACAAAGGTTGTGCAGCTGACCTCGGTAATTGTCCCACTCTTATCCCACCGTTCTTGTTCTATTATCTTCATCTGCTGTACTTGTTTCTTGTCTTCTGATCCCATCTTGTAAGCATTTTGATACAGATCTTGCGTATCTCACACCTCTATTGCTGCAGTACCTTTAGTGAATAGCGAGGTATAAGTAAACAGGCATTATTTGCTAATGGTTCTGGTGAGAGCAACACAAATGTGTGTGATACGGTGTAGGTGTCCTGCCTTGCAGGAGCCTTTTGGGGGTCATATTTAAATGTGTTGTTGAACTGAGATGAATAGAAAGCTTGTCTCTGCTCTTGCAAACTATAGCTCCTAACAGATGCTCTCTTTGCAGATGTATGCTTTAGATACTGTTTCATTTCTCAGCTGTGAGCCCACGCAGAATGCAAGTAGGTTGTAGTGCCCAAGAATTCAGAGGCAGCTTCCCTGTCAGCAGAAAGAGAGCTGATCTTTCCTCCTAATGTTTGAGACTGAGAAAACTTGTGTTTCTTACAGTTACTGAATTTAAGTAGAGAGTAATTGCCAGTATAGCTCCTGCAGTGGATATATTATTTGTATTGCATTTATTAATAAGACCACAGTCCTTTTCTACAAGGTCAACAATTTACTAATTATTTTGTAGAAAAAGCCAGAAAATGTGTTATTCATGACTGTATTAAAATTGCAAATGAACTTAAAGTAACTTAATATTTTAAAATGGTATTTGGAATGTTTTTCTTGTCATCAAAATTAAGAACTTGCCAAGAATTTTGTATGATCTGTGCGGTTAAGACAGATGCAATACCAGCCTTAAGGCAGAATTATGATCCTGAATGCATCTTAGCTGGAACATACAATAGAAATTAATATATTCATGTGACTATTCTTGATGCTGTGCACTCGAGGAATCTCTATCCAGTAACTCAAAAATGCAGTCCAAATGAAAAAGCTCTTAGAAGGCCTACAGTGTTACTGGTTGACTAAATAGGCAGATGATTGTCAGCAGTTTTCCAGCAGCTGTGCCCTATTAAAAAAAATCAGCAGTATCTTTTTTACGTATTCTGCTGGCAGTTTTTAGGTTTGATAATCTGCATCACTGTTTCACAACTGAATTTTGGATAAATGATTCTTGTTAAAAATGCACAATGAAAAAAGAAAAACTGCAGAAAAACCAACTGTGATCTAAAGACTTACACAACATCAAAAAAAGATATATTTATACATTATTTATTAATTTCTTAATAATTCATGTACTTAGCCTGCCATATCTTTACCTTGCATATATGCATGCCTATTCTGTGATGATTATTTTGGACACTCACCCCTCATGATTCTTAGTCAGCATGCACTTTTTGCAGAGGATGCAGGATGTCCAGCTAAACAGTTCAAACAAACAGAGCTGTCAGAGATAAATTGTTTGCCTTTGACTGAACTGACCAGCTTGCTGCCAGTGTCTGTGCATGGCACTGATTGCTCTTTTTTCTTTGTTCCAGCACTGCAGAAATCTTTTGGGTAATGTGGATTTCTCTACTGGCCAGCATTGAGGGTTCTTCTCTCTAGACAGTGTTTCAGAACCCTTTTTGAGGAGCTGCAAAATAGGATGAAAAACACTCTGGTTTTTAATTACTTTGTTTTCCTAGGTAATTTTTACTCCAGAAACAGAAAGTGCTTTTGGTTATTTAGACCTTGTTATTAAGTTGATACATGGCTAAAGTGATTGAAATGACAGTTGGATAGCTGTTAGCCAGAGCATGTGTGCATGCTCCCTAGAGGATGCCATCACAGCTACTGTTTCCATGTACTTGCATTGTTTCATCTGTAGGCTGCATAATGGTTACAGTTTGGCTGCAAATTTTTATTTTCTAGTATTTAAAGTTTGTGAATGTCTTTGTAGTTCAGCCTCAAAGGATGTTCCTGTCTCAGCACATTTGTCAGCAAATGAAAGGGAGTTCCTGCTGGTATGTGCTTTTCCTGAATGTCTTGTTACAGTAAGTCAAGTTGCAAAAATTTTAGGGTCAGAGTTTTGAAGACATAGTGTTGATTGCAGATGGATGTTTTGGGGCATTTCCTGTATCTCCTATGCACTCCTAGCTATTTGTAGTAGTTATATATAGTAGTTCAAGATGGGACAAGAAGGTGGGGAAATCATCAGTTGTGGACCTCAGATACTCTAGTCTAGCTGTTAGTAGAATGCAAAAAGCTCTGTATCAGTGTATCTTTGGTACATCCATTCTTTGCTGTCCCTCTGGTGTATGTGAAATAATCTAATCTGTTATTTGTGAATGCCTTTAGTATGTTTTGCCATTTTCTGTGTGGCTTTTTGTTCAACAGTTATTATGATGCCTTTTAAATTTTGACATTGCTGTGTTGTTAAATTAGAAATTCACTAAATTTCACCCATTAACTTCTCTAACTGCTGTACTAATTTGATTTTCTTTCCAAACTTTGTCCTGTTTTACCTTGTCAAAGGCAATAGATGCATTGTAATATCTTCTGCACCAGTAAGGATGGAGTGAAACTGTTGTCTCGCAGTGATTTGAAAACAGATTGATTTTTTTTTTATTTTTTTTTTAATTACCTTCTGTAAAGCTTGTTAGTTACTTTTTGTTTCAGATGGGGAAAAAGAGCAGAACATTTCACTGTTTTGGTCTCCGTGTGTCTGAAGTTCCTTGAAGTGTGTAGTAATTTTTTATGTGGCTCAAACCACAGGAAAAAAATCCTTTATTTTTAACCTCGGTTAAGAATTGACTTGCATTTGCTACTGAACTGAATTTTGCTCTGGGTAGTAATTTAGTGGGAGCATTTCTAAGCCTAAATTACCCTGAGATTTTTAATTTCCTTTCAGTCACATGTGCAAAAGGATTCTCTTGCTTTTCTTTCCCACTTCTTTTCAAAGCTTGCTGTGGTCTATAGAAGTGACTAATAGTCGCCAAAGAGGCAGTGATAACTGTTCTGTCACGCACCAATCTTGTTCTGGTCATTTTATCCCTTAGTTTGCAGTTCAGTGGAAATGGAAGTGTGTCATAGGAATACGTCCGATTAGTTTCATTTAATGATTGGAGCAAAGCCTGAAGTTCCTTAAATTGACATTGCTTGCATATGAAATGTTGACTTAGTAGAAAGGTTGCACTGAGTGTTCTAGTTTCAGAATATTCTGTTGGCATCTTCCAAGGGAAGAAGGAATGGCTGCAGATAAACTCAGATTAGTACTTTGGGAATGAATCAGCCAAGTGAAAGTTACTGTCCTGATACTGAAGAACAGGAGTAGCTTGCTTCACCCACCACCTCACCCCCTTTGTTGGTTCATTTGCTATTGGTTGACCATTGTCATTAACACTTTTGATAGGAATAATTTCTATATAAGTTGCTTTTTATGGTATGTTCAGGCAATAGTTAAGTCATGTACTATTACATACCTGGATAATACACTTCAGCTCCACATGCAGCTTTGTACAAGTATTGAGAAGAATGAAAAATACTTGAATTTTGCTGCTCTTACCTGCTCTTATCTGCTCTCCTATTGCTTTCTTACTTGAAAGTGTTGTGTCAGTGTCACCACGTGCATGGTTTCAGTGTAACACAAGTTTATGCTAGGTGACTGGCTGCTGGTGACAAATCCCAGAAGAGTTCAGGGCTGTGGGGAACATGTAGTTCTATTGTTTGAAAAAGCAATACTTTCGAGGCCCTTGTGAGGAGACTGTGCTGTGAGCAAAGTTATTCTGAGTATGTGTTACTGAAGCAGGTGCAGCTGGCTTAATCCACTGTCTTGTGGGAACGAAGATTAGTGATTTTTATCTTTTTGTTTTGTTTCTTTGCTTGTTTTGTCTTCTTCCAAATGCATCAGGATTAATATCAGTGGCCCTAAAGCCTTCAAATGCGATCCCAAGATGTGTATCCGTGCATCCTGCTTGTGGATAACAAAAATTACTGATCTCCCTTTGCTTTCACTTTAGTGATGTATATATACATGCTATACATTTCACATAGTACAATGTATGTGAAAATTTAGGAGTGAACTTCAGCAATGCTTTCTGGCATGTCTGGGTAGGCTGCCGAGGCACCTTGAGAGGGTGAAGTGAGTTACTGAAGACCTGGGAGGCAGGAGTGCAGTGGCAGAAGGGAAGTATGACTAATGCGCCTAGAGAACAGCTAAGAGCTGGCTAGTGAGTCACACTACTTGTTGTGTCAAGAGTCCAAATGGTGCTGAACATGAGCTGATTTGAACGTGCCATCCTAATTTTGTAAACATCTGATATATTTTTAATTGTCCATTTCTAATTTTTTTAACAGATTAGTTTTTTATTATTATGGGTGGTTAAATGCATTTTAAGCTTTTATTTATCTATCTTTATTGTTCTACCAGTGACTGATTGTTTGAAGTTTTTTTGGTGAGGTTTGTGATACATCAGTGATAGTTGATTGAAATTATTTGAATTGTGTGAATTTTATAGGGTGTTTGTCTTGGATGCGGTGAAGTATGCCATTAAAATGTATGTGTTACTGAGACCCTTATTCTGGTTAATTTCCATCAGCCGAGAAAAGAGAGCTAATGTTACAATATGTTACAATCTTACTGCCACCAGAGCACTCAAAAGTAAAACACTTCCAAAGATATGGCATATCGTTCTTCTGTTAATAGATTTAGGATACTAGAAACCTTAACAAGGAAATAAAAATCTAGTGTGGCTTGGGACTAAGCTCAGAAACTAACAATAGTACCATTGTTTGATTTGCCTTGTGTTATGACTGGATGATTAAATATAAATGCTGACCTGATTGGATTGTATCCCAGCAATGAATTGGCCTTTTACAAACCATCTACAGGATGCAGTAGACAGGTACCCACGTTGTTTTTCTTGGATTCAGAAGCTGTAGTTTTTGAGTAACAAAGTTCAAGCAATCACAGGATCTGCAAGGACAGTGGAATGGCAAAAACACAGATTCTCATTAATAGAATCATAGAATCATAGAATCATAGAATAGTTAGGGTTGGAAGGGACCTTAAAGATCATCGNACTGGTTTCCACTTGGACAATGAGCCATTGACTGCAACTCTTTGAGTTCGACCATTCAACCAGCTCCTTATCCAGCGAGTGGTCCATCCATCAAACCCATTCTTTTCCAGTTTGGAGACCAGGATGTCATGCGGGACAGTGTCAAATGCCTTGCACAAGTCCAGGTAGATGATGTCAGTTGCCCTTCCTCTGTCCACCGTTGATGTTACTCCATTATAGAAGGCCACCAAATTGGTCAGGCATGATTTGCCCCTGGTGAAGCCATGTTGGTTGCCTCCAATCACCTCTGTGTCACCCTCCATGTGTTTTTGCAGCCCTGTTAGGAGGATCTGCTCCATGACTTTGCCAGGCACAGAGGTGAGACTGACTGGCCTGTAGTTTCCTGGGTCCTCCTTCTTTCCCTTTTTAAATATGGGAATTATGTTCCCCTTTCTCCAGTCAGTGGGAACTTCACCAGTCTGCCATGACCTTTCAAATATGATGGACAGTGGCTACTTGGTGCTGGAATTGGTCACTTCTGCTGCTTCGCTTGGTATTTGAATGTGAGTAGAGAAGCCCAAAGCACTCAAAAACAGTATCAGAAAGTGTATCACTGAAGTTGAATAAATTAATAATCAAATAATGGACCATGTAATGCATATGGTGCTTTGTTTTTTTCTTTGAATTTTTCATTTTAAGATGCTACAAGAGCAAAAGCTTTGAATCAAAGAGTGATGGATTCTGAAGTTAGTTACTTGAGGAATGGCAACTGCACTTACAGTTAACTGCATCTTTTTTTAAATTTTATCTAACATCATGAAATTGATTATGCTCACCCAGTGTATTTAATTTTTCTGCCCATCTTATACTACAGGTATGTCAGAAGAAACATTTTTTCATGATGCCAAGCACAATGTGGTCCTGTTGAATTTAGGTTATGGACAAACTGATGGAGCACATTGACTCTCAGACTTCATATACATGGCTATCTTAAGGAGCAGAAGATACAGAAACAACTTTTAACAATTGGCATTCAGTTTTACAGTTACAGTGAATTACATTGGAAGTCAGAGACATCCTTTAAAGCTGATGTTGTTTAGGTGTTTAGCATTACCTTCTTGTAGCATATACAAAAAAACTTAGCAGCACAAGGTGAGAGTCCAGCAAAACCATTCAGAAAATGAAAGGGCAAATAAACTCTCACTATATGCTGTGTATATACAAATGCTACTTACACAAATAGAACCAATCTGTCAGCCTTTCACCTAGATGAACTTTGATCTTCAACTAAAATTGTTTGACTTCAAGTTTTTATCTCTTGAAGCGTTGCTTTCTTTTTAAAAAAGATGCCTGCAGCTGGGGGTATTGCAAGATAGAGCACATTCAGTGCTCCAAGAGGTGAGGTTTGTTCTTTTCTTTAGAGCCTCCTTCAATACCTGCGGGAGAGTAAATTTGCCTTCCCAAGTCTTCCCCATGGGGCTGGTGCTGCACAGAAAACTTGGGAAAAACTGCTTCTGGCTTTCCTCTGCTAAGCAATGCATGAAAAAGACAAAACCTTCAATGAGAAAATGTTAATTCCCAGCGTGCTACTTCTCAAGAGGCAAAAATTGTTTCCTAAAAAATAAAATTATTTAAAAGACTTTTGCTTTCTTTCTGGGGAGAGGGAAATGGGATATGTGTTCTTCACCAAAATGGCAATTTTATATTTCAGTTAAAGCTTTTTCCCTCAAATTTTCAACAAGTTGTTGCTTCCTGTTGAGGGAAGCTCTGGAACAATGGCAATGTATTTTCACAAGGGTTACGACAGAACTGTTGTTGGGCAAAACATAGTGGACAAAATGTGCTCTTGAAATAGATTAGTCTTCATTTTATGGATTCTAGATGTTCTGTGGGTAAGACCTTCCTGCAGCTGTGTTTTCTGTACCATGCTGGGTTTTTTACTCTCTGCCTTGAATAGGTTTTTGTGTGGCTTGTAATGTGGTATTGTACTGGTTTTTGATGCATCTATGTACAGTGGAATTTATCTAAGACAAGTGTAAACTCCTCTCTCATGTCTTCAACACCCATCCCAGAAAAAAATTAAAATATGTTTTTTATTTGCATTTCATGCAGTGGTTGTAAATACATGTTCAGTTTCATGTTTTGAGTTTGAATTACTCTGATTAATAAATACTGCTGCTTTGCCCTTTCTTGACACTCTCTCTATGCTCCTAACAGCTCCCTCACCCCCCTCTCCCACCCTGAGTGCCTGTTCCTGGTGGTTTGCTATCAGAGCAGTTCAGGTGGCTGATTTTTCATTTACTCCCTCTCGATAGTTAAAGAGGGAACAGGGAATTGTTAAAATGATTGTCCATTAAGCATCTTTGTTTGATCAAGGCACCATGCTGTCTTTAAGTAAGACTGAAATTGCCTACTAGCAGACATTACTAGTGAAATACAAGAAAATTAATTTTAAAAAATCCCATTATATGTGGCTTGAATTTTCTGGCTTAATGAGAAATTAGCAGAAACGGGACCTTCTTCCAAGTGTAAACTTCCTATGTTGGGGTTAAAAGCTGCCTGGAGGGAGAAGCTGCATTCCAAAAATGTAATTTTTGATTCTAGATTCTTCTTTGTATTACTAATACTAAAATGTAGCATTTCTAAATTTAGGTAGATCTGTCATGTACTATCAGTTAAAATGTCATTTAGAATTTTTCAGCTACCTATGTCCATAGTGGCTTGATGCGATTGATGGTTTATCTTTGGATGCATGGTTTATCTTTGGAGTACCAGATGTTTCTCTTCCCAGAATAGAAAACTGCTCAGGGAGAATGTTCATTTCTTTACTATAAACAATGTAATTCATTCTTCAAATAATTGTGGTGGAAAAGCACTTCAGCTTAATTAGGGTGGAATTGGGGGTGAAAAAAGCCTGTTTGGCTGCTGCTGGTTTTTTGGGTTTTTTTTCACTTAGACAAACTCTTTATGAAAATCATTCAAGTGCCAACTTGTTTGAGAAATAAATTAAGCTACTGTGTAATATTGAGTATCGTTCTTTAGAGCAAGAGTGCCATGCTGTGTACCAAAGAAGCAGGCTAAAGCTGTTATTTCTAGAAGTAAGGAAATGCTGTATTTAAGCACCTTTTTTGGGGAAGTGATGTGTGTCTCACTTACAGCATCACTGCACCACCTAGCGTCTCTCTGTGGAATTTGTGAGCTGTATGTCTTGAATCCCAGTTCCTGAGTTTTGCTGTGGATTGTCTGCCTGCATTGGGCAAAATTAATCTGTGGGAAACTTCGTGGCTTTCTTCTGAAATGCCAGGTTCTCTACGTGATTTGCTGGTCTATTCTAAACCATACCCGGCCTATGAAGTAGATGAGTGTTTGGGAAGACAAACTGGATTGCAAAAGACGAAAAGTGGTGTTGGCTTTCAGTGAACTTTGTGAGGATGCTCATTTATAGAGGGAGGAAAGCATCTAGAAAGCAAGCAAACAAAACCACCCACCTTTGAAAGGAAGAAGGGAGAGAATCGGGATTTTTAAAAAACGTTGATTTTGTCATAGTTCACCATAGAAAGAGCTAATAAAAATCAAAGTGCTTGTCCTGATTTCTTTGGTATAATTAGTAAATATTTGACTTTTAAATATACAGGAAGTAGTTTTACAGGGCAGTATCTTATTGGCATGGACAGATTAAAAATTCCCATCGAAACAGTTGATTCCAACTCTGCCAGCTTCCCCAGTTTTATTTGTTTCTTTAATACAGAGTTGAAACAAATCAAACTTTTCAGAGGTTGTGCTTTACCTGGTAATCAGGCACAAGGATGCCTAGTGCCACATTCTTTACTGGCTTATTTTCAGGGTCCAGGTTGCTTGTTATTCCCTTGATTTTTTGAAATTACAGAGTAATTAAGTATTTGCAGAAGTCTATTCCCATGCTTCTATTTTGATGTATTCTTTCCTCTGTGCTGATATGAAAAGTTCTTGTAGCTTATGGTGCTGTTTCATTCCTGTGCACCATCCATAGGGTGCTAATGCAGAGGCTGCTATTAAGGCCAGATTGTGTGATAACCTTCATTATGTTTAAGCATCATTTGTCATTGACAGACGCTGTGGGCTGGATTAAGTGATTTCTTTTAAACTAAAAATCGCATTAATTTCTCAGCTCCAAATCAGCTGAGACTTTGTGTGTATGCAGTTCTATTTCTACCTCCTTGGTCTACTTTTGTCTAGTAAACAATTCTCATTTGATGATTGTTAAAATTCTCATGCACTTTAAGAAGTAAAGGTTTGTCTTTAGATGCCTGGAATGAGCATATTGTACTTCTGTGCTGTTGTAGATAGTTTGCAGGTTATCCCAAGTGACTAATGCAGTTTCTAAGTGAATTATGATTAAGAGAAGGTTTTAACACTGTTGCTTCTTTGGTCATAAAAACAAAGTTTAAGTTCTGTTTGCTGCTGTGGCAGGACATTCAACTTATCAAATCTTTAAGGAGCAAAGGGCTAGAATTAGAATTGTTATGTTCTGTTTATATTTTCTTTAAACAAGACTTTTTAGTTAGCCTTTATCTTGAGATCACGCTAATTCTAGATGTGTTTCAGAAAAAATGTTTCTTGAACAAGATCTGATAAATGTGCTTGTGCTTGTTACCAAAAAATTCCTAAAACCTTAGCCCAGTTGGCAAGGTTTGTGCTTATCAAGTGATCCTTGGAGGAGGCAAAGGCTTTATCTAACTGGTAATTCCTCACTGGAGGGGAAAGAATTGTCTCCATGGCTCTTTTTTATGTGATTTTTTTTTTCTTCCTTCAAAATTTGTCATTCCAGTGTAGAGGCATTCTTACTTGTATAATATGTGGAGTGTTTTTTGTGGCCTTCCTCCATCCTGACAATACAATAATCTTGATGTTAACCACTGTCTTGATTTTACTCAAATATGAAAGTAGAATTGATGATCTCATAATACAAGACTGTCCCTTATGTGTGTTTTGCCTTCATAACCCCAGGAGTTGAAAAAGAGTGCCTTGTTGGAGACTAGTGTTGTATGTTACTCGCAGTGAGTAGGCCATTTTTATTGCTCATTCTGACCCATTCATCATTCTGGGAGCTTGTTTCTTGGTGATGATCTGCTTCTCGGTAGGAGGTGCAATATTGGTGCTGGAGACTATCCAAGAAGTAGGAAATGCTTGTCTGTATTAGGCCATTTATTGGTAGAAAACAATCTCCTTTTTTTGTTAAATGCTTTCAGTATTGTAAAAGAGGTAAATAGTTTTTCTTACCTTCCTAGATCCTAATAAAATCTGCTTTACTAGCAGCTACTTTGTGAAAACATTTTAGTTAGAGCTGTCTTGCTGTCTTACTTTAAAGTGGCTTGGGAATCCTTCCATACTGCAGGGAAAGAGCCAGGTAAAGGTCATGTTCCTTTTAATTTCTCACTATGTTAATTAAGAATATTTGACAGGCTCTGGATATGAAGCATGGCATACGTGTTCATCTTTTAATAGTCGCCTGTAATAGCGTAGTAGGCTGTGGCTTGCAGCTGAAAAAGACTTAGTTGCTACATGCTGATGGACAGATTGCTTCTTGTGCCATTCAGCCTTCACTTTCTGCTGAGGGGTTATCTTGGAGGTTCTTCAGTAACAGAAGTTTTTCTATATCTCTTGAATGCTGATACATTTGTGCCTCCAACATCTTGGTACACCTTTGGAGTCTCTCCACTGCTTGTATCAGTGTTTAAAAGAGATACCTACCCCCATTCTTTCTAGATGGGTAACTTTCTGTTAGAAGTTTTTCATTATCTTTGGCAGAGGACTGTGATTTTAGGGAAAACAGGGACTCCACGTTCTTGGTTTTTGTTCTGAAATCCATGGTACAGATGAGGGGGTGGGGTAAATACATGGGGAGGATATGTTCTATATTTTTGTGTGGTTTTCCAATACAGAGCCCACAAGACCAGTTCAGATTTCCCTTCTGCTTGGTTACACAGACTTGTCTAGATTCTCTAGTTAGGGAAGAAGAAATTAAAACAGTCAGTATGTCTATTTATCTTTTCTTTTGGGGAGACCATGCCAAGATAAGAAAGCTCTTTCATCACCTGGGTGAGTGGAGGAATACCACTTTCTGCTGTAAAGGCTTAGTTGAGACATTTTGAGGTCACTCTCCTGAGTTCTCTGGGAACTCTGTTTTTCTTCTTACAGTCATAGCTTATGGAACAGATCATAAAGCTTAGTTTCCATTGTTGTTTTCCCCACAAATATTTTATTGTGTGGAGAGACTCTCCCAAAAAACTAATTTAATTTGTGTTTCTCATTTCAGTTGAGCTTGCTTTCAAAAAAGAGTTCCTGTTTCAAATGTCTGTAGATAATAGATGGTAGCCAGGTGAGAAATGTGGAAGTCTTGTAGCTGCATCAGTACTCTTGTGCTGGTGTTGAAGTTAGGTTTTAGCTTCCTTTACTCTTTGTATAACGGCATGCAGGTAAGAATGAATGATGGTATCTGGAACAGTTCTTCTTCCTTAGTTTAAAAAAAAAAAATCTTTCTGTTTCATTCCCAGTTATTCAGTAGAGGAATTCCTATCCCAGATAAACAGTTTTCGTCCAAAATAAAATGCCCAATTGCAAAAGCTTTCATCTTGCTTTTAATTCATCAGTCTTGTTGCAGCTTCTGTTGTGACTCTGCAAGAAAATTTGCAGTAATGTTCCTAGACTTTCTGATTATTTTTTAAAAATTTCTTGTCGGATTCCCTTTAAATTTGAGTGGAGTCTGTCCATCTCCTCTCACTCCTTCAGAGAAAAGACAGTCCAAAACCGAAGAAGATGTAAGTCTTTGCTGTTACAGCCATTGCAGTTTGTGGACAGTTTTTAATCTTTTCTTTTTTCCATGTTCTTCCTGTCATTTTCTACTGAAATTTCCCTATTTGTAGTGCTCTTGAAGCTTTGTTTGGAGCAAGAAAGAAGAGAGCAGGAGAGCTGAGACAGGACTAGAGGGGTTTTAAATACATCCTGATATTTGTTTCTGCTTCCTGCTGTTTTTATAAAAATACAGATATAAATTTGAAATGTGGAAGCTTTGAGTCTGTTCTGGGAAATGAGATTTCCTTCAGAAATGTTGGAGATGCTAAACTATTTTGACCAAACCCTAATGAGTGTCTTAAACGAATTCCAAGTGCATGCTTGCTGTGGAAGTGGGATGCCCCCCCAGACATCAGAGCCTGGTGTCAGTGCACTCCTCCTGGACCCAGGTGATGCAATCTGAAACAGTGTTTACCCTCAGCAGCTCAGCCCTGAAGATGGAATCCTGTGTTCAACCTCATGTTGCTGGCTAGTGCAGGGATGGGGTCACCCTCAAAACACGGAACTCTGAATTCAGTTTTTATTTTAAATGGAAAAACCTTTAAAATTAAAAAAAAATAAAATCCCCCGAAACCCCTTCCACTTTTCCTCTGCTGTCTGAGTTCCTTGCTCAGTTCATGTTGTTCCACTAACAGATAATGATATCTGTGGAGAAAGAGTTTGTTTAGCATTCTGTACTGAATTTGACATGTGTTCCGATCAGTTCACTGCCTGGGAAACTTACGTAAAGTCTGGGGAGAAAGTTCGCTTAAGGCTTAAATTTCACAGCATTCACGCAACGTAGATGGAACTGATAGCTTGACCTATTTTCTAATAAAGTCATCTGTTTGGCTGTATTAGAAGCTTATAATTCTTGTAAATATCTTGCTTGATGTTTGAGGGCAAGGGGAGTGTTAGCCATCTGTGGCTGCCATAATTTCGTTTCCCTTTTTGTTTATTGCAACCAAGTCTATGTGCCTGCAAGTGTTGTTTGTATGCAAAGGTTATGTGCAATTGAAGGGATTAGTCACAAATATACAGTTATTTATTTATACAAAAATTAAATTGCTAAGACTTGATGGAGGCTGCTAAACCAGCATTACTCAAAGTAATGGAGTCAGGTCATAATTTTTGCTGTAAAATATTACATAGGTATACGACTTCTCAAATACTCTGCACTGTGTTTCTTAAGCCATTTTTCTTTAAAGTTTCCAGTAAACTCCTGATGGGGTGAAACTATTTGTGCTTGGAAGAAGAATGGCTTTCTACATAGCAGCCTTTTTCTGACTTTTTTTTTTTAAAAAAACCCACAGGCCTCTACAGTGCTGCTTTTTTCCTGGAGCATCAAAATAAGAGTTAGTTAACTCCTTGTAGATTTCCTTGCTGTGGTTTTGATGTGTTTCTGTGTGAAACTGGCAGCAGGATTTGTGTGAGTATGTAGGCCACTATTGTATTAGAATTACATAACCCGGTTGAGTGGTGGAAACAGATGAAAAGACGGACATGTACGACATCCCCTCAGAGATTATACGCTGCAACAATGAAGACAGCTCAAGCGCTGCAGAAAATGTTGTCACATGCAGTCAAAAAGTTGGGGATTTTGAAAGGGCACGTGAGTTGCTTTTTGTTGTATGTTGCTCTGAGTCTTTTCTTTCCCCCTTCCTTCATGTATATACCCCTTCTCTCTCCAACTCACTTTTGTAGTCAGATAGCTGTGTGGTGAGTCTTCTGGGTTTGTTCTTTTTTCAGCATGAATGAAGCTGTTTTCAAACAGCTCTTGGGAGCAAGTAATTGCATAGATCTCTGACTATCAGTGAGAATTGCAACAGCTGCCTGCTTGTAGCACACAGAGGATTTTAGCACTTTGACTAGTTTCCTGCCAAAGATTCCATTAAGCAGTCTATTTTGGGAATGTGGAATACACCTGTCATTGTGGTGTGTGAGCATTATGTAGATTTAAGCAAATCCTGACTACAGTTTTCTAATTAGAAATGGACTGACTTTAGTCACTAATGATTTTGGACTAGCTAATTACAGTAATTTGCATTTACTGCAGGTAGCCTGCTGTGTGAAAACTGCGTGGACTCACAGAACAGTTACTATTGCCGACCGAGGGTGGAATTTTTAACCATTTTGCATACCTTTCTCCAGTGCTTTGTGTGTAACCCTGTGATTCTATGAATTCTATACTGTTTGGGGACTCTTTGTCTTTCCTTACAGCAGAAATATAAAGTAATGGAAAAAGTAGTGAAGGCTTTTTGTAATCTATCACTTGGTGTGTTTAGTGGACACTCATGTTATTAGATGTGGAATACAAGAATTTTCTGATGGTGGCTTCAGTCTTAGTTTCTATCAAATCTTCAACTAATGATTTGTAACACTATAGTCTCTTCTCCCCTCTCAATCTTCTGTTCTCCAGTAATCCATCAGTGCAGGTTAGCATGGTGGTAATGGCAAACAGCAGTACCTTTTATAATGTTAAAGAGATTATTGCTTAGAGATTTGAGGGAGTACAGATGTGTTTTGTGCCTTATGGGCTTCCGAAGTGACTGATTCTCTGAACTGTGTTGTAGAGCCTGCACAGCTTTAACAGGGCAGCAGAACTAGTCCTGTCATATTGGTAATTAGGTTGCACAAAATCAGCTTTGCTGAGTCCATGTTTTCCTTCACCAAAATAGAATGTAGCAAATGCGAGACAGCTTCCAAACACTTAATAATTTCAAAGTGAATTATTCAATCAGCTTTTGTTTCATGTTCTGTAACAATTTTGAGCTAATAACAAACCCCAGAAATTAACAAAGAAAGTTCCTGAGGCAGTAACTGGTACTGTGAGGAACTTTCCCAGGTGCAGATAAGATGATACTATAGGCTCAACATCTTGCAAAACCTTAAGAGTAGTGCCTGTAGGCAGCAGTTAATTTTCTATTCTTACTCTTTTTTTTTTGTGCATCAGCATATATGAGAGAGCAAATTTTGTCAGAGCAAAATAAATTTAACCACAATTAGCTTTGCACAAGTAAAATGTACACATGGGAGGCCTGGTTTTATGGAGGGAAATACCCATAAGCCTACCTGTTTCATACCACTATCTTCACCATGCTTTCCTCATCCTTTTTCTGCAGTTTCACTATGCACAAGCAGTCATTTTTCAGTCTATGCTTTCGTAGGTAGTGTGTTGAAAGGTATGATGTTAGATTTTCTGGAAGAGTAAGGCAACTGTGCTGCCCTTTGTCCCTGAGGGTACTAAGCTGTCATTGATTGCATCCTGCCTTGGCATTTTGCCTAGGCTGGGAGGTAGTGTTGGTAAGAAATTCTTTCTACAGTGCATACTGAATTTAAGTGGTGTTCTTGTTACACATGTAAGTTGTAGAGTCCTTGATACAGTGAGAAGGACAGATAAGGATTACCATCTCTTCTGCTTCTACAGAATCTGAACCCATCTGCTTGCCTTTCAAATTTTACACATCATTTGATACTGCCTCTCATTTCTAAACTTTCTTCAATGAAGTCTGCTGGAATTTAAATGACTGTGAGGCCCTGCTGGTTTTCTGCAGAGCTTAAAAATATCATATAGAAATGAGGGACAGTAATAATGTAGCCAAGGGTCAGTAGTAGGTAAACTGTTTATACATTTTCATACATACCAACAAGCAAGCCTAGTCAATTCCATTAGCCACAGCAGCTTAGAAAAACCTCAAAGTTAAGGAAAAATTTTAAGGTCCTCCATGTAAAGGAATATATCTATGAAGGAAGTGCAGTGTAGTTTAGCTGAAGGGTTTGACATGTCAGCTGTTTATATGGGAACAGTAAGTAATTTCAACATGTGCTTCAGTGAAGTAATTTATTTACCAAACACATACATTTTAATACTGTTAAAAATCCCACTCATTCTTATCTGATCTAGATGAGTAGAAACTTAGAAATAATTACTTGTGTTGTATTTAATGTGAGCCATCCTTTCCTCTAATTATTTTGAATTAATTAGTTAATTAGACCCAGAATGTTTGGAAAACATTCGTTTTCTCTGAAAACAGTGGAAATTTGATACTTTTCAGTTCTGTAAAATACCTAGTAGGAGTGCTGAGTGCTTTGCCTGTTCCCTGAGGATCTCGGAGCAGGAGTTACACTTTAAGCTTGTTTTTTGCTATGCTGAATGTACAATGGAAAATGTAAAGCTGTTTCCTCTTTGGAGAGCTCAGAATCCACTAGAAGAACAAATCATGGTGTTCTTTGCATTAAAGGAAAAACAGAGCTTCTGTCTGAACTTCAGTTTCCTGAGATAACTGAAGGCCACTTTCAGCTGTAAAACCAAATAAACCTATGGCTTGGTATCTGCATGCACGTACTCTTTCTTCTGTTGCTTTACTTTTTGAAGTGTTATGCAGTACATCAAATACTGCGACTCATTTTTCTCCTCATTTTACAGGTCGGGGACTTCAAGGTCTGGCTGTGTACTATATAATGCATCACAGCTGGGTGATTACTCTGTATTGTATTTTAAGATTTGATGCTGGAAATATTTAAGTTTGTATCTTGTAAGATAAACTGATCAGTTCATGATCAGTGCAAAAAAATGTGCAAGAAATAGTTTCTGAGAAATGTCACAGAAATGGACATACCAGTGCTCTGTTTTCCTGTAAAGTTTAATTTCATGAGGGAAACTCAAATACTCAGTTGCATACTTCATTGTGGATGAAATCGACATGAATGAGAAGCAAAAGATCTGCTGAAGGCTTCTTCATTTTGAAAACCTCAGTTAGCAACTGCTAATGTTGTTGCATATTGGAAAGGAAAAGTCTTCAGTTATTGTTATTTGATTTGGGATTGTATAGCTCCTTGATCTGTATTAAATGCTTTTGCTGAATGTGATTTCTTCAGAAAATCAGAATTATTTCCTACTAACTGCTACATTACTAGAATGTGCATAATGTCTTTATACCCTTGTTTTAATGGTATATTTCACATTTGATTTTGATAGTTGCATGCTTTTTGTTTTACTAATTGGTTTCTGTGTGCAACAGGCCTCAGGCATGGAAGAGCTGATATGGGAACAGTACACTGTGACCTTGCAAAAAGTGAGTGAATGCCTATTGTATTTTTAGTTTTCAAATATTCAAGCACTTTAAATATTTAAATATTTTTTATGATAGGCGTTATTAGCATATCTGAGTCTAGAATAGGATTATTTCATTGTCCAAATCGGATGTTTTTCATTTTAAAGCTTAATTGCTAGTTACTTATACAGTAGTAACTAGCAGTGACAGCAGTTAATCAAGCTAACAATTTAAGTGGTACGTTTGCTACTGTTTGGTCTTTCTAATGCTAGTATAATACACAGTGTACCAGACATACAGCTAAATTCATCATTGAGTAATCTTAAAAACAAAGCAGATGGTTCTATCAAGCCGTTGTGGTTAATTTCCAAGCTTTATAGTAATCAACCAACTGATTACAATCCACTGATTTTAATTTTTTAATGCTTTAATATCTACCAGTGCAGAATCTAGTGGAAAGTTACAGTCATCAAAATATATGAAATACATGAGGTTTTTAAGAATTCTCCTAAAAAAATAGGAAGTGCGTCTCATTATGTAGAGTCCTTTTGAATTAAAGAAAGTAGACCATTTCCTTCTGAGTTCTCTCATGGCTAGTCTTCCACATCGTGGTTCACAATGTGTGCTTTAGTGACAGTCTTCCCAGCTGTTCTGATGATGTGGGTTTGGTGAGCAGCTGGCACTTTGCTGCTCACACTTTTCTGCACTTGTTCTGCAATTAACTCAACTTGGTGATCCAAGATAAGTTAGAAGCCTGTCTTACACAGTTTGTTTCATGTGATGAATTGCTGAGAAGGCATTATTTTTTAGGATTACTGAGGTAGACAGGAGAAACAATGTAGAAGCAGACCTTGGTTTGTGAAATCTTCAGCTTTTTGGATCTTTAGTAATTTATAAATAAGCATTACATTTTTGCCTCACTGTAGGACACAGGCCTACACTACTAAAGTCACAGCTGGCTTTTTTTAATTCTTCTGAGAAATAAACACTTAAGGCTGACACCAGTGTAGCACAAGCTGGCATGTGGTGAAATACACATACTGAGTGTGAGTTGGGGGAAGTGCACTCCTTTAATGTTTTGACACTGTGTTAAAACATTTTTTTAAATGTGGTATGATTTGGTAACAGGAGGTCTGTGTTAAATAGCTGATAAAATTAAACCCGCATGTTTAAGAAAATGTATGGGTATGTGCACACATTCTTGTCTGTAGTTTTGTTTATGCTAACCATTCTTAGGTAAGGTGTGAAAGACATCACTTCCTTTGCACCCTGTGAAATATTTCCATGATTTTATGTATGCCGTCATTGGGCATTTATGGACCTGACATTTCTGTGATGGCAGGTTTGATGAGAATCATGTGTTAAGAGTAGTTGATTGTGACAGAGGATAGAGAAATCATAAGTTCTCTGCTAGCTTTTTGTAACTGGGCATGATCATGGGAAAGCTGCTGCAATTTCCCAAGCATAATTAAACAGAGTAGATGTATCTAACAGTAAATTTGGTACAAATAGCCAGTGGAATGGTGGAGCTAAATGCAGACTGAGTAGGTCCTTTGTTTGGTCACTAACCATCACAAGGCTATCTAGTGAGGTTTTGAAACATGGGAACATGTTGTCATGTTACATGGATTTGTAAACCCATTTGTTTTGAATAATACCTAGGTAGAGTCCCAACACAGGTCCATTCACTTTATTCTTCTTTCTTTCTATCAAAATTTGTATGGATGGAATTGAGTTTTGTTTATTTTCTTTTGTTATAAAGGATTCAAAACGAGGATTTGGGATTGCAGTTTCTGGTGGAAGGGACAACCCTCATTTTGAAAATGGTGAAACATCGATAGTCATTTCAGATGTTCTCCCTGGTGGTCCAGCAGATGGATTACTTCAGTAAGCAATTTCTTTGGCATATTTTAAAGAGTATGGCCGTAGAACATGTAAACCTTCTGACAGGCTTGACTGAAATCCTCAGGATTTAATCCATTTAAGATTTGATGCCCGCTTGAAGACCTAGATATCTGGTTTAAATTAAATTAAATCCACCAATCAGACTATACTTGGTAGTGTATATTTTTATGGTGCTGAAAATCTTTTGTCTTACGCATATAAGTGGTACATTTGCTACTGTTTGGTCTTTCTAATGCCAGTATAATCAACAATGTGCCAGACATATAGTTAAATTAATAATGTAGTAATCTTAAAAACAAAGCAGATGGTTCTGTCAAGCAGTTGTGGTTAATTTCCAAGTCTCTTAAGACTGCATTCCTTTTGAAGGAATGGTGAAAGTACTTAGTATTTCTTTCAAGTATACTAGGGAGGTATTTGTTGAGATTTGTCTGAATACTGCTATGGCTGCAGCAGTTTGAAGTTGTGTTGAAGTTCTTCTGTTGAGGTGGGGGAAAAAAAAAGGGAAAATTAAAAAAAAAAAAACAAACAGCCTTGCACTAGTTGTGAAAGACTAGGAGTTCTGAAAGAATTGGAAAAAGAAAACAAAGTTCTAATGATCATCACAAATATCTTTTTATAAGCAAAGTCTTCTTTTGGACATTATTTTAAGTTCTTAAGCTGGGCATAGTTCAAGTACAAAGATATTCACTGCTACTCAAAGTGTAATTTTTAAACATACTGAAAGATTCTTGTAGTATTCACATATCATAGTATTTTTTATAACAAACAGTTTTAAGCAAAACTCCCTAATAAAGTGAATGAAATAGATATGTTCCTACTGGGGAAAAAAAGAGGGAATTTTATGACAGTGTTTTCATGAAGACTTCTCTTTAATCTTTCTTTCTCCCCCCCTCTTTCTTCCAGAGAAAATGACCGAGTGGTCATTGTCAATGGGACCCCAATGGAAAATGTTCCGCATTCTTTTGCCGTTCAGCAGCTTAGGAAAAGTGGAAAAGTGGCTACTATTGTAAGTAAATTACAAACTCTACACTGTACCTGCATAACCAGCCAAGACTTTGATTTTCTGCTATGAAGTATACTTCAAGTACGTAAAGCAAATCTTTGATCAATAGAATGTACAAAGTAAATACAAAGCAAAGACATAAAAAATACAAAGCAAACACATAATTTCTACAGGTAAAACAAATGGATATTAGATAGTAAGACAAAGTTATCCTGAAAACCTGGCAATAAAATGTATGTCCTTAGTATTTAATTTTACTGATTAAAGAGTGATAGTTCAAAAAAACCAAAGTTATGTGAGGCAAAGGATGTCCTGCTTATCCAGACCTCAGCCAAAAATTTATTGTCCGGTATCCTTTGTTAGTTGAGAGAGGCATCTATGGTAATCTTTTGGGGCTTGTCATGTTTTTTAGAGGTCATCAAGAAAAACAAAAAAGTATTCATTCTCACATTCTTGTAAAGGTACAAGAATGCGGTTTCTGACCTGAGTTTTAAAAATTCTCTTACTTGGCTTTAACCTCACATTTAATAAATATTTCTTCTGTATGTGTAAATCTAATTAAATGCTTGTTCTATGAATAGAATTTTTGTTCTTTCCCCCACACCCATTTGAAGTGTGAGGATCGTTAATCTGTTGATCTTCACATTCTGATTGTTGGCGGGGTTATTTTGTGTGTTTGATGTAACACTAACCAGGTGGTGAAAAGACCAAGGAAAGTGCAAGCAGCTGCCCTGAGGAGAAGCCCCTCTCTTGATTATGAAGACAGAGCTTTAGATGTAATGGATGACCACACAGAATTTGATGGCAAAAGTGCTCAAAGTGGCTACAGCGAGAGAAGCTGGCATAGTGGTGATGGAGGGCGCAGCCAAAGCTGGGGAAATAGGCTGGATCAGAGCTACAGAGATGAACATGATGGAAGGGTTAACCAAAGCCGAGACTGTGATAGGGAATACAGCTACAACCGTGACCGAAGTCGTGGGAGGAGTGTTGACAGGAGCTTGGATCAAGACTATAGAAGAGATCGAAGCAGGGGAAGGAGCATCGACAGGGATGGTGACTATGAACAAGATTACAGAGGAGACTACAGCCCACCCAGTCACAGTCATGGATCTCAACCTGATACCAGATATGGAAGGGAAGTGACGAGTCTAAGTCGGGACAGACTTCGTTCCCGAAGTCCTTCCCCTGAAGTACACAGTCAGCATGACTACCTAGGGCTGCAGGATCCAAATGGACCAATCAATGTTCTCTTAACAAAAGGCAGACGTAATGAAGGTAGGTGGAGCAGGGGAGGAGAGATACTGTCTTTTAATACTGTACATTATTTTAGTGGGGAGTAAGGGAAGCTGAATATTCTGGTTTTTTACAGGTTAAATGCTGACTTTTCTAATTGGTTGTTTCAGTTCCTTCATTTTTCTAGTTTAGGGTGATTTTTCTCCAGCACTTTGAACTTACCTTTGAACACAACTGTTTGCTCACATTGTTGCCATTTTAGAAACTGCTGTGCCCTTTGGTATTACATTTTCTCTGTCCGATTCTTCTGGTTCTAGTGAGAAACCTGTATCTGATCATGCTGGAGATTACACTTCATACACCTACAAAAGGGTCAACTACAAGGGGTGAAGAGTAGACACTGCCTTTCTACTTCTCTTCAGTATAATTACATTAGTTCTAAGGATTGTTTGGTTCTGAATACTTAGTGATGTAGTTAGAGAATACTGAAATACAACAAATGAAACAATATTTCCTTGCTGAGCATTGGAGCCTGTAAGTCAAAACCAAAACCCTGATTTTCCATGTTATACACTCTTGTGTATAAACCATATCTGACATTAAGTTGTGCATTAATTTCCGTTCAGGTTTTTTTTTGGGGGGTATGTAGTGGTTGTTTTTGTGGGTGTTTATTTTTTTTTCTGATTTGGCCTGTTGTGCATTTTCTGCTCCAGTAAGTTTTGTATGCAGGAGCTAACCTCTTCTATTCAATGACTCTGGCAACGAGCCCTTTCCCTCCTTCCTCTTTTTTCTCTGCATATAATGTTTCTGCTTGTCAAGATAATGCAGATAGGTATACAAATTAGAAGAATTTTAATGTATATTTATTAAGTTTTACATATAGATAGTAATTTCATAGTAACTTCTGCCATTGGTGTGGATATTCTGCAGGGTCACTTAAATGTAGCAATTTTTTAAAGCAGGTAACTGTTTCTTTTCTGTGGTTCTAGGATGTTCGTGTAAAGAGCCTTGCCTTTCTTTCTAAGAAGCGAATAGACTGATCCAAGTAATTTGGATCAAAGGAAAAGAAGGGGGAGAGTGGGTAGGGAAAAAATCCTTTGCTTGAAACAGCTGAGACACTGCAGCACAGATAGGACAGGGTTAGCATGCAGCAAGTAGTAAAAAAACAGCCCTTTTATTAGCACTTTCAACCATGTCTTCCTCCCTTTGCCATGAAAAATATGATGCAGATTTGTTAATAAGCACCTCCAGAATGAAAGCACTGTTTTGCTATTACTGAAGGTGCAGATTAATCATCCATCTTTGATTTTCTTTTTTTGGACTGCTCGTTGTTTTCACTTTTTGACTGCACAGAAATAGGATAGTTACTCCAGGGCTAAGTGGGTTTACTATATTTGCTTTTCTTTAATCTCATGGTGTAATGAGGTTTGTTGCATCTACACTGTGTAGTTTAAACACAGTGCATCATTGTTTATCTTCTAAGATACAATGGATTATTTCCCTGATTCCAGAATATGGTCTCCGGCTTGGAAGTCAGATCTTCATAAAAGAAATGACCCATACTGGCCTTGCGACCAAAGATGGCAACCTTCATGAAGGGGATATCATTCTCAAGGTCTGTTTTGGTTATATCACTAGCTGTTTTGCGGCACTTGTTATAGTGATTACTCAGGAGTAAGTCATGTTACAGTAAAGTTCTCTATCAGACTTGAGCATAATATGGACTTGTTTATTTACCTGTAGTGTTATTGTTGGCCTTTTTGTGTCTAGATTAATGGTACAGTGACAGAAAACATGTCTTTAGCTGATGCACGGAAATTGATTGAGAAGTCACGGGGGAAGCTCCAGCTGGTTGTCCTCAGGGACAGAAAACAGACTTTGCTCAACATTCCTTCATTGAATGACAGCGACTCAGAAATGGACGGTGAGTCTTAATGTTGATGGATTAAAAATTTCAGGCTCTCTAGAGGGACAAAAAGGAGCTTGTATTGTTTTGTTGTGGTCAAGTTATACTAGGTTCTTAAAAAAAAAAAAAAA
>VZTY01008655.1:0-24613 GCA_013400935.1 Turnix velox
TCTATGATTCTATGATAAGAAAAGCACCAGGCATATTTACACAGGGAAAAGTTATTAACATCCCTCACAGGAGGGTTTTAAAAGAATGGAGTCTCACCTAGAAGATGGCTGGACTGATCTTAGCCCTTTTCTTCTGGCTGGAATACCTACCTCATAAAAACCCAAATGGGCCCCAGAGAACATTTATGTTCCCCAACCTCATCCCTCCCTCTGATTTAAACCAGTCCCCAGCAAGAGATTTAAGACCACCCTGAATAGAGCTGCTTGTCAGGCTGCTCATTTAAGGTCAGAAAGCAGCAAAGCATTTCAGCATGTGTCCACAATTTGGGCACCTGTTCAGCCCTGTTGACTGACTCTTAGATGTTCCCATTTCACAAACAGAAAGGATTTCTCCAAGGTTGGCACTGAAAGGGGTAATTTTGCCAAAACTGAGTCAAAATTCACAGCAGCAGTAGAATTTCACATTTTCATTTGTGAGATTCTTAGCCATAGGCTTCAGGAGGAGAAAATCTCATCCAACAGCACATATGTTGGTTTTGGTTTTTTTTTCTTCAGCAGAAAAAAAATCTCTCTTGGAAATAAGAGAAATCATTTCTTGAAGGAAAATACACACTGATGCTTATGGGACCTAAGACATCCTTGCTAACAGACAAGGTATTGATTGCTCTTCCCAAGTGGGCACATTGAAAAAGCTCTTGAAATCCCTATAAAACATGTTTGCTGTGGTCTTCTGAAATCCTGGATATTTCCTTTTAGAGATCCCACCTTTTCTTTCATGTCTCCCAAAGTGCAAGAACTTCAAGTGTTCAAATAACCAATGCTCATCCCAAAATGTTCTCTTTGACCAGAAACAGGATTTTCCAGTTGCTCTCATCTCTCCAAAACTGCACTTTTAGGTGACTGATTTATTTGCCAATAAAATATTGCCTTGCTCTGGTCATTAGCTAATAGTGGTTAGTTTCTGGGATGAGTATCTAGTTAATGTCTTGCACATGAGCCTCCTCGACTTCTTTTCAAGAAGAAGCCACTGGATCTTGGAAGGCATCATCAAGCTGTCAGCATGAGCTGGAGGACAAGTTAATAAAGGCTTGAATAAATCACTCCAAGCTTGTCAACTCTTCGTGATGATGAGTGGAATACCTATTTTCAGAGGTAAGGAAATATGCATTTTCAGTGCAATGCCATTATTTTAATGGAGCACTGAGTCTTTGTCATGTTAAGCCAGACCTGTTGCCACCTCATTTTTCATTCAGGGTTTTGTGGTGCTCGTGTCTGTAGCTGTTTTGGAGAAGATATGGATTAGGTCCAGGGTGGATGATGAGAAGTGGTCACAGCTAGTCTTGGTGTTTGTGTTTGTGCAGTGTGTTCTTCCTTCCCTCTTTATCTCAGTGCAATGAAGGGCCACCTGGGGGCTTGCCAGAAGTGCAACACACTCATCACAGAATCACAGGATGTCAGGGACTGGAAAGGACCTCAAGAGATCATCTAGTCCAACCCTTCTGCCAGAGCAGGAACAACCAGATCAGGTCACACAGGAACAAGTCCAGGTGGGGTTTGAATGTCTCCAGAGAAGGAGACCCCACACCCTCTCTGAGCAGCCTGGGACACTCTTCTCTCACCTCATCCTGACAAAGTTTCTTCTATATCTGTGGAACCTCCTGTGTTCCAGCTTGCACTCCATCATTGGAGGTCACTGAGAAGATCCTGGCTCCATCCTCCTCACACTCACCCTTTCCATATTTATAGACATTACTGAGGTCATCCCTCAGTCTCCTCTTCTCCAGGCTAAAGAGACCCAGCTCTCTCAGCCTTTCCTCCTGCCTTTCTGTATTTCCCCTCACTCTATCATATGTGTGAACACACTTGGACTGTGGGTGGCAAAAAATGATTGTCAATCCATGAAATCATTTGACTGCTGATTTGTAGGAAGAGGCAGCACAGTTTCAAAGAGAGAATCCTCAGCAGAATTTCAAAGAGAGAATCCTCAGCACATAAAAGATCCACGTGGACCAGCACTGGAATCAACCTCTTCAGAATCAGGTTATTCAGCTGCAAAATTTATCATTACTGTACAGAGCAACTACTGAGTTTATTTTTTATTTGATTTCTTTTCTTGATTGTTGGTCTATTTAAGAAGCACAGATTGAAGGGTGTCTTCCTCAAAGGGAATTTTGCTATTTTAATAGCAATCACTCCGGAAAACTTCTTTGAAAGGTCTGATCTCAGTGTTTCTCAAAATAAATGTGAGTTTTCCTGAGTGTCTGGAAGAATCTTCCCTCTAACAAATGGGAACAAAGTGATGAGTGGTCTCTCTCCAGTTGGTCCACAAAATAGGAGCTTCTCAATACCTGAAGGGGACCTAAAGAAAGGCTGGGGTAGGACTTTTGAATAGAGTCCAGGATGCAGGACTAGGAGGAATGGATGAAAATTGGAAGAGGGGAGATTTAGGCTGGGTATAAGAAAGAAGTTCTTTCCTGTTAGAGTGGTGAGATACTGGAAGAGGTTGCCCAGAGAGGCTGTGGATGCCCCCTCAATCCCTGGAGGTGTTTAAGGCCAGGCTGGATGAGGCATTGAGCAACCTGGTGTAGTGGGAGGTGTCCCTGCCCATGGCAGGAGGGTTGGAATTACGTGATCTTGAAGGTTCCTTCCATCCCAAACCATTCTATGATTCTGTCTCGAGACTAAAAAGCAGAAATGATACAAAAGAGCTTCAAATCCTGTTTCAAACTTCTTTGGGTGAGGGGCTGTGGAAATGAGATCTTTGAGTTTTGAGCTGAAGGGGTAGGTTTCTCCATAACTGTATAAAAATGAAGGGTGGTAGCATGACCTTTTCAGAATGAATCTAAACTTCCTCCAGCCTCCCCCCCTGGGCTATCCCATATCTGTGGAGTTCACATTACCCTGAGCTCTGCTCCCAGAAATATTTGCTTTCAAATATGGAGGGGGGTGGGGAAGGTGTTGTTAAATTTCCTCTCATCAGAGTGAGTGCTTTTTAAAAGCCTAACCCAGCTCCTTCTCAGTTCAGCCACTGTCTTCCCTTTGCACAATTGTTTAAAATATACTGTTTTCCTTTTTCAGGTCGAACGGGGGGGTTGTATATTTAAATTTCTCACGCCTGTTAAGGCTGGAGAAGGTATCACTTACAAAGTCAACAGGCAAGAATGGAAAACATCTTACAAAGTTTCAAACAAATTCTGGCCATATTTAGAAGGCTCTTGTGTGTGTGACTTCACATCCAGAGTCTCCACGCTCAGGGAAAGAGTTGGTTGCACCTCCATCCTGCCTGGGTTGTGATCAGAGATAAGTCTTGGCCAAGCAAGGAGATGGGGAAAGGTTTAGGTTGCAAGTTGTACCCTCTAACCTCTGACATGGCCAACATACCATAACAAGCAGGAGTGAGCTCCCAGAGGGACGTTGCTAAGGGCTGCAGTGGATTAAATGTTCTCAAGCATGACTTCTTCCAAAAGGCAAGAGGCTCAAAGCAAGAGGCAGGGAGGCCTTGAAGGATTTTCCAACCCCGTCTTGTTGAGCTACTTGCTGGGGAGCCACCCAAAATTTGCTTGGACAGAAGATCAAGTTTGCTATTTAAAGATCAGCCACAGTGGAGAAAGGGTTCAAAGATGTTTGTTTCACTTTGTCCTTTCAATCAAGCCCAATCTTTTCTTGCTAATGTTGGAGGAATGTTTCCTTATCAGGATTATTTAAAGGAAAAAATAAATACAGCCAGAAGTTTGGCAGTCAAAAGGAACAATATAGATTAGACCATGATTTACTACCCTTATTTCATTAATTAGCCCACATTATGAGCAATTATCCATGTAATTCTCCTGTGTGAAGATCTTTGATGAAATCAATTGAAATGTTCATGTAAGCAAAGCTACTCTCAAATCTTCAGCTTCAGGGCTTCATTTCCTCATGTTAAGTTTAAGAACATGGTTCAGGGGGACACAGGGAATTTTCATTAAAATGCAATAGTTCTATCTAAATTCCTCCTCTGAAAAGAAGTCTCGTTTTTCCAATGAAAGGAAAGTTTCAAAGGAAATTATCTATTCTTAAAAGTTTGTTACAAGTCACTCCCTACCAGCCTTAAACTGTGATTCCAAGCATAGAATCATAGAATGGTTTGGGTTGGAAGAGACCTTCAAGATCATCTAGTTCCAACCCTCCTGCCATGCCCAGGGACACCTCCCACTACACCAGGTTGCTCAGTGCCTCATCCAGCCTGGCCTTAAACACCTCCAGGGGTTGAGGGAACAGCCACAACCTCTTGTTGATAGATCTAGGAGTTGGTTACTACCTTATACATGACTTTCTTGATCATTTTTATAAGCTTTGAGATTTACACAGCCTTATTGAAACCAAAGAATCCCACCAGTCCTTTATGGGGTGATCTCACCAAATATTGGCAACATAACCAAGAAAACAAAACTCACAAACCAACCCACTGAAATACATGCAAAGTTAAAAAAGCTGCATAATTGATAAATCAATCAAAAAAAATATGCCCAGAGCACAATATTTAGCCATGAGACACAGGAAATAAGGATTTCTGCTAAACACCCCCAGAGCCATTTGAACTGCTACTGGTATAATTTAGATCATGCCTGGATATTAGGGTGGTCAAGGGGTTCACAGCACCTGGGTTTATGGTTTCAAACATTGTAAAGATGTGAATTTTGGCGACCTGGCTTTTCCAGGGCTTCATCTGTGGAAAAGGCTACAGTAGCTACTTTGAAATCTGCCCTTTGACATTGTAAAGGGGTATAATGTGCTTTATATTAAGAAGCAGGGTGTCACGTCAAGAGCTTTGTGTTTCATAAAGGGTTCCAGAAACTTTGGGGCTTGTTACCCTGGGCTGCTCTCTGACAACTTATTAACATTTCAAGGTAGGGCTGCTTAAGGCAAAAACAGAAATGAGAGGCATGACCCTGCTCACTAACAATATCCCCAGCTGATGATTTCAGTACGTCCCTTCCAAGAGGAATTCTGTGATACTCCAGCTTAAAGAAAGAAAAATAAATTTAAAAGTCCCCAAACCTTCCTCCTCCCAAAGGAAAGGAAAGAAAAGAAGAGGAAAGAAAGAAAAGAAAAGAAAAGAAAAGAAAAGAAAAGAAAAGAAAAGAAAAGAAAAGAAAAGAAAAGAAAAGAAAAGAAAAGAAAAGAAAAGAAAAGAAAAGAAAAGAAAAGAAAAGAAAAGAAAAGAAAAGAAAAGAAAAGAAAAGAAAAGAAAAGAAAAGAAAAGAAAAGAAAAGAAAAGAAAAGAAAAGAAAAGAAAAGAAAAGAAAAGAAAAGAAAAGAAAAGAAAAGAAAAGAAAAGAAAAGAAAAGAAAAGAAAAGAAAAGAAAAGAAAAGAAAAGAAAAGAAAAGAAAAGAAAAGAAAAGAAAAGAAAAGAAAAGAAAAGAAAAGAAAAGAAAAGAAAAGAAAAGAAAAGAAAAGAAAAGAAAAGAAAAGAAAAGAAAAGAAAAGAAAAGAAAAGAAGAGAAGAGAAAAGAGGAGAAAAGAAAAAATAAAAAAGAAAAAGGAAAAAAAGAAAAGGAAAAGAAAAAGTATGAAAAGAGAAAGAAAAAGAAAAAGAATGAAAAGAGAAAGGAAAAGGAAAAGGAAGATTAAAAAGGAAAGAAAAAAGGAAAAAAAGAAAAAAAGGAAAAAAAGGAAAAATAAGAGGAGGTTAGGCAGGATTATTATAAGGTCCCACCTGACCTGGAAATGTATAAATATATGCATGTGTTTGTATAATTTCCCAATTTTTGGGTGTGTTGTAAGATAAGTGCTAGGAACACTTGGCAGCCTGCCTTTAAACATGCTGTAAGATTTTTGGACGTGGAGAGTATCTAGAAACCACAAAAATAAAATACATTCTATCTCTTGCTTTGTCTCAGCTCTGATGGTCAGCTGCATGGAGAATGTTCAGAAGAAACTCCAGGCACTTTGGGGAGAGCAGATTTGGGAGGAGCATATTCACCCGGTTGGGGGGGGCAAGTTTTACTTGATTTTTTGGGATTTTCCCTGGTACAAAGCCATGAGAGACACCTGAGAAGTGACAGCAGAGCAAGGCTGGATTTCAAACCTTCTGAGCCCCAGAGTTTAGGGGTAATACAGATGCCTTTGGGCCTCTCCAGCATTTTCACAGAGAGACTATTAACTTGGATCCAAAACTGTGCTTGGCCAGAAGTTTCAAGTCCACTGAGAAAAGATCTGAAAGGCTTTTTCTGGGTCTGATAACCATCAGGGCTCAAGTATGGCTTTACTCCTCATTTACATCATTGCAGAGGAAAAGAGAACCAGTCCCTTAGTCCTAGCAAAGTGAAACTAAATAAATCCTAAAGATGCCATCAGCTTGTTTGTTTTCTTGTTGTCTGATGACATCAGCCCAGTGCCCAGTTTTTCTTTCTTCTTCCCCTGAATTAGAACCTTGTCAGGGTTTGCCAGGGTTGTGCCAAAGGCATGCAAAGTGAAACCACAGAAAATTCACCCAGTCCCATGTTTTCTTTGTAAATGCTCTAAAACTTGACTCTGTCCCAAAGGATCATTAAAGTTCCTGAACTTTCTAGGGGGAGAGCGACCGAGTTCAAAGGAAAATCTGGGGCTGATTTATGGTTCTGATTGGAGACCAAGGAAAAGTCAAATGTACAGGCTGAGCTCTGTGTTGAGTTTCTCCTGTGCTTTTAGCCCTGAAACTTGAAGCAAACACCAGGAGGTTGGAAGTCCATGAACACTGGAACCATTGCTGGTACAGTGCTCAGCTGGTGAAAGCTGGCACAGCCCAATGAGCTCCCTGGTGGCTCATGCACCAGATGAGGACTTTGCTCCAGAGCCAAATGAATCAGTGGGTTTCATTGCTTTCTGTAAAAAGTCTTCCAAAGATGGATAAAGTGACATAAGAACAAGGCTAAACAGTTTCTTTAGAGATAAGCTGGCGGCCTTTTAGAGCAGTTGAGGTGGTAGAACATAAGCTCCCAACCACCTTAAGCCTCTTGAAACACCCCAGGCTGAAGCAATGAGCCCTAATTACTAGCAGAGTCATGGTGGTGACGAGAATTCTTCCTGAGAAAGAGGTCACAGCAGCTCTGAAAAATTCAGGAGTGTTTTGGAAAGGGCATTTTGAGATGTTGATGCTAAATGTGCAGGGCTATGAAAGCCGTGAATAGAATCATAGAAGAGTTTGGATTGGAAGGGACCTTCAAGATCATCTAGTTCCAAGCCCACTGCCATGGGCAGGGACACCTCCCACTCCACCAGGTTGCTCAGTGCCTCATCCAGCCTGGCCTTAAACACCTCCAGGGATTGAGGGGGCATCCACAGCCTCTTGCTGGTAGATCTAGGAGTTGGTTACTGCCTTATACATGACTTTTCTTGATCATTTTTATAAGCTTTGAGATGTACACATCTCTGGGCAACCTCTTCCAGTGTCTCACCACCCTCACTATAAAGGATTTTTTCCTTATATCCAGCCTCAATCTCCCCTCTTCCAATTTGCATCCATTTCTCCTAGTCCTTCCATCACATATCCTATTCAAAAGTCCTACCCCAGCCTTTCTGTAGCACCCTTCAGGTATTGAGAAGCTACTCCTGAGGTCCCCCCTGAGCCTTCTCTTCTCCAGGCTCAACAACCCCAACTCCTTCAGCCTGTCCTGAGAAGGGAGGTGCTCCAGCCCTCTGATCATCTTTGTGGCCTCCTCTGGACCTGCTCCAACAGCTCAATGTCCTTCTTGTGTTGAGGGCTCCAGAACTGGACACAGTAACTCCAGTTGGGGTCTCACCAGAGGCCAGTAGAGGAGCAAAAATCACCTTCCTTGACCTGCTGATCACACTTCTCTTGATGCAGCCCATCGAGGAATTAGGTGCTTTGCTGTTGCCACTTTTTTATGGATGACCATCACTGAGAACAATGGCCCTAGCAGGAGCCATTGGGAGAGGAGCCAAGTGGAAATATCACATCACAGCCAGTGTTTGCTGTTTGTCTGAAGCCTCCAGCGCCTTGCCATGACTTCATGGACAGAAAGTGCATATATATAACAAAAGAACAATGCTTTTCAGGCTTGGAAGAGTGATCCTTGTTTGAGCACATAATAGTGCTTATTGGACAATGAGCTGCTTGTAAGATCATGGAAAAACCATGGTTGAAGTTCTGGAATACCTTCTCTCTGCCAGCCCTGGCACAGATGATCACAGATTTTATTTCAAAGGGTTTCAGAGAGCTTGAATGTTTAGTTTGTTTCAGCAGGAATCACCCCCCGTGTCAATGATTTGCTGTTAATTTTCATCTTTGCTTTGCTCCAACCTTCATATCCTGAGATGAGTTAGTTCCAAGCTGATGAGATTAAATCAGTGTTTTTCTTAGAAAAAAAAAAGGTCCAAATTGCCAACATTGCTCTTGCCCCAAGTGCAGTTGTGCAGCACAATGAGGAAGTCTGTCTGAAGGAACCATCTGCTCCTATGGGATTGTCCATGGGGGCAGACATCCATGGCTCAAGCCCAGGAGAGAACTCACCCTGAAGAGTTCAGGGCTTCTCAGCATCGAGGTCACATGTAAATGGGCTGCCATAGACTACAAAGAGTCATTCATGAAGCCTTCCAAGTCATCCTGGGATCCTACACATCAGAACCTGCCACACAATATGCTTGGGGGAATATTGAAACATTCAGAGAACATTTGCACAAAGTCAGGACTCTTATTATCATAGAATCATAGAATAGTTTGGGTTGGAAGGGACCTTCAAGATCATCCAGTTCCAACCCCCCTGCCATGGGCAGGGACACCTCCCACTGCACCAGGCTGCTCAATGCCTCATCCAGCCTGGCCTTAAACACCTGCAGAGATCATGGGGAATCCACAGCCTCTCTGGGAAACCTCTTTCAGTGTCTCACCACCCTCACAGGAAAGAATTTCTTCCTTATATACAGCCTGAATCTCCCCTCTTCCAATTTACATCTGTTAATCCTAGTCCTTCCATCACATACCCTATTCGAAAGTCCTACCCCAGCCTTTCTGTAGCCCCCTTCAGGTACTGAGAAGCTCCTCTGAGGTTCCCCCTGAGCCTTCTCTTCTCCAGGCTGAACAACCCCAACTCCTTCAGCCTGTCCTTAGAAAGGAGGTGCCCTAGCCCTTTGACCATCTTCATGTCCCTCCTCTGGACCTGCTCCACCAGCTCAATATCCTTCTTCTGTTGAAGGCTCCAGAACTGGACACAGTAACTCCAGATGGAGCCTCACCAGAGTCCAGTAGAGAGGCAAAATCACCTTCCCTGACCTTCTGGTCACACCTCTCTTGATGCAGAGACACAAATGAGTAGCACCCTGCTCAGGCCATGCAGGGAAGGAGAATGAAATACTGCATTAAAAGCAACATGTCATTTGAGTTCTGTCAAAGGAGCTGGATTGTGACTGAGACCATCCAAACACAAGAGTCTTCTTCAGGCAAGAAAATTCTTGCTTCTCTAACACTTTGGTGTCATTTAATCACCTTTACAATCATCCTACTGTGGGGGCAACACAGACCTTTTGAGGGTGGGAGGGGACTACAAGTTGCATCACTACATCATGTCCCTAACACAACCATGTGGCTTCCAGGCACAGGAGAAACAGATCCAGCCCAGATGACAGCATGGACAGGTTTGTCTCCAGCCATCTGTGTAAATAGGGGGACCTCCTGTCCTACATGCAGATGTGCCTTTTCCAGATGTGACTGTGACCTTCTGCTCTCAGCCACCTACTATGTGGAGGCTGCTGCCTGTTTCCTGACCAAACGTCCAGCAAATTCATCAGCATTGGTCCAAATCATCTATTTTTTTTTCTTTTTTGGGAAAACCCACATGGTCACCTCTCCAGGAGAAGAGCAAAATGGAGAAAAGCCCAGAGCTTGTAGGACTGACAGCAGGTCAGCAGAAGCAAACAGCAGTTCTCACACAGTTCCACTTTCAACCTCACACGAGACCCCAAGAAAATGAGGAAGACTTTGTGTTTCAAAGTGTTAAACATCAACACCAAAGATGGAACATTCATTTTGAATTGAGCAGAATGGCTGGCTAATGCTCAGCCTCCAAATATAATACAAATCACTCAAGCTGTTTGGCACAAGTCATGGCTTGATTAACATTTTTGGCATTTTTAGAAAGGCTCTTAAATAATAGAAGTGGCATCTGAATGGAAATCAGAACAGAGCAGTGAGAGCAAAAGTGCTTTTAAGGCTTTGGAGAATTAGCCAGAGCCTCCAAAATGTCAGAAGATGTTAAAAATTCACAACCACTTGAGGTCTTATTTTTAAACTTGTCAGGGTCGATTTGTCCTTTATTTGGTTGTGGGTTTTTTTTCTCTCCAATGCTGCTGTTGTAGGAGAGAAAGGTTTCAAACCATGGGTTGGGTTGGAAGGGACCTTAAAGATTATCTAGTTCCAACCAGGGACACCTCCCACTAGACCAGGTTGCTCAGTGCCTCATCCAGCCTGGTTTTAAATCAATGCACAGCTCCTCACCTCCATTTCCATGCAGGTCTGAGGAGCTAAGGTATGTGTTTCTCCAAGGGCTGTTTATGATGCTTGACATTGTTACATCATCATTAAAAACCTCCCCCTTCACTATGGGGAAAACACATTTTGGAGCTTTCTAGGCCATTTATTTTGTGGATATAAGGTGGGTTGTCCTCCCTCCCAGGCCACAGTGGTGTAACTGGATCCAAAGAAAATTCTTCAAACTTTATAGGCCATGGAAAACTAAAGTCAATTGGTTAAAAAGAAAAGTGTTAATTATGTTGACTCTGGCATCTTAACCAGGGAGCATTATGAATCATTAAGATCCAGGTATATAAACTTTGCCTTTTTTTTTTTTTTTAATTCCTAAGTGAGGCTTTGCCAATTCATTAAACATCATTAAGTTGAAATAAGCCCCAGCAAGAGTGTTTTTCTCCTCATCTTTTAAAATTATTTTCTGCTATCACACTGCACTTGCTGCACTCCATCAAAACAGTCACCACTATAGTCCTGTGGGCCTGGAGAAGGCAGAAAACCTTCTTCATCTTGTGCTGTATGATTTCTGTGAGGTCCTAAAGGTGGACACAAGAGTTCTCATCAACTTCTATTCATCTCACCTTGAGGGGAAGCCATGGAAAAGAGCAGATTCATCTCCTTTGTCCTCCCTTTTGCCAAGTGAATTAGGACTGATGATGTTCCTCTGTGCACAGGACCTATTAAAGGAAATAAATTAGCAGATATAACACTAATGAATCATGATTGTTACACTAGATCTCCATCCTCTGCTGAAAAGTTTCCTCTGGAGAGCAATAGCAGAGGTTTTGTAAGGAAACAACCTCTCTCAACCTCCCCAGCAATCAGAGACTCGTTTCACTCCCAGTTCCTGCACGTGCTCCCTTTTTTGAGTGACCCCCCCCCAGTTATCCTTCAAGCTGGATAGTTTAGTGCATGATAGTTTTGGTAACAGAAGGTTGGCACCATTCCTTGAACTCTGTTTTAATAGTGTCAATAGAACTGCTGAAACAATATTTTTATTCCACTGACGTGCACAAAAACACACTGCTCAGGGCTGCCAGGATCTCCCTTTCCACCCCTTTCCCAGCTGATACCACTAAGGAAGAGCTGAAATTGCAAATGAAGGTATCACCTGCTTTGCAGGCTCCTCTGTGTCCTCCAGATTTTGCCTTCATCAAAGAGATTGTCCTCGCTTTGAAGGTGCCAGCCAGGAGCAGAGAAATTACAACCCCCACATGAGCCAAAGTAATAATAATGACCTGGCCCATGAAGCCAACCCAAACCTGGGCTGCATCAAGAGAAGTGTGGCCAGAAGGTCAAGAGAGGTGATTTTGCCCCTCTACTGGGCTCTGGTGAGACCCCAAATGGAGTTACTTTGTCCACTTCTGGAGCCCTCAACAGAAGGACATTGAGCTGTTGGAGCAGGTCCAGAGGAGGCCACAAAGATGATGAGAGGGCTGGAGCACCTCCCTTCTCAGGACAGGCTGAAGGAGTTGGGGTTGTTGAGCCTGGAGAAGAGAAGGCTCAGGGGGGACCTCAGNTTAAGGCCAGACTGGATAAGGCACTGAGCAACCTGGTGTGGTGGGAGGTGTCCCTGCCCATGGCAGAGGGCTTGGAACTAGATGATCTTGAAGATCCCTTCCAACACAAATCATTCTATGATTCTATGAAATTCTGTCTCTGGTGATGTGTTGCCTTCAGCAACCTCACAAAGGTAAAGGGAACAGTTCAGTCAAAAGAGCCAGGAATTATTTGTCCTACCACAGGGTGGCCCAGTTTTGGGCTCCTTTGCTGGATGTTCAGGCTACATCATGGTTTGAACATCTTGGATTACACTGTTTCTAGACAAGTGATGATGATGATGTGAGCTACAGAAAGAGCTGAGTCTCCTTCACTTCTTCTCTTTGCAAAACAAATTGTATTATTTCTCCTTCCCAGTGTTTAGTTTGAATTTTGCCCCAATGCTCACTGTTTCACTTCCATCTTGATGCAATCTAAGGGAAGAGCTTGTATCACAAATCTATGGGTCAGATGTGATATATTTTGTCACTTTTTAAATTTAGACCTGGCAAGATCCAACTTGCAAGCACTGGATGAGCCAAGAGGCAACAAATTCATCTCCCTGAAGATGTATATCCCAAAGTGTTGGCCAGCAGTTGCTTCTCCAGGTTGACATAACCCATCTTGACAGCCCCTAGTAAGGACATAATTCAGTGGTATATTAGATAACTCAGGAAAAAAAGTTAAACCATGACCTTTCCTTCCTCCCTCCCCTCCTTTTTTCCCCGACAGGGAGGCTGTAAGGCTGTGTCTGGGAATTAGAAAGCAACATGGGTGGTGACCCCCTGGTGCCAAGACTGTCATGAAGAATAAACCATATGTTGTGTCTTTGCATGTTGGGAGGTCCCCAGCTCTGAAAAACCTAACAATTGTTTTTCAGCCTGCACAACTTACTGTGCCCAGGAGAAGCATTTTGGAAGTAAGAAATGCCTGGGGAAGGCAACCAAAAAGGGGCTGACCTCCTCATTTGTTTTCAGATGCAAAGTCAACCAGGACAACTCCATGTGCCACTGACCCCAGGTCTTCAGCCTGCTGAAAAGTCCCCACAAATACCAACTGCAGCTGTGCTGGGACAAAATTCATCCTTCTACCAGCTGGGAACCCAGTAGCAAATGGTCTCACACTCCACCAGCAGGCATTGAGAGCCCTTTCTCAGATCAGTCCATGGGAAAAACAAGGGCCATGAGTTAAGGATGGAAGGAGAAGAAGACCCAGATGTGGGGCCATCTGCTCACAGCCCTGGGCATGGACTCACACTGCCTGTGTCTGCATGCGCTGGTGTGTCAGCCAGCTGTTTGACATCTTGCAGAAGAGACATGAGGAGGCATCTCCCCCTGCTTTCCACCATCCATCACAGAGCTTTACTGGCCACTCACATTTTTGTCCTCTAATTAAAGCTTCTGTCAGGTGCTTTTAAATGATAGCCCCGATTCCAGGCTTCAGATCAAAATTCAGCTGTCTTTTTATTTAATTACTTGCAGTAAATTATTTTGACACCCTCAATTAACAGTGTCTGTCACCTCAGCCTGGCCACAATGAGTGTAAGGAATTTGCCATTTGATCCCTTTTGTCTGTTGCCAGGGGTTTGGGGATTAAAAAAATACCCCTTTGCACAAACACAGGGAGAATTCCAGTAGGTTTCACCACCACACCAGTTAGGAAATATTAATACCTGATCTAGGTGAACCTGCTCTAGCAGGGTGGTTGAACTCCATGATCTCCAGAGGTTCCTTCCAACCTCTACTATCCTGTGGTTCCTTAATTCCTCTCTATTAAAATTATGTTCTGAGGGTATCTATGGTGCCTTCAGATGAGATAAAATCACCACTGCATAGCCAGGAATGGAGTTGATCACTGGAGTTCCTCAACGGTGTGAAGAATTTGCCATTTGGTCTCTTTTGTCTGTTGCCAGGGGCTTGGGGATTAAAAAATACCCCTTTGCATAAACACAGGAAGAATTCCAGTAGGGTTCACCACCACACCAGTTAGGAAATATTAATACCTGATCTAGGTGAACCTGCTCTAGCAGGGTGGTTGAACTCCATGATCTCCAGAGGTTCTTTCCAACCTCTCTATCCTGCGATTCCTTAATTCCTCTCTATTAAAATCATGTTCTGAAGGTATCTTAGGTGCCTTCAGATGAGATAAAACCATCACTGCATAGCCAGGAATGGGGTTGGTCACTGAATTTCCTCACGGGTGTAAGGAATTTGCCATTTGATCTCTTTTGTCTGTGAATTAAAAAAATACCCCTATCCACAAACACAGGGAGAATTCCAGTAGGTTTCACCACCACACCAGTTAGGAAATATTAATACCTGATCTAGGTGAACCTGCTCTAGCAGGGTGGTTGAACTCCATGATCTCCAGAGGTTCNTCCATGATCTCCAGAGGTTCCTTCCAACCTCTCTATCCTGCGATTCCTTAATTCCTCTCTATTAAAATCATGTTCTGAAGGTATCTTAGGTGCCTTCAGATGAGATAAAACCATCACTGCATAGCCAGGAATGGGGTTGGTCACTGAATTTCCTCACGGGTGTAAGGAATTTGCCATTTGATCTCTTTTGTCTGTGAATTAAAAAAATAACCCTATCCACAAACACAGGGAGAATTCCAGTAGGTTTCATCACCACACCAGTTAGGAAATATTAATACTTACTCTAGATGAACCTGCTCTAGTAGAGTGGTTGGACTCCATGATCTCCAGAGATTCCTTCCAACCTCTACTATCCTGTGATTCCTTGATTTCTCTCTATTAAAATTATGATCTGAACATATCTAAGGTGCCTTCAGATGAGATAAAATCACCACTGCATAGCCAGGAATGGGGTTGGTCACTGAATTTCCTCACGGGTGTAAGGAATTTGCCATTTGATCTCTTTTGTCTGTGAATTAAAAAAATAACCCTATCCACAAACACAGGGAGAATTCCAGTAGGTTTCATCACCACACCAGTTAGGAAATATTAATACTTACTCTAGATGAACCTGCTCTAGTAGAGTGGTTGGACTCCATGATCTCCAGAGATTCCTTCCAACCTCTACTATCCTGTGATTCCTTGATTTCTCTCTATTAAAATTATGATCTGAACATATCTAAGGTGCCTTCAGATGAGATAAAATCACCACTGCATAGCCAGGAATGGAGCTGATCACTGGATGTCCTCATTGGTGTAAGGGATGTGCCATTTGATCCCTTCTGTCTGTTGCCAGGGGCTTGGGGATTAAAAAATACCCCTTTGCATAAACACAGGAAGAATTCCAGCAGGTTTCACCACCACACCAGTTAAGAGATATTAACACCTACTCTAGATGACCCTGTTCTAGCAGGGGTGTTGGACTCCATGGTCTCCAGAGGTTCCTTCCAACCTCTACTATCCTGTGATTCCTTGATTTCTCTCTATTAAAATTATGATCTGAACATATCTAAGGTGCCTTCAGATGAGATAAAATCACCACTGCATAGCCAGGAATGGAGCTGATCACTGGATGTCCTCATTGGTGTAAGGGATGTGCCATTTGATCCCTTCTGTCTGTTGCCAGGGGCTTGGGGATTAAAAAATACCCCTTTGCATAAACACAGGAAGAATTCCAGTAGGTTTCATCACCACACCAGTTAGGAAATATTAATACTTACTCTAGATGAACCTGCTCTAGTAGAGTGGTTGGACTCCATGATCTCCAGAGATTCCTTCCAACCTCTACTATCCTGTGATTCCTTGATTTCTCTCTATTAAAATTATGATCTGAACATATCTAAGGTGCCTTCAGATGAGATAAAATCACCACTGCATAGCCAGGAATGGAGCTGATCACTGGATGTCCTCATTGGTGTAAGGGATGTGCCATTTGATCCCTTCTGTCTGTTGCCAGGGGCTTGGGGATTAAAAAATACCCCTTTGCATAAACACAGGAAGAATTCCAGCAGGTTTCACCACCACACCAGTTAAGAGATATTAACACCTACTCTAGATGACCCTGTTCTAGCAGGGTTGTTGGACTCCATGATCTCCAGAGGTTCCTTCCAACCTCTACTACTCTGTGATTCCTTGATTCCTTTAGTCTATTAAATTATGTTCTGAAGGTATCTATGATGCCCTTTAAGATGACCTTAAAGGTCATCTATGATGCCTTCAGATGGGATAAAGCCATCACAGCAATGGAGTTGATCACTGGTGGAAGGACAAGATGGTTCCTCAAACATGGGTGTGAAGGTAAGACCCATCACTTAGAGGCAGGATTGCTCCTTGTGGGGCTTTTTTGGGTGCTAAACATTTATCCAGGTCCATCAGTGTATGATCAAGTCCTCAGGGCATTAAACCATGTTCAACCAGCCAAGAATGGTGTCTATGTCCCCTGGCACAGCCTCAGGGAGGAGATCCTCTCTGGACACCCAAATAATGACATGTTTGGACCACCCTGTGAACCCAATGCTTCACTGCTCCACTGCCTGAAGCAATATTAAACTCCACTATTCTCACTCACTTGAACAGCCCTGTGGGTGTAGATGATGGAGCTAATTAGCCATGTTCCTCAATTTATTAAAATCATAAATATTTCACTACAAGGGTTTTTTGTTGGGGGAGGAGGGAGGAGAGAGTGGGAAGGTTAAAGGGAGACAACTGCATGAAATTCTTTGCCTGATTAAAACTTTCCATAAGATACAGCAATATTTTACCACTCTTAAGTGATTCCCTGGCCTAAAGTGTCTCATTCTTTGCCCTGTTTATTTTTAATTATGGTTATTATTTTATTTACCATCGTAGGACATGGTGTGGTTGGCTGGAAAAGGCAGAGAGCACAAAACCATTTCTGTGGCAGAAGCTGAAATGAGGAATAAAAGAAAAGCCATAAAACGGATGGAGTCAGGGAGAGGTGATATATTGCTCTACTGTGGAAAATCTGGAATAATTTTTTAGGACAGTATGTAAGCAAACCTCTACTTCTTCTGAGAAGTCACCTGGGAGCTAAACCTTACTTCTAATATACAAACAGATCAATATTTGCTCTCTTAAATAAATTTTTACACTTAAGAAAACTGCTGTGCAGAAAAGCTTTGTATTTTTCATGGCAAATTCCTCTTGGTTTTTTGGCAAATTCCTGTTCTGGCCATTGCAGATTTCACCAGAAGTGGCAGAAGGTGAAAGCAATGAAGGAACCCAGGTCTTGAGGTGGGATGAAAATGACTTTCCATCTCTTGACTTAGCTTCAAGCTGTGAAATTTTAAGATAATACCTATCAGAGAGCTGCATTTTAGCCCTTGCTTCTCTGTAGATGCTTTAAAAGCCCATGGATATACAGAGATTATCATAGAATCATGCTACTGGTCCCTTCTATGGAGAAGGACCTTCAAGATCATCTAGTTCCAACCCCCTTGCCATGGGCAGGGACACCTCCCACTACAGCAGGTTGCTCAATGCCTTGATTCTCCATAGGGAGCCACAGAAGTGGTTCAAAATGCAACTTGGCCACCTCTGAGCAGCTCTGGGTTGTCTTGGTGCTTGAATTGAAGCTGTTGGGCACAGCTAAAAGTGCCTCAGTTTCCCTTCTAGGCAGTGGGAATAGATCTTCATAAAATCATAGGATGGTTTGGGTTGGAAGGGACCTTAAAGGTCACCTAGTTCCAACTCTCCTGCCATGGGCTAGAATGGGAGAAAAGGGTCTTGGAAAGACAAAGATTGTGGGGTACTTAGTTGTCAAAGTACCTTTTATCAGCTGCAAAAGCCCGTGGCCATTGCAAATCATAGAAGGAGGAGGATGAGAGGAGGAACTGATCCTGGAATGTGAGAGGTGAGATAAAATAAACTGGAGAATGCCAGGGCTAAAATCCCAGCTCATTCCAGCCCGGGGATGTGATTTCCCTCAGCAACAGATAAAGGTGCAGACAAAATGATGCTGAAATACTTGGGATTACCTGTCCTTCTTCCCTTCCTCACCCCCCCTTATTTAAAATATCCTCTCCCTCCATCCCCAGCTTGGGAGATAGCAGAGATATATGGCCCATTGTGTGGGGGGTGCTGTGGTAGATGCAATCTGTTCCTCATTGTCTGGTAATAGCTTGATTATCTCTGGGGGTGAAAATACAGGATGGTTGTGCCCAACGAACCATGAAATTGCCACTGCTCAGAGGAACCATTTATCATCAAGCCTTTAGAGCAGAGGAGGACCAGTGGGAGACATGGGGCAGGTATTCATCCAGAGCTGGGGGATGCTGGAATGTGGCCAGGATGGTCCTGCTGCTGAACTTTTCAAGGAACAAGTGAACCTTGGAAGACGATGACCAGGGAGACCTCTTCCTGGGGAACTGAGAGCACTTGCAATGGCTGCAAAGTCTGAAGAACACGTTAGAAATGCTGCTGGAGGAGCAGGGCTGAGGCATTTTTTGTCTCAGCACAGAGGAAATTTGGGTAAACCCATGAAAGCTTTCATTCTGCTGGGCTGGGGCCATGTATTTTGTGTCAAACCCCCCTGTTGAAAATGTGAGTGAGCAACTTCTGCAAGTGTAGAAGGAATGTGGACACAAACAGGGCCTCCCCGGGACAGATTCCTCCTTTAATGACCCTGGCTCCTAATTTAGGAACTAATTTATAAGCTAAATCTAATTCCTTCTTGGAATCTCTGGCCCAAAGCTGTTTCTGCCAGGGGTTCCCACAGAGCTGAGGTGAGGACAGGAACCTTCCATGCCCACTAAGCTGTGATGAGAGTGAGCCACCCCACTGGGTCAAGGATTCATCCCAAAATCCCTGAAGCTTATCTAAAAGCTTTTGCTGTCATTATCAGAGGGGAGAAGTTCAGTTTTGCTGCTCAGGAACAGGTCCAGGAACCCCAGCATGGGCTCCTGGTAAAATATAGGATCATAGAATGGGTTGGAAGACACCTTGAAGATCATCTAATTCCAACCCCCCTGCCATGGGCAGGGACACCTCCCACAAATCAGTATGTTTGCATCTTGAAAGAGAAGAACTGCTGATTTCAGATGAATTTTGCTTATAAGGATAAATCTATCCCAACTTGCTTGAGTTTCCCATCCCTGAAGGCAAGGACAGGTATTTTATCTGATGCTTGTCACCAGCAGGAGCTTGGTGAGCCAGATAGATTGGGAGAGATGCAGTCCATGGGGGCAAAAAACACTGCAAATAAATAAGGAGAGTGGGATTTTTGTGAGCTCCTCCCTTCCCAGCTCAAATCCAGGAGTCAGGCAACTTGATCCAGGGAATCCTAGGGGGGCCCTTAGAGGAAAGGAATTTACTCCCATCCATCCTGGGTTCAGCAGCCTAACTCCTCTTTTTTTTTTTTTTTTTTTTTTTTTTTTTTTTCTTTTTTCTCTGTGTGTTATTTGAGCCCGTGGCCTGGAGAAGTGTCTGCACATTCTCTGCCCAGAGATGAGTCCCACCCTCACCCTCTGCCCCTCTGTCCCTCTTGGAGAAAGGCCACCTGCAGCCACACAAGCTCTCATGGTTTGACCCCAGGAGCATCCTTACCCAGCCCCACACGTGGGGGGGCAAAAAACCCCTGCTATCTGTAGGAATTTCCTCCTGGGTGTATAAATACCAGAAAGACAAAGGGTTTTTCTGCTCAAAAATCTCCCAAAACTTCCAGGAATTGGGTTCAAGAAGTTTTCTCATATTATTGACTGAAATAAAAGCCCTCAGGGGGGTAGATGGCTTTTCATTGATAAAGAATTGCAAATAATTGAATCATAAAGTTGCTTGTGTCATAAAATGGGTTCGAAGGGACCTTAAAATCATCTAGTTCCACCCCCCTGCCATGGCCAGGGACACCTCCCACCCCATCTGTCTCTGGGTGTGGGGAGAGGGAGCTGCTGGAGGTGGTAGAAGGGGTAGGGGGTGGATGCAGAGAGGGAAGAATTGAGAGATGCTGTGTTTCATGCAAGCTGTGACCAGATAAAGTGCTGTAGGAGATACCTTGCAGCATTTAAATCTTGCATTTTTCAAAATGTGCTGGTTTTAAATAGAATCATAGAGTTGGAAGGGACCTTCCAAAGTCATCTGCAGCAAGTAGGGACATCCTGCACTACATCAGGTTGCTCAATCCCTCATCCAGTCTGGCCTTAAACACCCCCAGGGGTTGAGGGAACATCCACAACTTCTTTGGGCAACCTATTCCAGTGTCTCAGCACCTTCACATTAAATTTCTTTATTCTATCCAGCCTAAATCTCCCCTCTTCCAATTTACTTTGGAGATGCTGCTTTGAATTCTGCTGTTTATCAAAAGCATGGGGAGGGGGGGAGGAGGGAAGTTGTGTGTGTTGCCCTGTTAAATAAATGGTCACTGCCAGATNTGCTTTAATTTTTCTGTTTAACCAAAGGCAGGGGGGGGGGGAGGAGGGAAGTTGTGTGTGTTGCCCTGTTAAATAAATGGTCACTGCCAGATCTCTGGCATCAGTCTCTTCTGATGAGTGTTTTATTAACTGGAGAAATGAGGAGATTTTATGGTGATTCCAAACTCTGTGAAGGTTTGTTGAGTAAATCAGCTTTTACAAGACTTGGAGCCCATTCCTCTGAGCTTCCACCATCCAAATTGTGACAGGGAGGATTTTTACACAGGGATGAGCAGGGCCAGATGAATATCTCTTTGGCTTTTGGGTGCACAGTGTTTGCATTTGTGCTCTAACCTGCTGCTGTGTGGTGGAGACAGACCATGGGCTCTCAACATAAGAACACTGTCCTCTGTTGATCAGAAAGGAAACAACTGCTGTTCACACACCAGAAAGCACTGGCCAAAAAAAAAAAATAAAAAAAGAAATAGATCCCTCTAAAATCTCACAGAGAAAATCAACTTGGTTTTCATAGGGGTTTTTCATGACCTGGGATAGCTTTGAAAAACCGAATGATGGGGTTTGGGGGTTCCTTAGTCATACAGTGAAGTGAACTAAGGTGTCCAAGAGGGGAAATTCAGGCTTGCTTACTGTGAGGGTGGTGGGATGCTGGAAGAGGTTGCCCAGAGAGGTTGTGGATGCCCCCTCTCTCCCTGGAGGTGTTTAAGGCCAGGCTGGATGAGGAATTGAGCAACATGGTCAACGTGGAGGTATCCCTGCCCATGGCAGGGGGGTTGAAATTAGACAATCTCTAAGGTCCCTTCCAACCCAAAGCATTCTATGATTCTAGGTCATTCCCATACCAGAATTACTTCTGTGTTTTGGTGAAAACACTTGTAGATGTCATTGATCTTGATAATTAAGCCTTTAGTGGGAAGAAAAAGAAATGCCCCACTCCCTGGAAACAATCTGCAAGAATCAAAAGAGGGGTGAAATGAGTCTGAAGAAGCAAAAATGAGGCTCTGAGCAACCTGGTCTAGTGCAGGATGTCTCTACTTGCTGCAGATGACTTTGGAAGGTCCCTTCCAACTCTATGATTCTATTTAAAACCAGCACATTTTGAAAAATGCAAGATTTAAATGCTGCAAGGTATCTCCTACAGCACTTTATCTGGCCACAGCTTGCATGAAACACAGCATCTCTCAATTCTTCCCTCTCTGCATCCACCTCCCACCCCTCCTACCATCTCCAGCAGCTCTCTCTCTCTACATCCAGAGGCAGATTGATTTCCTGGGAGAAGAGGAGCCAGCAGCTGAGTCAATAGTTGGGCTTTATCACCACAAACTTGTCAGGCAAAGCACCAGGGCTTCAACAACTGCACCCCAGGGGGATGCAGCAGCAGAGCTGGATGCTGGCCCTGGAGGGGATGCTGGGTTTGGGGTGGGTGGTGGGGTCTTTCAGCCCCATCCAAAAGAAATGCTGCACCCCCATCCCTGCCAGCATAAGGGCAAGGATGTGAGATGCTCTTTAATTAGCAGAAGCCAATTAACATCATAACAATACCAAACACACACCCTCAGCTCAGTGCTGGGGAGAAAATGTTGCTCCAAAAGCAGGATAATATTTAAAATTTCATCATGCCAATACCCAAGGGGATTTTGCTGGTGGGCAGTTGCTCTGTGGCTGATTTGGCTGATTTGATAGCCCTTTTTCTTTTTTTTTCCCAGCTCTCTGCAGAGCTGTTTTCCCAAAAATCTTCCTGGCAGGAGCAGGGACATGGCTGGACCCCAGCTCCTTGACTCCACCATCAGAAGGAGGAGATGTGCCTACACCAGGAGGATGATGAAGTGGCTCCAAAACAGAGACAGAGTGAAACACTGGGATAAGTTCTCCAAAACTCCTTCAGCCATGTAGAGGCTCCACCTATTTCCATTAGCCACAGGGGGGTCCTCTTTGGGTGGTTCTTAGCATTCACTTGCAGGCAGAACTACAGTCCAGATGAATTTTTGCCTAAACCCTCAAAAATACAGAGATTTTTAAAGGAAACCCCAACTTTTGGGTTGTTCCCCTTCATCACCTGATGCTGCTGCATCCCATTTGGTTCTGCAAACATAAAGGATTGGCTTGAAAGATAACATGGAATGAAAGCTGGGGTTCTCCTCCCATCCAAGAGCAGAAGCTTGAAGGCAGGTACCATATGTTGCAAGATGTGCTAATTAAATCATGTAAATTACCAAATCAGCCACAAGGCACATCTGAGGTTGAGCAGCTCCTGGGTTCAGAGCCATTTGCCTCTCAGGATTTGGGGTGAGTCTTTGCAACACCCTAATCTGAAGCTGAGATGCATCAAAGCATGAACCTGTCAACTGTTTGCTTCCCATTTCAACCCATTCCTGAATTGAGGGTGGTGAGACACTAGCCCAGGTTGCCCAGAGAGGTTGTGGATGCCCCATCAAGCCTGGAGACATCCAAGACAAGGCTTGCTGAGGCTCTGAGCAACCTCATCTAGTGAAGGGTGTCCTTGTCACTGCAGGGGGTTGGACTAGATGGTCTTTGAAGGTCCTTTTAAACTCCAATTCTATGATTCTAAGCTAATTAAACATCATTCACAACTTCACTTTCTTGGTTCTTCTCTTTGCAGCATGATGCTGAACCCAGCAGGGTCTGCTCACCCTCTGAACTCATCACAGCTCTTCCCCCTTGGAATCATCATGTTGTTTCACCTAGAGGTGACTAAAAAAATAAATCCCCCTCCAATGATGCCATCACTAAGCAGCTCTTAGTCGAGCCTGGCTCTAAATTAGTCACTTGAAAGCCAGAGCCCAGCCAGCTTGGCAAGAAACTCTGGGAGAAAAATTTTCCATGTGCTATTTTTATTATGAAATGGGTCTGAAAGCAAAGGCTGGGATGAGGTTTTTTTGTAGGAGGTAGGTTTGCCAGCTGTCCCTATTTAGGAAAGATAGTTTCTATATTTTTTTCTTTTAATTTTTTTTTTTTTTGAGCAAAATATCTCTCATTTTTCCATTCTCTCCTCCTTTGAAAGCTCTCACGGTCCAAAATATGTCAATGGACTTTAAAGGTGTGTCTCTGTTTCTCTTGCCTAAATGTGCCTATTTATATCTTCCCAAACACCAGTAGCAAGCCTGGGAGATGGCACAAATAAAGGGTTCATATTCTGAGTAGGAATTAATTCCAGAATAAAATGGGGACGTGGCAAAAAGTGCTTTGCAGGTGGATCTCACCATGATGCTGCACAAAACACCCAGAAACCCTGACCTAAAACTTCTTCATTTCATTGTTCATTAAACAAAGCAAAGCAAAGCATCCCAGGCAAGCACAGAAGTCCCAAAAAGACATAAGAAACCCCAAAGATCAAGGCCAAAACCCCCCCACCCATGGGTTCCATGTGAGATCAGGTGCCACTTTCCCATGAAGGCTCAAGCATGAGGAGAAACCACTTAAATTTCTCTTACTGGTATCATTATCCCTGAGATTTCTGCCTCTCTGACCCTAAAAGCATGGAAGAATCTCCCCTCCTTCTCTTCCTCCTCCTCCCAAGCTGGGAAATGACTCTTTTACCAGCTAAAAGCAACTTTTCCAGTTTGCTGCAAGTGCTGGTTTGGGTGTCCATCCCTCCAGATGTGACATCTGAGCTGTTTTGACTGGACACTGAGGTCCCCAAGGGCTTTCTTGTGCTGGGGTGGGTTGCAATCATGGAGGGGAAAAAAGACATTCCTGATTCCGAAGTCTCTCTATTGTGGATACAAAATCCTTCCTCCATGGAAATCCCATGGCTGGTGGAAACGTGCAGCTCCCACAGAGTTCCCTGCCAAGAAACTCCTCTTTAGGAATGACAGCCCAAAACAAAAGCAAGGCTGGGAGTGTTTTTATCTCCATCCCCACAGTCATGGATCACTTGGGTTGGATTTGCCCAGAGTTGCTTCAATTCTCAGTCTGAGCCAAGTTTGGGAGGGGTGGGAGGAAGAGGAATTCAGGTCCCTTGGTCTTTGGTCCATGTAAAAATCTGTTAGAGGTTGTAGTGCTGGTGATCCAGGGGGAAAAGTGCAAGGAAGAGAGGAAAGGGAAGAAATAGAAAAAGGGAAATGGCAAAAAAAAAACCCCAAAAAACAAACTAGAGGAAATCAGAAAAAAGGGAAAAGGGAAAAAGAGGGAAAGAAAATGGGAAAGGGAGAAAAGAGAAAAAAAGGGAAATTGGAAATAAGGGGGAAAGGGAAAGAAGGGTAATGGGAAAAAAAAAGGAAATGGGGGAAAAAAAGGAAAAAAATGGGAAAGGG
>VZTY01008655.1:31966-44949 GCA_013400935.1 Turnix velox
TATTATCTTTTCTCTCTCTTTTTTTATTATCTTTTTTCTCTCTTTTTTATTTTTTTTTTTCTAAGCAATCATTTCTTCTTTCCAAATTCCCTGTCTATTTCCTGGTTCCAGCTCAGACATGCCATGGGAAAGCCAGTTCTCACGGCGTTTGCACAAACAGGAAGCATGTGAATTTTCAAAAGAGACCCTATTTTTATGAGCCCTCCTGCTGGGTTTTACTGACATGGGAGACCTTGGCCCAAATTTCAATAAGCAACTTCGAAGCAAACCAAGCAAACCTTTGCATGTCCAGACTTCTTATCTGCCATTTATTTTCCAAAACAAAGCAAAGATCCTCAGTCAAAATGAAACCAACACCCCTTAATCCACGGCACTGACTCACTGGGACACTTTTATAGAATCATAGAATGGTTTGGGTTGGAAGGGACCTTCAAGATCATCTAGATCCAACCCCCTGCCATGGGCAGGGACACCTTCTACTAGACCAGGTTACTCAGAGTTTCATCAATTCAGTGTCCTCAGGGATGATGCCTCCATCACTTCTCTGGACAACCTCTTCCAGTGTTTCACCACCTTCTTAGACTCATAGAATGGTTTGGGTTGGAAGGGACCTTAAAGATGATTTAGTTCCAACCCCCCTGCCATGGACAGAGACATCTCCCACCACAATGCCTAATCCAGGGATTGAGGGGCATCCACAACCTCTCTGGGCAACCTCTTACAGTGTCTCACCACCCTCATCTATGACCCCAGCTCTAGACAAGCAGATGTCAGCTCACTTTGCATTTGGCAAAGGCAGCATTTTGAAAAAAAAAATACTATTTTAATTTCAAACGTGGACTAAATAGCCATCAACACCTCTAGGGTAATGAAGAAGCATCTACAGACCTTTGCCTTTCCTTCATCTTTGCATGTAACAGGTGAAAATTATTTATTAATTTCCTCATAAATTGGAATGAATGACACATACAACAGAAAAATCAACATTATAGATATTCACCTGAATGTCTATCAGCTCTGTGTTTACAATTTTTCCATGATGCTTAATGCACTTGTCAGCTGAGGCTTCTCTTGGCTTGGAGATCTGTTTGTAGTATCTTTAATTAATTTGTACCTTAGTCATTCATTGAACCACATGCCTGGGCTGGGTTTTTCAGTGTCTTCTGTCGGATATGACCATCTTTCAATTCCCACCTTCCAGTGGTGGTGATGTATGTCTAAATTCTGCTCTTCCTGTACTAGGGCTACCTCTTCCAGTGTCTCACCACCCTTACTATTAGGAGAGAAAGGAACTCAGAGCAGATACAAAGAATTCCATGTTATGGGTGGCAAATTACTAGGGAATCACTATTTCTTTCCAGCCATGGGGAGGGGATCTGGTCAGCCACCACGCAGAGCTGTCAGAAAGCATCACCTCCCTCCATCCTGATGCTACACAGACCCCAGGGTGTCAAAAGCCATCAGTCCTGAAGGGGATGTTTACTTCTGCTGATGGTGAGGTAGAGATTTGTTATCCTCTCAGCATCCTCTCCAAGCAGCTCAAGGGCATGTTGCTCCCTCTGATGGCTTCTTAGCCCAGCTGGGTTTGCTCAGCCCTTCCCAGGGATGGATTTTGGTGCTCACCCCTCTTGGCAGGTGCCTTTTGGACACATGGGAATGAGGCAGATTCCACCAAAACCTGTCCAAGAACCTCTCTGGGGTGGGTGTGATTGCTGGGATTTTTATTCCCAGATGGAAACTGAGGCTTTTGGGCTGGTAGGAAGGGGTGGGTGTTAGGGGAAAACAACTGGCTTTTTGAAGAATGAGGTGAAAGGACCTTTCTGTGGCTTAAATTCTTTACTCTAATTTTAACAGCTATTCCAACCCCCTTGAAAATTGCCACTCTGAAAAAATAAACAGGGCCCATATTCAACCACTGAGCTGGCACATGGGGCTCTGCTCAGCCACCACTGGGAGTGTCTAACAGTAGCCAGCCTTATTCCTGAGTGGTAAAATAAAGGGTGAGAAAGGAGAAAGAAAAGGAGGAAGAGAAAGAGAAAGAGAAAGAGAAAGAGAAAGAGAAAGAGAAAGAGAAAGAGAAAGAGAAAGAGAAAGAGAAAGAGAAAGAGAAAGAGAAAGAGAAAGAGAAAGAGAAAGAGAAAGAGAAAGAGAAAGAGAAAGAGAAAGAGAAAGAGAAAGAGAAAGAGAAAGAGAAAGAGAAAGAGAAAGAGAAAGAGAAAGAGAAAGAGAAAGAGAAAGAGAAAGAGAAAGAGAAAGAGAAAGAGAAAGAGAAAGAGAAAGAGAAAGAGAAAGAGAAAGAGAAAGAGAAAGAGAAAGAGAAAGAGAAAGAGAAAGAGAAAGAGAAAGAGAAAGAGAAAGAGAAAGAGAAAGAGAAAGAGAAAGAGAAAGAGAAAGAGAAAGAGAAAGAGAAAGAGAAAGAGAAAGAGAAAGAGAAAGAGAAAGAGAAAGAGAAAGAGAAAGAGAAAGAGAAAGAGAAAGAGAAAGAGAAAGAGAAAGAGAAAGAGAAAGAGAAAGAGAAAGAGAAAGAGAAAGAGAAAGAGAAAGAGAAAGAGAAAGAGAAAGAGAAAGAGAAAGAGAAAGAGAAAGAGAAAGAGAAAGAGAAAGAGAAAGAGAAAGAGAAAGAGAAAGAGAAAGAGAAAGAGAAAGAGAAAGAGAAAGAGAAAGAGAAAGAGAAAGAGAAAGAGAAAGAGAAAGAGAAAGAGAAAGAGAAAGAAATAATGAGGGCAAGAAAGAGAAAGAGGGAAAAGAGAGAAAATAAGAAAGAGGGAAAGAAAGAGAGAGGAAGAGACAGAAAGAGAAAGAGGGAAAGAAAGAGGGGAAGAAAGAGAGAGAAAGAGAGAAAGGGAGAAAGAGAAAGAGGGAAAGAGGGAAAGATAGAGAAAGAAAGAGAGAAAGAGAGAAAGGAAGAAAGAGAGAAAAAGGAGGAAAGAGGGAAAGAGAGAGAAAAAGAGAGAGAGAAAGAGAAAAATGAGGAAAGAGGGAAAGAAAGAGAGAGAATGAGAGAAAGAGGGAAAGAGAGAGAAATAGAGAAAGAGGGAGAGAAAGGGAGAGAAAAAGAGAAAGAGGGAGAGAAAGAGAAGGAAAGAAAGAAAAGTTACATTCAAGCAAGTGAAAGGATCTATAAATAATAGCAGGGAGAAAGCTACAGTGGAAAAGTCAGCCTGTGTCTGTCTGACTTGATGCTCATCAAGTCCTAGTTTGGTTTGTGTCACACAAGCTGCCAGGGAGCTGCCCTTGGAGAACACCCAGCAGGCAGGCAAGGCCAGGCTTTGGGGATGACTCTGCCACCACGAATGACATCAACAAGTCTGGAGAATCCCCAGACAAGGCTACCCCTTGATTCACAAGCCCTCAGTGAAGGTGTGTTCTGATGAGCTCCATCTCCTGTCTTGGTAGAGTCCAACACCATCACCATTGGCTCCCAGGACCAAGTCAAGGTGGCAGTTTGAGATCTGTGTTGGGCAGGGGTGTGACCAGTGAAGAGGTGTTAAAATCCTTCTGCGTTTTCCCAGATACCTTCAAGAGTCTTTCAAATCTGAATAACAAGCCCTGGTCAACCCACCCCAGGTTCTCACATGTTCTCAACAACATCCCAAGTTTTTGGTCTGGCTGAAGGACTTATTTAGTCTCTCAGACCAGCTTTCCTTAATAAAAAGTTCTTTCCTATAATTTATTCTGTGTCATTTTTTGTCACTAATGATTCATTTTTTTCTGTTCTTTTTTTTTTCTGTTCTTTTTTTTTTAAATTTTCAGTTTTCCAAGCACAATCAACCTGTACCATGCATTAGGAAATCAAGATCTCTGTCCCTTCTCCTACACAGATAAATACAAACTCTGAAGGGCTGAGTGTCCCTCATCCTACATTTCATATATAGTCACAGTTCTGCCTCCTATTTCCTCCTAGGATTTGGGTTTGGGCTTTTTTTTCACTTCTAATCTCTTTACTTTGGTTTGTTTGGGGTTTTTTGGCTACATTTCCTCCTCTTTCCTCTATCTTTTCCTGGCCTTATTCTCTCTCCCATCCTTCTCTGCTGACAGGAGATTTCCCCCCTCCTCTGACAAGTCACACTTCCAAACTCTCTAGATAAATGGAGTTGGTTCTGTTTGTTTGTCATTACACAGAAGACATCATGAAATGCCTTTATTTATTAGCTTTTATTTTATAACTTGGATCTTTGAGGAAAGAAAAAAATCTTTTTCTGCTCCTCTCCATCAAATTCTCCTCTTCCATTCTGAGACTGGAAGGGGCTCAGGAGAGCAATAATGATGTTTTCTTGCCAAAAATACGAACTCAGCAAAAGATTTGGAGAGAAAACACCCCAAAAGCAGGCCAATTCTGATAGCACAGCACAGGATGAGTCACAGGGAATGGTCCCCATGGATCAAAACCATGTGTCTCTCCATCCTTACAATGCTTCAATGTCTGGGAGCAAGGAATAAAAGGGGATCTTTGAGACACAAAGGAATAAGACCTAAAGGAGCTGTTTCTGTGCTAAAAATCATCTCCAAGCCTGGCTACTTCAGATGAAGACCAAGAAGAAGTCTCTTTGAGCAATTGTGAGTCTCCCCATGTATTTGTTGCCCACCTGACTGGTCCTCTGCCTTCAGCACAGGGTAAATTGTGTTTGCCATCTGCCTTGAGTGCTGGGAGAACTTTAAACCTCACTCTGAGTAAAATCCTAAAATCAAAATGAAGAATAAAAACCCCTTTCTTTGGCATGTCCTCATGGCCAGAATCCTTCTCCTAAGGATTCTTTTCAAGTTTTACTACCAAGCAAGTGTTGTTCTATGTTAGAAACTCCCTAATTGTTACCCAACAGCCACATCACGAGGAGGAGACTAAAAGGAGTCCTTGTGGAATCATTGAGCCAACAGTTATTTGTCATAAATAAAATCCCCAGCCTGGCTGGTCCAGAGCCAAAGTTTGCAAGTTTGTCCTGGCAGACATGGTGCTACATTGCAAACACCATTGTGTCATGGTGGGATGTGAAGCTGCCAGTTAGGAAGCCTGAGACAACATCTCAGGGCCATGGGAGACATGGAATGACCATCCCCTGGACCACCAAGATGGGTCCAAGTGCTGAGAAATGCAGCCAAGAGGAAGGTGATGGGTGGAAAATAAAGGAAAGCAGATAGCAGGTGGAATCCCTGGAGGAGCACAGTTCCAAGAGCTTATCTACAAGAGCTTTGAGCTCCTGGTGTCCATCACATTAAAACAAAAAGGGAAAAATCTGAGATATCCAAGTGGAGAAATGACCTGGGCTCAGCAGAGAAGAGAGAAGCTCTTCTCTACTCTTATGTGATGGGTAAATTACTCATTTTTGATCATTTTTTCCATTTATTCACTGCTGCTCTACAGGATGAGGGCAACAGAACAGTGTCCCAGGCTGCCCAGAGAGTGTGTGGGGTCTCCTTCTCTGGAGACATTCAAACCCCACCTGGACACCTGCCTGTGTGACCTGATCTGGGTGTTCATGCCCCAGCAGGGGGATGGGACTAGATGATCTTTTGAGGTCACTTCCAATACTTGATATTCTGTGATTCTGTGATAACTCCTATCTGACTTCCTGGAAACCACAGAGATTCAAAAAGACCTGTGAGCCCAAAGGAGGAGAGGGTTGAGTAAAGAAAAGTATCTATAGAGGAGGCTGGATTTCACTGAAAAATCCCCAAAAGAGCAGGCAGCTCAGTGTTTACCCACACAATCATTTTTTTTCTTGTGCTGAGGGTGCAAATCAGTGCACCCAAACTCATATCTTAAAAGGATGGGCTACAAAAAGAGAAACAGAAAAAAAGAATGGAGAAAAAAAAACAAATATAAAAGAAAGGGGAAAGGGAAAGAAGGGGAAGAAGGGAAAGAAAGGGAAAAAGAGAGAAAGGGACAAAGGGGAGAAAAGGGGAAAAGGGTGAAAGGGGGGAAAGGGAAATGAAAGGGAAAAGGGAAAGGGAAAGGGAAAAAGAAAAAGAAAAAGAGAAAAGGAAAAGAAAAAGAAGAAGAAAAAAAGAAAAAGGAAAAGAAAAAAAAGAAAAAGGAAAAGGAAATGGAAAAGAAAAAGAAAAAGAAGAAAAGAAATATATTGGCAACTGAAAACTGAAAAGAATTATTCTTTCTTACATACCCTGGGCTCTACTCATAAATCATCCATAATTTTTGAGGATGTCTAGAAAGCTGTTGCAATTTGATGGAATAATATATGGAACCTCTGTGACATCATCTTTTGTCTGCAGAGCCCTGCACACTGGGTCATGTTCCTGCACCACATTTGTTGAGCAGATATTTAGAAGAAACCTGACATTTTGTAGACTTCCTCCTGCCTCGTGCATGTGTTGGAGACAGTTGTTTGGATTAGCACGATCAAAAAATTTAACTCAGCCTTTCAAGATCCCATTTTCATCTGGATTTTGCACAACAAACACAGGGGAGAGCATTCTGCCAAAAATATGGTCTTTTTTTCTTTTTTTTTTCCTCTGAAAACACACACACACACACTTTGTTGTGACTGTTTGTAACTGGTAAAATCCTGGGATGCCCTGATTACCATGACCTGTGTTGCTTTCATAGAAGCCTGAGATAGAAAAGTGCTGTAGACAAATGAAAAAAAAAACAAAAACCCTTAGCTTTCATACCACATGTGCTGTACTTTTGCCAGTGGGAAATGACAGGGAATGTACAAGGTCATGGTTTACTAAAAATATAAAAGTTTAACATGTGGTGTTAATAGAACACACAACAGGGGTCACTGGTACAATGGAAAATAATTCATTTCCAATGGCAGGCCAAGTAATTCACTAGGAGAGAACATTTGAAAATGTGTTACTTATATCTTGCTGCTCTTTAGGATGAGTTTTAAAAAAGACCAGGAAAAAAAAGGACAAATGAATGCTAATAAAAATGCCTAAATAATAGGTGTGATTCAGATTTCAGCTGTGTCTGTATAAACCAGGCACGTGAGCCCTGTTGGAACTGGCAAAGTGACATCAGTGTGTGAGGCAGCAGCAGTAAGCTTCGTCCTTCTTCCCAAATATTTCCTAGAATGCTTTGGGTTGAAAGGAACCTTAAAGATCATCTAGTTCCAACCCCCTTGCCATGGGCAAGGACACCTCCCACTAGACCAGGGTGAAGAAGTGTCTGACCACCAGTGAAGATCTGACCACCAGAGTGAAGATCTGGCCACACTTCACTAGTAGTAAGGCACTAAATCCCCACCAGGGCATGTTAGGACCTTGGTTTGTGTTCTTTCTGGCTGCTGAGGTGCTTCATCCTAGAACTAATCACCACAAAACCTCTGGTACATAATCCCTGGAGGTGTTTAAGGCCAGGCTGGATGAGACATTGTGCAACCTGGCAGCCATTCCAAGCCATGGCAGGGGGCTTGGAATGGTGATCTTGAAGGACCCTCCCAGCCCAAACTTATGATCCTATTCTATGATCCTACGAAATTATTAGGGAAGCCTGAGCAGTGTGGGATCCCTGCTGAAAAGCCAGTCTGGTGCCACTCAGGTGATGGTGGCTGTGGGGCTCCCAGGAGATGATGGATGGATGGATGGATGGATGGATGGATGGATGGATGGATGGCATGGGAGGACATCACCATCAGAAAGGATCCTGATGATCTTCAGGGTCCTTTCCAACCTAATACATTCTATTCTATGCCCCTTCTCTGGAGGTGTTTAAGGCCAGGCTGGATGAGGCTTTGAGCAACCTGGTGTAGTGGGAGGTGTCCCTGCCTATGGCAGGGGGGTTGGAGCTAGATGATCTCTAAGGTCCCTTCCAACCCAAACCATTCTATGATTCTATGATATCCATCGCCACTAAGACCCCACCAGAAATCACAAATCTTGGGTTTCCCTTCACATCTCAACCCATCTCAGAGCTACGTGCTGGGCTGAGCCTTGCAAAAGCTGCAGCTACAGGGCAAGGCTGTGATGTCCTCCCATGTCTCCATTTGCCCATGGCATCCAGCCAGAAATTATTAGAAATCTCCTCTTGCTTCAGGCTGCCACTCATCCATCCATCCATCCATCCATCCATCCATCCATCCATCCATCCATTCATCTCCTGGGAGCATCACAGCCACCACCACCTGAGTGGCAACAGACTGGCTCTTCAGCAGGGATCCCACACTGCTCAGGCTTCTCTAATAATTTTATAGGATCATAAAATGGTTTGGGCTGGAAGGGACCTTCAAGATCATCTAGCTCCACCCCCCCTGCCATGGGCAGGGACACCTCCCACCCCTCCCAGGTTGTTCAATGCCTCATCCAGCCTGGCCTTAAACACCTCCAGGGATTGAGGGGGCATCCACAGCCTCTCTGGGCAACCTCTTCCAGTGTGTCACCATCCTCACACTAAAGAATTTCTTTCTAATCTCCAGCCTAAATCTGTTCTCTTCCATTTTGCACCATCACTCCTAGTCCTCCCATCNCTGGACCTGCTCCAACAGCTCAATTTCTTTCTTCTCTCCAGCCTAAATCTCACCTCTTCCAATTTATATCCATTCCTCCTAGTCCTGCCATCTTGGGCCCTATTAAAAAGTCCTACAAATCATGCAAATTTTCCCCCAAATAGGCAGCTTAAAACACAGTGCTGGTAATTTTCATTGCAAATTCACTTGAATAATTAGAAAGGGATATTGCAGAGCTGCTTTTAATAAGCAATAGATAAGTCTGAGAAATGAAGCTGTGCTGGACACTACAGCTGATGCTGCTGACATGATGCTGGCTCCAAGGAGAACATGTCTGGAGCAGAAGTGGGACTGTGTTCACGCCAGGAGAGCTGATGCAACACCATGGCTGGCTGTGAGCATCCCAAACAAACCTGCCCCACAGCTCCCAGAGCTCTGCTTTTACCTGTGCTGCTGGCTGCTCCATCAGCAGCTTCCACACAAGGTGGAAGGAAAGCAGCAGGTGAAACAGTTTTTCTTTCCTCCACTCCCTGGCCAAAAGTGTTTTTGTTTCTGGCTTGGCTCAGACCCTTTATGTAACATGCATCTTCCTCCCCCCCCCTCTCAATAGCCCAGTTGATTGAAAACATGTTTGAACTGGCTGTCTGTCCTTCCCCTCCTGTCTCCTCCTGCTGCTGCTGCAGCCTCCGGTGTGTGGAGCCTCCTGGCATCAGTGCCTGGCAAAGCTGGGTTGTTCTTTTCAAGAGAAAAAAAAAAAATTTTAAAAAATCCAAAAAAACCCATGGTCAAGCTGTTGGAAACCATCTATCAGCTGGATCTGGCTGTGGTGCTTCCTCGAGGTCTGCTTTTGTAAGGCTCAGCTCCAACTTTTTGTGGGTCAAATCTGCAAAGTCTTTGCCTTTTTTGCCTTTTCCCCCCCTTGGGAGCCCCGGGAGGAAGGGGGGGAGGGAGGCAGCAGGAGGATTTGTGCCCGTCTGCATCACCCGCAGTGTCCCTGAAGTTTATGGGATTCTTCCAGCCTGACTCAGTCAAAGGATTGTTAAAATAATACAGTGAGAAACAGCCTCTAAAGCCCACGATGGAGCAATTAAACTGAGCAGACAGACAGACACACAGAGAGATGGGTCAGAAGGAAATGCAATGTGGGGGATGTGCAAGGCTGTTCCTAAAACCCACTGTAGGAGTTTTTGTCACCTCCCCAACTGGAAAAAACCTTGATTGTAGATGTTTGTGAGCAACCTGATCTAGTGGGAGATGTCCACCCAAAGGCAGGAGGGTTGGAACTAGATGATCTTGAAGGTCCCTTCCAACTCAAACCATTCTATGACACTTTGCATGTCTCAAAGTCATCTTTCCTTCCCTCTGAGTGGTAAAAACTCGGTGTGAAATCAAGTTTTCACATACAAACATGAGCTCAGCACATCCTAAGCATCACAATTAACAACTTGGCATTTAAAAAAGAGTAATAAAATAGTATTACAGGACATTATACACTCCTAATAAATTCCTAAGGGATGATATCAGCTGGCTTGTTTGGAGGTCAGTTGTGTTACCACACACTAAGCCCACCATAAAGGATGCTATTAATTGAGATTCTGTGGAAATGCTACAGATGATACACCATTTAAAAATTAATTCTCCATTTTTTCTGCCATTGCCAGCAAGAATTTGAAGTTCCTTTTAAAGGACATACCTTACAAGATACACAGAAGTATCTTCTGTGGGATTAAGGATGGCTGGAGCATCGTTCCACTGGATCCAGGGAAACACCTGAGGAAAAATAAAAGAGTAAATTGTGGCAGGAATGGGAAAAGTTGAAATAATTCCAGATATTGTTTCACAGGCTTCTTTCCTAGTCCCAAATACTCTTTCACAAGCTTCTTTCCTGCATGGCACTGCAAGGGAATGTGACCAACAAGCTCCTGACTTCTGCCATCAGCAAGTGGCTCCTTTTCCTGCCCCTCACAGGCAAATCTCCACTGGGCAGGTCTCCCTTTGCAGAGCTGGCACCTTCTCCACCAGTGCAAGCAAAGCTGGTGATTTCTCAGGGCATTTGGGTTCCTCATGGGGACACGGATGTGCCCATGCACACACAGGGATGGGAGATGCTGGGAGATACTGGGAGATGATGGGAGATGTTGGGAGATGTTGGGAGATGCTGAGGTCAATGGGAAATTTTTAACTGATGTAAATCATGGCCATGAAAATACCCCAGGAAGAGCTGGGCTCCCAGGAGGGTCACAGGCTGTGCTTTTATGAGCCTGGAAGAACATGTTCCAAGGTGTGTAGCTCAGTTGGGACCAGCTCAGTGGAAAGAGCATCAGTCCCCTCACCTCAAGGGTTCAAACTGCCTGTCCAGGTACAAGGCTTGTGGTCAGAGTTGGGCTCATGGTTGCACTTGATGATCTGGAACTTCCAATCTAGATGATTATGATTCCTTCTCCAGAGTAGGACTAGATGATCTCTACAAGTCTCTTCCAATCTCTGACCTTCTGTGATGTTATGAACATCACACTCTCAACCTGAAGGTCAAGGGTTCAATTCCCTGTCCAGGCATGAGTCTGGTCAGAGCTGGGCTGATGGTTGGACTGGATGATCTGAAAGATCCCTTCCAACCTAGATGATTATGATTTTGAACCCTGGTGACACTGAGGACTTGGCACCCATTGCATTCATCCTCTTGAATGCCTCTTTTTCCCCAGAAAACCCATAAAATGCAGCAGGTTTGGAGGCCAGTTGTGTTTCCACACACTAAGCCCACCATAAGGGATGCTATTAAGTGAGATTCTGTGGAGGGGGGTTGGAACTAGATGTTCTTCAAGGTCCCTTCCAACCCAAAACATTCTATGATTCTGTTTGTCCCCATTTAATTGTAATCAGGGATATAATTAGGACTGAAAAGAGTCTGTCTGCTCCTTCCCAGGCTGTTAGAGGATTTATTTGCACCCAGCATCCCCTAAAAAGCTGTGTTTAGGTAGGAGAAATCCACAGAAGAAGGATGACATGGAACTGGACTCTACCCCTCAATAATAAATCACACCCAAGCCTGAAGAAGGAAGCAAATTGATCAAATAAATGATGGCAAATTAACAAATTGCCTCTGATAGGGGAAAAAAAAAAAGGCTGTAAAATCCAGCTCTGACCAAGTGGCTCCCTGCAGCTGGAGGGGGAGGGAGATGGGATGAGGGGGTGAGGAGGTGGGGAGGGGGTGATGGTACAGGTTCACCACCAGGTTACTTTCCCACACATGGTGCTCTCTGTTGGCCCAGACGGATCCGTCTGTCTGTGTCTATATTTAACTAGTCCAGAAACAAAGCGAGATAACCAGGTTAAGGTTAGTGCTGGAGGGACATGGTCTCTGTGTCTCCTGATTGCATAATGGAAATGCTTTCCTGTTGGAGTAATGAGGGGAGACACAAGAGATTTATAGACTCCTGGTGGCTTCTCAGCTCCCTCTCTGCCTGCAGGGGTTTTTTTTGCCAAATTCTCATTTCCAACACGTTTTTACAGTCACAAAAATGGATTTTAAAATAAAAATTTTAAAAATTGAGGTGAATGCAAGTACTGGTGTTTTTATTTCCAGCTTGCTTTCACCCAATTTGTTTATGTGTTGCTCCACTTTAAATAAACTTTGTCTTTTCCAGCCCTAGATGGGAACAGGGATGCAGCCAGCCCTGCTCTCACTGGGTGCTGTTGGACTGGGAAAGGATGAAGCAACATGAGACACTTTTATCCTCTCGCATAGAATTATAGAGAAATGTTTTTTAAAAATTAAAGGTTTTTTTAAAAAGGATGAAAACTGACTTTGCCACAAATTAAGTCGGGCAAACCAGAAAGCTGTCAGGCTGTAGCCAACGTGGCAATGGCACAAAAGCTTTGGAAGATGTGAAGATTTAAGGCTGTGACTCAACAGACGGAGCAGATTAAACTCAAACTTCCCACAGCTTCCTGCCCTGCCCCGTTACACAGTCTCCCTCCCCCACAGAGGGGACACTTCGGCCACCAGGGCACAAATCTCTGCTGGGAGCCATGAGCAAACCCCTGGCCCTTCAGTGAAAGCATTTGCACAGCACCTGTCCTGCAGCTAGTTCTCACCCAAATTTTGCAGGTGGGGAAACTGAGGCATGGAGAAGCTCTGCTCAAAATTCCCCAACACCAAAAAAAAAGCCCAAAGGAAAAACAACAAAAGAAAAAGAAGAAAAATAAGTGGAAAAGAGGGGGGATAAAAGAGAAGAAAAAAGAAATTAAAAAGAAAAAAGAAAGAAAAAAGGCGGAGAAGGGGGGAAAGAGGAGAAAGGGGGAAAAGGGGGGAAAGAAAAAAGTAAAAGGAAAAGGAAAAAAGGAAAAAGAAAAAAGTGTGAAAGAAAAAAGGGGGAAAGAGAAAAGGGGAAAAGAGAAAAGGGAGAAAGGTAAAGTAGCAGGAAAAGAAAAAGGGGAAAAAGAAAATAAGGGAGAAAAGAAAAGGGGGAAAAGAAAAAGGAAAAAAGAAAAAGGGAAAAAAGAAAAAGGGAAAAAAGGGGAAAAGAGAAAAAAGGGAAAAAGAGAAAAAAGAAATGGGGGAAAAAGAAAATGGGAAAA
>VZTY01008655.1:56919-69568 GCA_013400935.1 Turnix velox
TCATCATTGTAGCCTTTCCATCTTAAAAAACCCTTTAGTGATGCTCTGCTATTTTAGGAGGCATTGGACTGAGCTGTGGTGGGCTTTGATTTGCTATGGGCAGGGACACCTCCCACTAGACCAGGTTTCTCAATGCCTCATCCAAACTCCAGGGATGAGGGGGCATCCACAACCTCTCTGGGCAACCTGTCCCACCCCATTACTTCATCCCTTGCAGTGGTGACAGTAGTGTCTCTGGTCTGGAGTCACTTTGTAACCATCTTTCTCTGGATTGCTCAAGATGCTCCCCCCCAAAAAAAAGCCCTTTCCCTGGAAAACAGACATTCCAGCCTGGAAAACCTGGCAGTTGTCCTCCTCATACAATATCCTTGGTAGAGGAGACTTTTTTTGGAACCTCCAGCTGGAGCTTTCTTTGCTGGTAGTGTGGCCCTTTGCCTACAAAATAAACAGGACCTGAATATGCCTCATTACAGTCAAACAGTGGGTTTTCTTTCCCTCTGACATTTTTGGGAGGTGGTGCAGAAAATGAGACTCTCTTTCTCTCTCTTTCTCTCTCCAGAGTGATTCAGGCAGTGGCCAAAGAGGTCTCTGTGGCTGACAGTAAACTGTGTGACCTGCCCATTTCCCAGTAAGGATCCAGTGCCCGGCGCCAGCACGAGACAACGAGGGGAAGAGGGAGAAAAAAGGGGGAGGGAAAGCTCTTGGAGAGAGATTTTGGTTTGGAAACTTCTCTGGGGTGAATTTTGAATGCAAGAATGAAGAAAATAATAATAATAATAATAAGGAAATGGAGGCAAAGTTAAAAAACACCAAAACAACTAAAACCCCTCAGACTGAAGCCAGGCTTTTGATTCCTTCTCTGAAATGACATCATGGCATACTCAAGTTTGGCCACAAAGTGTGGCCCTTCCTCTCACTTCTCTTGGAGAAATATGGAAGGTATTGTCTGTCATCACAGCCTGGGAGCTAGTTTTTGCAATGAGAGTTCTCCAGAAGCCTTTTTTTTTTGTTTTTTCCCTTGGTCTTTCACCCAAATTTGATGACACTGGGAGGGTGGAAAGCTGGCCACAGGGGCTGTGTGTGCACCCACAGGCATGAAGCAGGGAGGTCAGGAAGGGATGTTGTTGGGGGAAGAAGCCTGATTCATGAGGATGTGGCTGCTTGCAGCTCTGAGGTGAGGGCTGGAATGTCCCCTGGTGCCATCTGTTGCTGGTGACATTCACTGCTGAATGCCCTCAAGCTTAACCCCACGTCTACCAAGCTGTAGATACCTCTTCTCCTCCTTGCCTTCTTCAGTGATGAACCAGGAGAAGCACAAAGGTCTTGCTCTGCAGAAGGCATGGATATGGGACAAGCTTCATTAGATCCAAGTGATCTCATGGGAACAACATCTCCAAAAAGTCACCTTGTCTTGATGTCAAAGCAGGTCAATCCCAGAGAATGGAGAAACTCATGAAGATGACTTTGGTCTGATTTTTTTTTGTTGCTGTCTGTGGCCAGAAATGGAGACTGAAGTTCCCCAGAGACTGGATTTCAGATGGTCAAATGGCCCTGCCAAGAACATGCAGGCATCTTGCCTTTCCATAGTGAAAGTGGGGTCAGGAGGAACTCATTCCCAAGGGATGGAGAGCAGGGCTCTGTGTTGCTCCACAAACTGCAGTCTGGCAAAAAAAAAAAGATGGACAGATGCCATAGGAATGTGAAAGATGTGTCATTAGGAGACGTGTAGCTCATATTTCATTCCACCAAAAGTCGAGCTACATCAATGAAAACCCCGTATTTCATTGTTTCAGAGAATTTTGAGGCCAAAGGGGGGGAGGGCATTAGATCATCTGATTCAACCTTGGTATCAGAGGCCAGAGGATTAATGTGTGTTTGATTAAGTTCAGTCAACACAACGTCTCACCAAAACAATAGAAATGGATGCACTTTCATAATCCATATTTTTAGGAAAGATCTTATAATTTAGGTTTTCCCCTTGGGAACAGGAGCTCAGCCTTTATTGTTCTTTTCAGTGGCATCACTGTCCATGTGGGTGGCCTGGCCACCTTCCCATGGTGGGGAAGGAGGAGGGACAGAAGCCATAGTCACATCACAAGGGACAACCACCATCATACATTGTAGGGTTGAAACCCTCCAGTAGGGCTGGAGCCCTCCAAGCCCCTTCATGCTAAGCCTGTGGAGCAGGTGGGGTTTTCTCATAGCATACCTTGACCTGCAGAGTCAACTCAACTGGGGAGATCATAGAATTATAGAAGCATGGAGTTGGAAGGGACCTTCCAAAACCATCTAGTCCAACCCCCCTGCAGTAAGCAGGGACATCCTGCACTAGATGAGGTTGCTCAGAGCCTCAGCAAGCCTGAACTTTGGATGCCTTGATGGGACCTCCACCACCTCTCTGTGCAACCTGGGCCAGTGTCTCACCACCCTCATGGGAAAGAACTTCTCCCTCATGTCTCATTGCTCTAGTTTCAAACCATTTCCCCTCATCCTATCACTCCACACCCTGGCAAACAGCCCCTCCCCAGCTTTCCTGTAGCCCCTTCATGTGCTCTCCCTCTCCCAAAACCCTCTCAAATGAGTGATGCTCAGACTGAACACAAACTGAGGACACTTCTGAGATGTGCCTTTTAAAATTATTATTTTTATCAACACAAATGCAGTGGGAGACATTCAGACATTCTGGCCCTGAGGACAGAAAGAGGCTTTGAAATAAAATATCCTTATTACAGCTGTGAGTTTCAGCTGGCACCAAACAAAGGCTGCTGTGATGAGCACTGCACAAGGATTTGCTGGAAGACACCATGGACAAATGGCAGGAGAAGACAGATGAGTGTTGAGAAAACTGAAATATCTTCATTACCACTGGAAACATCTTCCCTGGAGACATCCAAGGCCAGGTTTGCTGAAGCTCTGAGCAACCTGATGTAGTCCAGGATGTCCCTTCTCACTGCAGGGGGTTGGTCTAGATGACCCTTGCAGATCCCTTCCAACATCCCTTCTATGAAAACTCTGAAGCTTTGACAGCATCCCTCTCCCTTCAGCTGTGGAAGTGAACAGCTTTTTTCCTCACCCACATTTTGACAAAATCTGCCATTTGCATCCCATAAAATAATATCCCATATTCTGATTTCCCTTTCCCAGAGCACTGGGTGATCAACAGAAGCACAAAGAGACTTTCCCAAAGTCACACAGGAAGCCCAAGGAAAGGGCCAGGAATTAAAACCTGAGTTTTGAGTCTGAGTCTAGGGTTGCAATCTGTAGAGAAAATGATGATAAACCCTTTTATTGGCTATAAGATAAACAATGCACATTCCTCAGCCTAAATAATGCATGTTTCAGACAGGGATAATTGTGAAATTAGGAAGAGCTGCAGCTTGCTGTGAGACTTTCCCAGCTACTGCCAATGCCTGTGCTTCAAAATGTTTAAATGAGACGGGGGAGAGTTTTATTACAGACAGCAATCACTGCCACTTTGCATTTTCCTGATGAAACCCATGCAAAAGATTAGAATCCTGAGAGAGAGGTATCCATGGACATCATTTTTCACAAGGCTTTCCATTTCCAGACTGGTGTGGCTTCCTTCAACACAGCCTTCTGGTAAAGATGTTGTTCAAGATAGTGGAAAACACATAGTGGAAAACACTGACTCTACTGTCTTCCTCCTTTCCTTTTTTAAGACTTCTTTTTCTTTTTTTTTTCATCTTGTGGTCCACATTACTCATGGGCTGTGAACGATTCCCAAGCAAGCCACAGTCAGTGGATTCTCCTTCTGTCTGTAAAAACAAGACTGGATGTGACCTGCCCTGAGCTCATCATTAAAAACCCTTTTTTTTTTGGTTGGAATAGAGCTGTGAAGCCAATTTACACATGCTTGGACACTCCTCATGAGATCTGTGTCCCAGAGGACCAGCAGCTCTCCCACATTTAAGAATCATGGAATGGTTTGGGTTGGAAGGGACCTTCAAGATCATCTAGTTCCAACCCCCTGCCATGAGCAGGGACACCTCCCCTGTCACCAAGTTGCTCAATGCCTCATCCAGCCTGGCCTTAAACACCTCCAGAGGTTGAGGGGGCATCCACAACTTTTCTGGGCAACATCTTGGCCAGCTGGTCCCAGCTGGCAAAGGACTTCTTTGGCCACTCTATTTGCCATGCCAATGGGGCTACAAAGAGATTATGCTTTTAAAACAACATGGGGTGTAAAATAATGAGGGTGTAGAGGACTAGTTAGTGGCAGGCAGTGGTATGGTGGAGTCTCAGCAAGCTCTGGTGGCTCTGAGCTCCTCAGACATGGCAGAGACAGGGTGAGGGAAAAGGCTCCTCAGACAGCCCCGGGCAAAGAGCCATTGCAGCCCAGGATTATCAGGTTTCCAGTCTGAAACATGGTGACCTCAGCTCTGTTCCCTGCAGAATTAACCCAGAGATGCTAATTTAGCAGCAGCAGGCTAAATTAGAGGAGGCATGCTCATAGGAGGCTATGAGCTAAAGTTCTCCTCCACCCAAGGGTCCTCCTCAGAGGAGATGTGAGTCACACAGAGGGCTGGGAGATGGGTGGAGGGTGAAGGAAAAAGTGTCAACTGGGAACAATCATGGTCTGTGCTACCTGGATACAGGGGAACTTTGTTCTTCCACCATCATCCACATCCAGGAAGCCCTTTACCAGATTCCCTTTTGGGATAAATTAGCCTTTTTACCACCAGAAGAGCCTTGAAAGGTGGAAGGATTTAGCTGTTCATAATCACATCAGAAGTAGAAGGGGGGGAGAATTAATTTGAAGTTATCACAGAAGGTGACAGAGTTGTCTTGCTTATGAACTGCTGCTGATTCTGTGTGTACTGATCTGTCGAGGAGAAAAGAGCCAGAAGCCTTTATTGGCTTGGTTGTGCCTAGTGAAAGTGTCTGCCCTCTTCCAGAAGATAAGTTCAAGCCTTGTTTATTTTCATTTTTAGTCAGAAACCTCCGTTTCTTCCCCGTAACCAGACAATATCCCTGTGCCTTTAAAGAAAAGGAAAGGAAGCGTGGGCCTGGCAAACACAACCCCAGCAATAAAATATAAATCTTCATAATTGTTGTGGAGACAGAAAGCAAAACAAACTGTACTTAAGTACATTGTAAGAAAATGTCAGAGATTTGAGGGAATGGCCATTAGCATACGAAATCATTTATCTCCCACGAGTAAGAGAGTTGGATGCAGACCAACCCATTTCATTTGCAGTATTTTTCCTCTTGGGTTTTCTTGGAATGTCAAAACGACTCTCTTTTTTTTTTTTTTTTTTCCCCTTCCAACAGAGACTTCAAGGCTGATGTTCAGAGACCACAGGAACACGTTGAATTCGGTGTCAACTCCCCCACATCTCTCCCTCCACACATGCAGAGCCAAGGATCCAGCTGTGGGTGCAGATGCTCCTGTGTCAAGATGCTCCATCTGCAGTGTTAGACCTCTGGCAGTGTCCATAGGTGCTGCCCAACACTGAAATCCACCACCCAAGACGATTCACAGACTCCTTTACCATCATCCCCCACCCAGGAGGGTGTCCACAGGATGTTAAATTTGCCCAAATGAAAACTTCAGCTTCCTGTAGGTCTGCAGTTCCCAGGGTCACTGCATAAAACCATTCCAAGAGTGTCCTTCTAGCATCACCTCAAACCACATGGTGCTCAAGTGGTCCCAATGGTCCCTTCCCTGATGGCAAACTTACCTGATGGCCACTTTCACAGACAGCAACCCCTTCATCATGCCTGCACCAACACCATATCTCCCATCTTTATTTGTTTAAAAGCTAAATTTCAGAGGGAAAAAGCTATTGTGACAACCATGATGTGAAGTATCTCCACCCAGATGGTGGGACAGCAACAGGACAAGGGTTTTAAACTAGAGCAGGGAAGGGTTGGATGAGACATGAGGAAGTTCTTCACCATGAGAATGGTGGGATACTGGCCCAGGTTGCCCAGAGAGGTGGTGGAGATCCCATCAAGCCTGGAGACATCCAAGTCCAGGCTTGTTGAGGCTCTGAGCAACCTCATCTAGAGCAGGATGTCCCTGCTCACTGCAGAGGGCTGGACTAGATGGCCTTGGAAGCTCCCTTCCAACTCTATGCTTCTATAATTTGATGATCTCCCCAGTTGGGTTGACTCTGCAGGTCAAGGTATGTCATGAGCAAACCCCACCAAGGTTGGAGCTCTTCAGGAAGGAAGCAACGTGCAGTGGTTGTGAAGCAGCATCTTTCACAGAGACAAATAATTTATGTTATTTTATGGTGTTTATTTTCACCATGAGAGTGGTGAAGCACTGGAACAGGTTGCCCAGACAGGTAGTGGAAGCTCCATCTCTGGGGACACTCAATGCCAGCCTTGCTGAGGCTCTGGGCAACCTCATCTAGTGCAGGATGTCCCTGTCACTACACGGATGTTGGACTAGATGGCCTTGGGAGGTCTCTTCCAACCTAACACTTTCTATAATTCTATAATTCTATGATTGGTGAGGTGTCTCAATATCTTTCAGTCTCTCCTCACAGGTGGTCCCTCTTCCAGGAGAGATAAGGAATGGATATAAGTTAGACCTGATGGAAAGCCCCACACCACCAGGTTTGGTTACACAGCTGCTGAGCTGAAAAGCAGAAAGTTATCTGAGACACTTATGGAAACATTTGGGTACCCCTGAACTTCTCCTTGCTGGATTCTCATCCCAGATGGGAAGAAAATGAAGTTCAGATCCTCGAGGATTAATATAATCAGAGAATCTGAGATGAGAACTTGTGAGTTGCTTTCCTCCTTCCTTTGATGGGGGCTGGGGGGTGTCTCCAAGGTTAATAAACTGCATCCCTCACAGTAGGCAAAATGATATCACACGTGTTTCAGAGCAGGGACAACCTTGGAGGTACCATGGAAAAGGTTTATTCTTTCAATTATAGAACAGGAAAATCATGTTTCAGTTACATAGAGAGACTGTTTCTAGTGAGAAAGTCCTGAACAAATGCAAATCTCTTGCCTTTCATTATTTTTTTTTTTAAATAAGGTGGTCAAAAGGTCTAAGGGGGAAGCAGGGATTTTGGAAGTATGCACAAAGTCAACAGTGCAGTCAGCAATGGGATAGTAAGATTTCACAGCTCTGCTTTGATCAGTATTTCAGCAAAGTGAAGCCATAGCACTGAACGTCCTCTGAACTGAAACCAAGGCAGGCTTTGTCTTTTATCTCAAATATCAGCTCAGAAAAATTAGGGTGATAGGAAAATACTGAACTCATTACATTTCACAGAACTGCAAAGCTGCTCCAGTGAGACACATGGTCTCCTCATGAAGGTAAAAAATTCTGGGACATTCTAAAGCTTCACAGGTTGTGTGTGTGAGACAAAAAAGTCATCCTCTCCCCGGAATATTTGACAATTTGAAGCTTCAGCCACTTATTAACTGTCTCTGGACTTGGGAACATGCTGCTGGTTTCACTTTCTTTTCTGGAGACACTTTGAAAGCTGGAAACACTGAAAAAGTGGAAAGATTGATTTTGCTTTTCAGCCTGATTGCTTATTTTCTCCTTCTCCTCACTTTATTTTGTCCTTCTTCATTATTTTTCTTCAGTGTGAAAGTCCTTAAAGAAGTTTGTTTGAACTAACACACAAGCTGAAGCAAGATGCCCATCTGTAATTTGAATCAGATGCAACTTCAACATCCAAAACTTGGGCTGTACCTGGAGGCTGTGTCATGGACCTCTCTTCTAAAAATATTACAGATGGATTTGGGGACATCTGTAGCTTTGGTGACTTCAGTGCATTAGGATCAGGCCAACAGCTGTATGATGGGCATCCTTTTTCTTCCTGAGCAGCAAAATGACATCCACTATCTGCATTTTCATGGCTAAGTGGAAAAAGCCCTGGCTGAAAGAGAGCCTAAGCAGGCAAACTAAGCATGAACTAAGAGGGTTTTCTGACTTATCTACCCATTTTCTTTTATAAAATCATAGAATGGTTTGGGTTGGAAGGGAAATTAAAGATCTTCTAGTTCCAACACCCCTGCCATGGGCAAGGACAACTCCCATTAGACCAGGTTGCTCAGTGCCTCATCCAGCCTGGCCTTAAACACCTCCAGGGATTGAGGGGTCATCCACAGCCTCTCTGGGCAACCTCTTCCAATGTCTCACCACCCTCACAAGAAAGAATTTTTCTTTTCTCCAGCCTAAATCTCCTCTCTTCCAATTTACATCCACTCCTCCTAGTCCTGCCATCCTGGACCCTGTTAAAAAGTCCTACCCCAGCCTTTCTGTAGCCCCCTTCAGGTATTGAGAAGCTCCTCTGAAGTCCCCCCTGAGCCTTCTCTTCTCCAGGCTGAACAACCCCAACTCCTTCAGCCTGTCCTCATAAGAGAGATGCTCCAGCCCTCCCATCATCCATTTTAAGAGAACCTTTAGTGATGCTCTGCTGTTTTAGGAGGCATTGGACTGAGTTGTAGTGGGCTTTGATTTGCTGAGTCGTGCATCTCTTCTTTCACGTGAGATAAATCTGACCTGGACACCAGGTGCTGGAGAGTTTGTGTGTGAAATGCGGAGAGGGGAGGAAACAGTGAGAAATCAAACCCCATCAGCAGAACTTTGTTCCCAGGAAACCACTTCCTCTGTTTGCACGGGGGTGGGACTGCACAGGGACTTTCTCTCTCAGCTCATTTAGCCCAGTCAGAAAAGCCATGGCACCCAACTAAAACTGAAGGAGGTGTTGTTTTTTTCATTATTTGTTTGTCTGGGTTTTGCTGCCAGGGAGGTTTTTTGATGGGAATTTTCCCCCTTCCCTTTCCTTCACTCCTTCCTGCTGTTTCCAAATGAAAAGAGAAACACTTTTCTGGGTGAATTTCCTGCAGACTTTCTTCCACAGACCAAGCATTTTTAAGCCAGTGAAATGCCTCAGATTTTCCTCACTGATAGATTTGTATGAAAGCTTTAAGTTGCCTCAATCTATAGCATCTTCATGACAAGAGCATCTTCAAGGATCAGCTTGGGGAATAGTGGATGCTCTTGTCTTCAGGGGTGAAAACTCAAGTGGGTTCATGGAGAGAAGAGTGGGTGGGTTGTTTCTCCAGTGGCACCCCTGAACTAGAAACTGATGTAGACAGTGGAAAGAGAAAAAGAAAAAAAAAGATAAAGGGGAAGAAAGTAATTTTATGAGTCTGTAACCAGTGAATTTGTTTAAAAAATAGGAAAATTAGGAGGAAACTTTGTAATGCTTTCGTTTGTGATGAGGGGTCTTGCTCTGTAAAGCCTTAGAATCAGAGAATCAGAGAATCATAGAATAGTTTGGGTTGGAAGGGACCTTAAAGATCATCTAGTTCCAACCAAGGTCGCCATGGAATGTGTGAAGATTTGCAAGAATCCCTTACTGAAAACAGGACAGGGGATTACTCTAGATGATAATGCCCCTACAACACATCATGAAGGTAAAGAGGAGAAATAATCCTTAAATATGAGAAGAAGATCATAAATAGGAAGCATGGGAAGAGGTGTCCCAGCAGCTTTGTGTCCCTGGAAGCACAGGGTGTGGAGCTGGTGCCTTGGCAGGACATGATGTCACCAAGTCACTGGAGTAAGCTGGGAACATCCAGGTTTCCATGCTGACCAAGCATCCAGCCCCCATGGTGGTGGTGGTGGTGGTGGTGTGTCTCAGCACAAAAAGCTGGGAAAAAAGGGGGGGTTTGTGGTGATGTGATGTCACCTGCCAGCTTGCAAAATGGAGCCAAGCCGCATCCCGGAGACCAGGGCTTAGCAAGGTTAGTCACCAGCCACCAGAGCATCCCAAAATAAACATCCCTGTGTTTTTTGTTCCTTGTTTTGTCAGACTTACCCTGTGTGCAAGGACAGGCTTGACAGGAATGACCTCAAGGTGCCCCTCCATTCCCACCAGTATTTCTTTTGGAGTTAGAAGGAATACATTCAGTCAAGCAGGAACTCTTGGAAAAAGACATGTTCTCATTAATGGTTTATTAATAATGGTGCTTTCTAGAGGAAAAAAGTGATTTGGAGCCCTCAGCATGGTAGGAAACCATTCCTCCTAGTCCTGCCATCCTGGACCCTGTTAAAAAGTCCTACCCCAGCCTTTCTGTGGCCCACTTCAGGTATTGAGAAGCTCCTCTGAGGTCCCCCCTGAGCCTTCTCTTCTCCAGGATGAACAACCCTAACTCCTTCAGCCTGTCCTCAGAAAGGAGGTGGTCCAGCCCTCTCATCATCTTCATGACCTTCCATGGACCTGCTCCAACAGCTCAATGTCCTTCTTGTGTTGTGGGCTCCAGAACTGGACACTATTGACACTCCAGTCCTCTCACCATCTTCATGACCCTCCTCTGGACCTGCTCCAACAGCTCAATGTCCTTCTTGTGTTGTGGGCTCCAGAACTGGAAGCAGCTTAATGTCTACATTTTGCAGAACAGCTCCTCAGCTGAACACCTCAAAAGCTAAGAAACTGCAGGTTCTTACAGTGGTTTATGTCTTGGAAATTAAGTGTTTAAAGAGTGTTTGAAGATTCAGGCTTTGGCTGCTTCGCTTAATTAGGAAGCTGGAAAAAAAAAAAAGCAGCTTAATGAATTCAGGGCTTGTTTATGTTAAGCTGTCAAGGAGTTAAGCAACGAAAAAGTGTGATTTGGGCAACATCTGATTGCAGCCCCATGTGGAATTCCCTAAGTCAGAGAAGCTGGAAAGCATTTTACTGAGCCATTTTCTAGGATGTGAATTAATTTCCTGCTACTTCACGAAAGCCCCTTTGGTAGGGCTGACAAAGGATTTATCTTAATTATTGCTCTGGCTTGGATCATGATTCTAAACCATACGTGTGTGTGTTTTGTTTATGAATTTCCCAATTTTGCAATTAAAACAACCTGTAATTTTCTTTTCCACCCTCCTCTTCCCCCCCCTCCCAAATTTATCCTCAGCGGCTGCTCTGAAAAATCTACCATTTGTTTGCAAAATTAATCCCTGTCAAACATTTCCTTTTGCTTTAACAGTGCCAAGAAAAGGGGAGAAAACTAGAAATGTTTGAAAGATTTGAACAGAAGAGGATGGGTACCAAGTAGAGGATAATAATGCTTCACATTTGTTAGGACAAAAGCTGCAACCACTTTTGTGTGTGAAGCTGTTTCTTTGTCTGAGGGCCAAATCAAACACCCTTAATTATGTCAAGCACTAGAAGCTCCTTTGATTGTGATGAAATCACTTTTGAGGTTCCTGAGCTTGGGTTTTCTCTGTGTTATCACTGAAATTGTTTGTGTGGCTTTTGTTGCAGCTGTGGATGTCACACACATGAAAGGGAAGTATTAAATGAATGTCTTTCTCCAGGTGGTTGGATGGATGGACAGTCAAGGAGGAGAGTTAGCATCATACCAGAACTTACCTGGCCAATGATTTTTGGTTGGTGAACTTCATTCTTGATGTTATGGCCATCAAGATGCTGTGGCCATATTACACCAGCAGTAGGTCTGTCATAAGATCATAATCATCTAGGTTGGAAGAGATCTTCCAGATCATCAAGCCCAACCATCAGCCCTAAACTCTGACAAGTCTCATACCTGGACAGGGACTTGAAGCCTTGAAGATTGGGAGTTTGATGCTCCCCTAACTAACCTACACACTCTCCTGGCATGGTGTCCCATGGGAAGTACTAAACCAGTAGACCAACAGGCAACTTAGACATTGGAAAATCAGGTGAATAGAGAGGAATAAGAGAAATCTGCCTTGAGTCCTACTGGGTTCATCACCTTTGACAGAATTTTGGCATTTTTACACCTGGGTCTGGAAAAGAAGAGTCTCAGCCCAGGATAACATGTGTCTTCTGCAACTCTCATTTCAGATGAAGAGGATCTTTCAAGCCCTAACATCATCTACTTCAATAACAAGCAGGTACTAAGGTGATCTGGTCTGGGCAATTTGGTTCTTCTCCCTTTCCTTCTCTTAATCCTACATCCCAAACATAAATTCCAGTCTTTTGGGATGCTCAGCAGTCTGGCTAAGGAGCTGACTGATTTCAGAAGGATCAGAGCACTGTCCTTGCCTTCACAATGTTCCTGTTCTTCTTAAACCTTATTAAATTTTATCACATAAATATGTTAGACATTGGTTGAAGAGAATATTCTGAGTCTACTGAAATGCCTTCTGAGGGTAAAAGAAGGGACCTGAGTGGCACTGAAAATAAAGTTCTGATAAAATTTACCCCAAAGCATCATTTTGAACAGCAAAACAATCCATTTTAAGTCAACTTTTCACTTTTTTCGCTGTCTACAATACCTTTAAGTGTTTCAAATCCATTTCTTTCCCTTCGATATCATCTCTGAGTCTGCAACTGGAACCACAGGCATCCTGGACTCCTTGACTGCTTCAAGAATAAACAACTCTGCAGACTTCCTCAGGTCTAAAAGTCACTTGTATCACTTGTGGTTTGTATAAACCCATGATCCACTCTCTTGGAAACTTCATCTCAAATGCAGGGTGTCCTCAAAGCCAATAGATGGCCCATTAAATGCAGCAACTGCCCATGCAAAAGTTTTTTCCCCTCCCAGTAAATCAAGCACCCATTTTCCATTCACAAAACATTTGGGTTTGAAGTTGACTGTTTTGGATGGTGTTCAAACATCAATACATTTTTATCACAAGTTGGGGGCTCTTTTTTTTTCTTTCTTCTTT
>VZTY01008656.1:0-10905 GCA_013400935.1 Turnix velox
AAACCATTCTATGATTTGCTAAGTTTGGAACAAGTGACACAGAAATGTATTTGGTCAAAGCAAGCTATCAATTTTTTTTTCGATAAAATACATTCTTTTCTTAGTGCTCATCCACATTTAATACACAAGGAAAGCAAATTTTCTAGGTATAAAATTCCAGTTTGTCCTCAGCTAGTCACCACATTTGGCTGCCAGTAAAGTGAGAGGGTGGTGGGCAAGAGGACTCAATCTTTTGCAGAACCAAGCCTTGCTCACCCTCCAGAGCATCTTCCCAGTCCTGCAGGTCCTTTTTGGACAAATTCTTGCTGGCTTGAAAAAGGATTTTCCAAAGGTGAGGGCTGCAGAAGGGTGTCCGCCCCCTCTCAGAACCCACACTCTGCCGTGGAAGTCCCCAAAATGACATCATCCCCCAAAAAAAACCCCAAAGTGAGCTAGTGAATACAGAAAATAATATAATTTACATCATTTATAGCATCATGTTTGCTTGCAACCATATTAATCCACAGAATTCTCATTCAATTATTCCTTCCAGAGGCAGAGAAAGGCAAGAAGAGCACAATTAGATGTTGCAACCTCTTGTATTCATTTAGGATTTCCCAGTTTTTCCTCATTTTGGGATATTCCTGCTTGTCACAATGTCACCCAGAGCCAAATTCTCCACCTTTCCCATTACCTGAAAAATGTGCTGTGACTACCATGTTAATATCAGCATGCCCAAAAAATGTACAAAGTTTCCAAATTTAGGTTTGTTTTCCCTTCCCACCCTCCCCTTTTATTTTTTTTTTATTAATTTTTTAAAATATCTTCTTAAACTCCAACTCCTAGTGTTGCAGACACTCACCTTCCCCCTTAGGGAAGGTTTTTTTGCCCCATTTTGGAAAAAAAACCCCTCTGAAGCTATCATCACAAATGTAAACCACCAAGAAAACTTGCTCTCTTAGGTAAACTTGGGGAAAAAAAGGAAGAAAAATTAAAAAAAAAATCTTTAAAAAATCCTTTAAGGTTTTAAAGGGTGTGAGTTGTTTCTGGGAGTTGTCCAAGCATTTTCTCTTCTCCTCTCATTTTTTTGGTTTTATAAAGCTAATTCAGTATAAAAGGGCTTCAGAAGAAAAGGTTTAAAGAAAAAAAAAAAGGAAAAAAAGGAATACATTTAGAAACATTGTGGAAAACAGCTGCAGAACCACACAATCCCTTTGCTTTTTGGGATTTTTTGAGGTTTTTTCAGTATAAAAGGCAAGTAAATCAAGAATTACATCTTCACAGGTCTGGAATTCATCCAGGTTGCTTAAATCTATGCAAAATAAGCATCAAATACAAGGGATTTTTTCCTTTATACCAAAATCCTTCCAAACCCTTATGGGGAGAAACTCCCCAGCTTAGCAAAACCTCACTAATTTTTAATATAATGAGGTGAAAACACCTGAATTTTACCCCAAAAATCCAGGAGAGGCAAGANTAGATGATCTTGAAGGTCCCTTCCAAACCAACTTATGGGGCTTTTTTGAGGAGGATTCTCTCTAAATTCAGCTGTCAAATTTTATTAATACTTCTAAAATTAATAACCACTTGGATTTCCCTTAATTTTTATTAATTTTTACTGTGTATTTCTAGATTCTAGTGGAGGTTTCCCTCCCCAAGGGGGTTGGAACAAGATGATCTTGAAGGTCCCTTCCAAACCAACTTGTGGGGTCTTTTTGAGGAGGAATCTCTCTAAATTCAGATGTCAAATCATATTAATACCTCCGGGATTAATAGTCCCTTGGTTTTCTCTTAATTTTTATTAATTTTTACTCTGTATTTCTAGATTCTAGTGAGAGATATCCCTCCCCAAGGGGGTTGGAACTAGATGATCTTGAAGGTCCCTTCCAAACCAACCAACTTGTGGGGTTTTTTTAAGGAGGAATCTCTCCAAACTTGATAATTTGTCAAAAACCACAGCTGTTGAACTCAAAAAGAAAAGCAGGGGTAGAGTTTTTTTGCTCTCTGCACTGGTTTCCTCAGAAAGATCACTGGTGAGGACTTGGAACCTTCACCAGATGCTTCCTTCCTACATTCTCAGGACTCTACATTCAGGTCAGCAAATTTGAAGAGACGAGTGAGAGACAAAACCACTTCTAGATTAATAAAAGCAGAATATCTACCAAGACAACTCCATAAAAAACCCACTGAAGCAGGAACAAAAAATTCAGGTCACTTCTTTAGCAAAGCTCATCACAGATTATTGTTAGAATTAATTTTTTTTCTTCTTTTTTGTTTAAATTGCTTCCAAAAAAACCTCTTATCCTGGGACCCACATATCCCCATGTGATGATGTGCCAATGGTCCCAAATGTGGGACCACCTGAGCCCACCTGGAACCCCCAAAGGGCTTCTGAATTTTTTTATTTTTTTTTTTTAGCTTCTCAGAAAATCACTGCTGACTGACACCCATCTGTTGGTGATCTGCTTCTGGCTCCTCTTCCTCTACATCTGCGTTATACTCCTCAAATGCATCATCATCAACATCTGGAAGCCCAAGTAACTGCAAAGAAGAGGAAAATAATGGTGAAACAGCAAATTAGACACTTGAAGAGCTTCACGGCAGGTATTTTTGACCCTCTACTGGGCTCTGGTGAGGACCCAACTGGAGTTACTGTGGCCAGTTGTGGAGCCCTCAACAGAAGAAAGACATTGAGATGTTGGAGCAAGTCCAGAGGGGGGACATGAAGATGATGAGAGGGATGGAGAACCTCCCTTAAGAGGACAGGTTGAAGGAGTTGGGGTTGTTCAGCCTGCAGAAGGCTCAGATGAGACCTCAGAGGAGCTTCTCAATACCTGAAGGGGGCTACAGAAAGGCTGGGGTAGGACTTTTTAATAGGAAAGACTAGAAATAATGGATGAAAATAGGAAGAGGGGAGATTCAGGCTGGAGAGAAGAAAGAAATTTTTTATGGTGAGGGTGGTGAAACACTCAAAAGAGGCAAAACCCAGAAGAACTGGGAGGAGAGTGACACTCATCAAGAGGTAGCATGAAACTGAGGAGCTGGTGGGTGAGAAGGAAGGTTTTTAGGGTCTGTGACACCCAGGGGGGGACCTCATGGTAGCTTCTCAATACCTGAAGGGGGCTACAGAAAGGCTGGGGTAGGACTTTTTAATAGGCTATGTGTTGGAAGGACTGGAAATAATGGATGCAAATTGGAAGAGGGGAGATTCAGGCTGGAGAGAAGAAAGAAATTTTTTATGGTGAGGGTGGTGAGACACTGAAAGAGAGGTTGTGGATGCCCCCTCAATCCCTGGAGGTGTTTAAGGCCAGGCTGGATGAGGCACTGAGCAACCTGGTGTAGTGGGAGGACAACAAACTGGCACAGAAGGTGGGGGCTGCAGCTGAGGGCACATAAATTTTGCCCCAGCCTGAAAGTGTCCACACTCCTGCGCTCCAGTTTGGGTTGGAAGGGACCTTAAAGATCATCTAGTTCCAACCCCACTGCCATAGGGAGGGAGACCTCCCACCATTCTATGATTCTCTGTTTCTCTGAAGGTGGAGCAGAGCATCGGCAGGACATTTCTTCTCTGCTGTCCCAACCAAGTCCACTGTCAGGGTCCAGTCTGACAAAATTCAGTTTGAAAAACATCACTTCAAGAAAAACTCATGAAGAAGGTCAGACCAGGCTCTGCTGAAGAGTCTTGTGGTCCTGGCTACTCAGTCTGAGATACTGAGGAGCTTTTACCATGTGCTTGGCAAGCATCTTCTGAAATCCTTTTTCATTTCAATGCTTCTTTCTAGTGGGACAGCCAAGGTAATTGGACAGTTTTGAAAGTCTTTGTTGGGGTTCTTCAAAAAGGGAATGTTTATGAGGACTAGAAATACTGGATGTAAATTGGAAGGGGGGAGATTTTGGCTGGATAGAAGAAAGAAATTCTTTGGCGTGAGGGGGGTGAGACACTGGAAGAGATTGCCCAGAGAGGTTGTGGATGTTCCCTCAACCCCTGGAGGTGTTTAAGGCCAGGCTGGATGAGGCATTGAGCAACCTGGTGTAGTGGGAGGTGTCCCTGCCCATGGAACTAGATGATCTTGAAGGTCCCTTCCAACCCAAATTATTCTATGATTCTAATGTCTAACCTACCCCTACCCTGCTCTGCTTTAAAGTGATGGAAGTTCCTTCTCAAAGACACAACTTTTCTCAGCTCTGAAGTTTCTAAAAGTCCAATATTCTTCAGGGAAACATATTTATATCTTGGTGTGTTTTTACAATTCCAAGCAGCTGCTCTGACAGATCCCATTTCCAGTCCTTTCTAAGAAAAGTTTGCATCTGCTCTATTTATTTCCATTCTCTCAAAGGATTCTTTAAAACTATGGGGGTTTTTTTATGTCAACCAGCTGTGGCAGTCTGTGGCAAGGCAATGCAAGGGTGCAACAAAGGGAAGGACAAGCCCTCCCTTTGGCTCAAAATACGTTTTCAGCCTCCTTTATTGGCTGGCCAGAACAACAGGAGAGGGAAAACCATCTATATTTTGAGTATAAACCCCCCCCCATGGGTCAGCTTTCCCACGAACCTCCACTCCAGCCTCCTTATCCAACCCCAAAAGGAGAGGATTTGGCAAAAATGAAGGATAACTTCAGCCTAAGTCACCTCCCCCCCCAGGCGTTGACCCAAATCTTAGTGTTAAATAAGGACAAAGAAAGCTGAGGAGCAGCAAAACGGCAAAATAATAATAGGGTTGGTGATGGAAGGACTAGGAGTAATGGATTCAAACTGGAAGAAGGGAGATTTAGGCTGGAGAGAAGAAAGAAATTCTTTGCTGTGAGGGTGGTGAGACTGGATAAGGTTGTCAAGAGGGATTTTGGATGCCCCCTCAATCACTGGAGGTGTTTAAGGCCAGGCTGGATGAGGCATTGAGAACCTGGTGTGGTGGGAGGTGTTCCTGCTTGGAACTAGATGATCTTTTAGGTCCCTTCCAACCCAAACCATTTTATGATTTTATAAAAAATAGAATCCTCTGCCCCACAAAACCAAGCTCCTGCTCCAACCTTTTCTCAAGGAGACACCAAAACAGCACTTGGTGGGAGCAACCATCCTAACAGCATGAGCTGGATCTCTTAGGGAAGAAAAGAAAATCAGATTTATAATAAAAACAAACCTCTCTGAGTTAAAACAAAAACAAAAACAAAACAAAACATGTTTCTCTCTGGTTTCCCAGAGGTTTCATCTTAGTGTTTGGATCCCTGCAAAACTCCCCAGTGTCAGTGCCAGGAAATAACTCTGCCACATGGTCCCGTGGTACTGACTCCTCGCATCCCAGCCCCAGGGATGCTGATGCAGCAGGACAGGAGCCCTCCAGCAGCTGGGGAGATGTTGCCACCAGCTGCTACACCAGTTGGCCTCCCAACCAGCCCAGGAATCTCATCCACATGAAAGCAGGGCTGGAAATAAAATAGGCAGCTGGCTTCCCCAGCACAGATACAGGCTGGGGGAGAGTGTAGCCCTGAAGAGAAGGATTTGGGGGTGTCAGTGGATGAAAAACTCAACATGAGCCAGCAGTGAGAACTTGCAGCCCAGAAGCCAACCAAATCCTGGGTTGCATCAAGAGAAGTGTGACCAGAAGGTCAAGAGAGGGGATTTTGCCCCTCTACTGGGCTCTGGTGAGACCCCAACTGGAGTTACTGTGTCCAGTTCTGGAGCCCTCAACAGAAGAAGGACATTGAGCTGTTGAGCAGGTCCAGAGGAGGAACATGAGGATGATGAGAGGGATGGAGCCACGTTCTTTATGAGGACAGGCTGAAGGAGTTGGGATTGTTGAGCCATGGGAAGAGAAGGCTCAGGGGGGACCTCATAGGAGCTTCTCAATACCTGAAGGGGGCTACAGAAAGGCTGGGGTAGGACTTTTTAATAGGGTTCAGGATAGCAGGACTAAGAGGAATGAATGCAAATTGGAAGAGGGGAGATTTAGGCTGGAGAGAAGAAAGAAGTTCTTTATGGTGAGGGTGGTAAAACACTCAAAAGAGGCAAAACCCAGAAGAATTGGGAGGAGGAGGACACTCACCAAGTGGTAGCATGAAACTGAGGAGGTGGTGGGTGAGAAAGCAGGTTTTTAAGGTCTGTGATACCTAGGGGGGACCTCAGAGTAATTTCTCAATACCTGAAGGGGGCTACAGTAAGGCTGGGGTAGGACTTTTTAATAGGGTCCAGGATGGCAGGACTAGGAGTAATGGATGCAAAGGGGAAGAAGGTAGAATAAGGATGGAGATAAGAAAGAAATTCTTTGCTGTGAGGGTGGTGAGACACTGGAAGAGGTTGCCCAGAGAGGTTGTGGATGCCCCCTCAATCCCTGGAGGTGTTTAAGGCCAGGCTGGATGAGGCTGGTGTAGTGGAAAGTACCCCTGATTGTGGCAGGAGGGTTGGAACTAGATGATCTTTCAATTCCCTTCCAACCAAAACTATTTTATTATTCTATAATTCCCAGTCCCCTGATAACAGCTTATCTCAAGCTCCCAGCCTGTGAAATAAAAAAATAAACCAACCCCCACCTTTCTCCACCCAGTTCTGTCCTATTCCAAAGCCCTGGGCTAGGTATCAATTTTAGAAGGAAAAAAAAAAAAAGAGGCACTCACGGGTCTGAAGGATTTGAAGACTTTTTCCAATATTTCATGGAGTGTCTTCTTCCCACAGGAGGAGATGTAATCCTGTGCAAGCTGCAGGAAGGGCAAGCAGTCCTCACTTTCACTCCATACGTGCTGCAAAGCAAGAGAAGCAGGAGAAAGAGGAGGAGGGATTAGCAAGGACATCCTCTGGCCTTCCTGCAGGATTTTATGAGGTGACATGTTGGAAACATCTGCCAAAGTTCCCTGGGTCTTCTTGCACTGGAGATGGATGGGTACTGCAAGCTTTTTTAGGAGCCATGCTTTGGAGAAAGCTTTGATTTTATTAATTCCAATCATTAAAAAGTAAAGAAATGGGCTGTTCTTCATGACCCCTCTTGCACACACATTTCATGGAGTAAAGGTGGTTTTGTTTGACATCAAACCCTGCTCAGACCTAGAAGTCACACCAGGAAGGTGCAAGGAAGAAGAGGAACCATCTCCTTGTCCTACACCATCTCTTTGTCCTAAACCATCTCTTTGTCCTAAACTATCTCTTAGTCCTAAACCATCTCCTTATTCTAAACCATCTCTCAGTCCTAAACAATCTCTTTGTCCTAAACTATCTCCTTGTCCTAAACCATCTTTGTCCTAAGCCATCTCCTTGTCCTAAACCATCTTTTTATTCTAAACCATCTCCTTGTCCTAAACCATCATCTCCTTGTCCCAAACCATCTCTTTATCCTAAACCATCTCCTTGTCCTAAACCATCTCTTTAATCTAAAACAACTCCTTGTCCCAAAACATCTCTTTGTCCTCTTGGCATTAGTGCAAGTGTGATGAGAGCCTGGAGGTGGAACTTGATGGGTAATTTTCTTGACAAGGCAGAAGAAAAGATGCAGAGCATGCCTGTGGGTTAGACACACAGCCAAGGAGAGACATTTGGGCACTCACAACACCCTGACATCTCTCTCTTTAAAGGTTTGTTCCTCCTAGACCCTTGTCTTCTCTTCCTGGGCAGCCATAGAATGGTTTGGGTTGGAAGGAACCTTCAAGAGCATCTAGTTCCAAGCAGGGCCACCTCCCACTACACCAGGTTGCTCAATGCTTCATCCAGTTGGGTCTTAAACACCTCCAGGGATTGAGGGGGCATCCACAACCTCTCTGGGCAACCTCTTCCACTGTCTCACCACCCTCACAGCAAAGAATTTCTTTCTTATCTCCATCCTTATTCTACCTTCTTCCACTTTGCATCCATTACTCCTAGTCCTGCCATCCTGGACCCTATTAAAAAGTCCTACCCCAGCCTTTCTGTAGCCCCCTTCAGAAGCTCCTCTGAGATCCCCCCTTGAACCTTCTCTTCTCCAGGCTCAACAACCTCAACTCCTTCAGCCTGACCTCAGAAGAAAGGTGCTCCAGCCCTCTGATAAGAGTTTGGCAACTCCTGGCTTGTGCTGGGACTGCTTTAAGTGTTTATATGTTCAAAATTATGACTGTTCACATCCTGTTTCTTCTATAAACTGTGGCTTCTTTGGACCTGGAGATCTACACACAGGAGCTTCCACATCAATGAAAAAATCCATCCCTGCCCTTTTAGAAATTCATTCCCCTGGAGGAAAGTTAACCTCATCTTGTCCTGTTGTGTTTTTAGAGTCTCTTTTCAAGCTGTACCACGTTTGAGAGTGTGAATTTGGCAGCAGCAGCATAAAATAAAGGGATAAAACAGAATCACAAGATGCCAGGGATGGGAAGAGACCTCAAGAGGTCATCCCACCACCCTGCTGGAGGAGAAACACCCAGATCAGGTCACATAGGAAGGTGCCCAGGTGGGGTTTGAATGTCTCCAGAGAAGGAGACCCCACACCCTCTCTGGGCAGCCTGGGACACTCTTCTCTCACCCTCACCCTGATAAATTTTTTTCCCCTATTTCTGTAGAACCTCTATATGAAGAATGAAATGAAAAAAAAGCCCTAAACTTGATCACTGAGCCTCTGAAGAGACCTTTTAGCCCAGCAATAAGCAAGGATGCCTTCCAAAAATTTCCACATCTGCAGAAGATTTAAAACTTGTAGGGACAAACCCATTAGGAGCCACTAGAAATGGCTTGATTTCATCTTTCCCCTCAAAAAAAATGTCCTTAATAGCAATAAAAAACAGGGTTTTAACACTTAAAAATTCAGCTGCATCTTTTTAAGTGTTTTAACACCTAGAAATTCTCACTCCCCACTGACTCATGCATCGCCAGAGGAACCTGCAGGAGGAATTTTGGCCTCTCCAAAAGAAAAACAAAAGCAATCTGAGGATTCAGCTCCTCTTCAGAAAGTTCAAACAGTCACTGAGGATGCACACACACACACAGATGCTTTTCCTGGAAAAAATAAAATCCCTGGGATTGGATTCTTATCTAGCTCTGATGAAGAGTCCAACAGGCACAGAGCTTTCTGGGCGTGGGCAGCTCTAGGAGGGAGTGAGAAATAGGGTTTGGCACTCTTTTAGGGGGTGAGCATTAGGGTTTGACACTCATTTAGGGAAGAGGAATCTTTTAGGGAGTGAGCACTAGGGTTTGACACTCTTTTAGGGAAGAGAATTCTCTTAGGGAGCACTAGGGTTTGACAGTCATTTAGGGAGTGAGCACTAGGGTTTGACACTCTTTTAGGGAAAAGAACTCTTAGGGAGTGAGCACTAGGGTTTGACACTTTTTTAGGGAAGAGCACTCTTTTAGGGAGTGAACATTAGGGTTTTTTCACTCTTTTAGGGAAGAACACTTTTAGGGAGTGAGAACTAGGGTTGGACACTCTTTTAGGGAAGAGAATTCTCTTAGGGAGTGAGCACTAGGGTTTGACAGTCATTTAGGGAGTGAGCACTAGGGTTTGACACTCTTTTAGGGAAAAGAACTCTTTTAGGGAGTGAGCACTAGAGTTTGACACTCCTTTAGGGAAGAGAACTCTTCTAAGGAGTGAGCACTAGGGTTTGGCACTCTTTTAGGGAAGAGAAATCTTTTAGGGAGTGAGCATTAGGATTTGACACCTTTAGGGAGTGAGCACTAGGGTTTGACACTCTTTTAGGGAGTGAGAAATAGGGTTTGGTACTCCTTAAGGGGGTGATCACTAGGATTTGACACTCTTAGGGAAGAGCACTTTTTTAGGGAGTGAGCACTAGGGTTTGACACTCTTCTAGGGAAGAGAACTCTTTTAGGGAGTGAGCACCAGGGTTTTTTCACTCTCTTTAGGGAAGAACACTCTTTTAAGGAGTGAGCATTAGGATTTGACACTCTTTTAGGGAGTGAGCACTAGGGTTTTTTCACTCTTTTAGGGAAGAGCACTCTATTAGGGAGTGAGCACTAGGATTTGACACACTTTTAGGGGGTGAGAACTAGGGTTTGACACTCTTTTAGGGAAAAGAACTGCTTTAGGGAGTGAGCACTTGGGTTTTTTCACTCTCTTAGGGAGTGAGCACCAGGGTTTTTTCATTCTCTTAGGGAAGAAAACTCAGGGATTGAGCACTAGGGTTTGACACTCTTTTAGAGAAGAGAACTCTCAGGGAGTGAGCACCAGGGTTTTTCACTCTCTTAGGGAATGAGCACTAGGGTTTGACACTCTCTTAGGCTGAAAAGATCCAGGTAACTTCTTTCATGGTTCAACAAGACCATCTCCCCCAAACAATAAATAAACATCCTATTCTCTGAGACTTGTGGTCTTGGAGAAGTCACTTCGGTACCTTTTGTTACCCATCTGCCGTCAAATGGGGTTTCATTCTGCACTTCCCTGTTGGGAAGGGAATTAAAGGAAGGTTTGTCAAGCAAGTGGAAGGACAAGTGTCACCCTGGGAAGGGAAAGGACCTAAAAGGACCTATAACATTCTTACAACAATGGGCTGGGCTAGGAGGTATTTCAAAAACAAAATAAAAACCCAAAAAACCCCCCCAAACCAAAAAGCCCTCAAAACCCCCCAAACAAAAAACCAAACAAATAAAAAACTAAACAATAAAAAATACAAATAAAAAACCCAAGCAAATAAAAAACAAAACAAATAAAAAAACCCAAAAAATCAAATTAAAAAAAAAAACCAAAAAACCCAAACAAAAATTCAAACAAATAAACCCCCAAACAAATAAAAAATCAAACAAATAAAAAAACTCCAAAGAAATATAAAGACCCCAAAAAAATATAAAAACCAAACAAATAAAAAATCAAACTATTAAAAAACCCAAACAAATAAAAAAATAAATAAAACCCCAAACAAATTAAAAAAACAAACAAATAAAAAACAACCAACAGCCAAAAAAAACCAACAACCAAAAAACCCAAACAAACAAAATAAATGAAAAAAAGACAGCAAAAAAACCCCAAAA
>VZTY01008668.1:0-13833 GCA_013400935.1 Turnix velox
ACTATTCTATGATTCTAACCATTTGATAGCAAACTATCTAAAGCAGCAGCTTCCTAAAGTTCATCTGGTCCATCTCCACTCACAGTGCATGGAAATATGAAATTCCTGACAGCTACACCCCTCTATTATTTTTAGACAATTTATTCTGAGATCTGTCTTGTCCCATCCACTACACACATAGTCCTGTCCACCCTTATGGATTCCTAAACTCTTATTTGCTTTGACAGACTATCACCAATTTCTTCTAACTTTTCAAGTGTAATTTTCTAAGTGTGTTTATTATTTTTAGCTGTCATTCTTTGAGTTCTCTCCACTTGCTCCACACCTTTGCCAAGCAGTGTTCAAAACACTGAGAGAGCTTTTACTAATTCTTAAAGTCATCAGTCAACTACTTAATGTATCTCATGGGCTACAAGTTCTTACAAGATACTTGCTTTTTAAGAAACATGGGATTGCTTTGGGAAAACAGCACACTCTTTACTAGGGAGAAGCTGGGGAGAAGTTGCAATATCAAGGTTCTTTTTCTGCCTTTCTAGTTGCTCCTTGTCAAGGATTTGTGTACTTGATCAATCCAGCCTGAATTTGGCATTTACACTTGGATGTAATTTCAAATAATTTTTCCAATGTTCCTAAAATCATTCTGCAATTTGCTCTTGATCTTCAGAACTCATGAAGTGCCTCTCTCAGATCTGAAAGGTTTGCAGGTTTCCTACATGTTTTGCTCTTCCATCCAAGAATGAAAATATTCAAGAGTACCAAACACAAGAGATACCATAGAATCATAGGGTAGGAAGAGACCCTCAATGGCCATCAAGTCCAACCCCCTGGAGTGAGAAGGGACATCCTGCTCTAGATCAGGTTGCTCAGAGACTCAGCAAGCCTGGCCTTGAATGTCTCCAGGGATATATTTTTATGTTTTTCTGGTGCTATCTAAGACTAGAGGGCTTTCTAACCCCTTTGCAGTAATTTCATCAGTGACACTAAAAGACAACCAGGAAAAGAAGTAGCAGGAAAAGGGAAAAGTTAGAATAAATGTGAAAACGACCTGCTCTCAGCTCTAACACCAGATCTAATCCAGACATGAGAGGCAATTGTGGAAAAGTCATTTTGCCTGACAGTTCCTATTTCCCTGCCTGTAGAAAGAATAAAAAAATATATTAATCTCCCAGAAGGTTCTGCCAGAATAAGGTGGAGCCTGCAGAGGGCTCCAAGATCTTTAGCTGATAGAAACACTAAGTACTATTACATAAAACAATTAGTTTGTAATGAGCTTGCAGCAACAATTTCTATGTATCTGCTTCTAACATCAAGTACAATCATGCAATTATCCTTTTTTTATTTCCCTGACACTTTATAACTCTCTCTGTCTCCTTTCTTAGTGGTTATATACAGAAGGGTTGCTTGGAAGGAGATGCACAGGGCAAAATTCTGAAGTTTTTCCTATTTTATTTACTTCTCTCTGAAGCTACACTCCAATAGGAGCTATTTCTGAAGGAGAACTGTGTAAAAACTGAATAAAATACTGAATTTTGGCACAATTCTGTTTAATTCTGGCTATAAGGTATCCTGTTGAGGCAGATACAGTAAGAATCTGAATCAACAGGTGAATACTTAAATGATGTAGATGCTTCTTCACACAGATTCTATGTCCTGTACATTCTAGGCTCTGGATCCTCAGTTACACAATGAGAAATCTGAGTGCTTTGAACAAATCTGTGGTTACCCAGGACTCAGCATCATTTCGTCAGATCAGCAATAAAAATAAGATCTAACCAAAGTCCTTTAAAGCTGCCAGGCTTTACAGCTACAGGAGAAGGGCTCACAGCATATAAAAACATTTTGATTCATTTCTGTGGGGCAAATTGAGACACATTTGGCCTCAGAGATCAGCATGGAAGAGAACCACAGAGAGAAAGACAGCCTGAGGAAAAATTCAGGCTCAATCTCTAGGCTAAGCAGGAGGTGACCACCTCACTGGGAGCACCACAGGCAATGGAAACAAGGAATTACCTTGTAAACCTGCATCTGCAGCATCACTAGGCTAAAAAAAAAAAGCCCTGTGCTCATTTGCCTTCGAAAGCCACTGAGGTTTGAAATAAGTGGGTGTAGGACCTGCTGCCTGTTGAACTCAAGGAAGGAAAAAGTTGTATCCCATTTTTTTGAGAAGAAAGGATCTCTTTTTTAAGAGAAACAAGTCAGACTGTTAACCTCTAGCATTTAAGAGGCAGCATCAAGGTCTGCAGCTTGAAGAAGTGCTGCTACAGAACACTTAGCAGGTAGTAGTTACTCTTCTGTGCAACTCTGAACATCTCATTTCTCTTCCATTCTGTGCAGCAAGAGAGGCAAAGCAGTAACAAGCATGGTGAAGGGCCAGACTTGAGCAATAACACACAAATCAAGATCATTTGGCAGCCACACAATCATCCTGAGGGCTGCACTCTACACATAAGGCCAGACAACATCTAGACAGCTCAGCATTTTATGATGAAGCTGGTGACTACCAAGAAAGGGCACATCTCAAGGAACACAACATCTGCACAAATGCTGGATCCCTCTTTACCTAGAAAGCTTGCCATGCAATTGCTTTTTTTTTTTTTCAGAGCTAGCTTGCCCAAAATGTGCCTTTTGGGCAAAGCCTGACATGTAGGTATCTGTGCTGCACCCACTCCCTGGATGAATAATGGACCTCAGTATTTAGGAGTGTGCTGCTCTCAGCCAGTCAAAGAAAAGCAATAACATGTGATTTATCTCATAAATCACAATTAGGCAACACACTTTGTATTTCTGATATTTGCTGGCACTCCTCAGAGGGGAGTAAAAGGAAGATAAAAAGGAGAGAACCCACTAAAAACTCTGCAATGAGCAGAGCTGCTCAACCCTTCTTCTGGTTTTTATTTAATAAAACCATTAAGACTGAAAATACTCTCCTGAACACTTGAACTGGGAACTTGAACTTGATCATATTTAAGCAGAAAGAGAGGTTACACATTGCAAGCTCCTCATTACCAACTTTTCACTCAAGCCTCCCTAAACTTTCTTTTCCTGGGCAAGAAGGACATTGAGCTGTTGGAGCAGGTCCAGAGGAGGGCCATGAAGATGATGAGAGGGTTGGAACAACTCATTTAGGAGTTGAAGGAGTTGGGGTTGTTCAGCCTGGAGAAGAGAAGGCTCAGGGGGGACCTGAGAGTAGCTGAAGGGGGCTGGGGAAGGACTTTTTAATAGGATATGTGATGGGAGGACTAGGAATAATGGATGTAAATTGGAAGAGGAGAGATTTAGGATGGATATAAGAAAGAAATTCTTTACAGTGAGGGTGGTGAGACACTGAAAGAGGTTGCCCAGAGAGGTTGTGGATGCTCCCTCAATCCCTGGAGGTGTTTAAGGCCAGGCTGGGCAAGGCACTGAGCAGCCTGATCTTAGTGGGAGGTGTCCCTGCCTATGGCAGGAGGGTTGTAACTAGATGATCTTTAAGGTCCATTCCAACCCAAACCATTCTATGATTCTAAATCCTGAAGGAACAAGCAAACCAAACAACACCCATCAACCCCCAGCATGACAGTGACCTTCAAAACTACTCAACATTGATACCCAGGCTGGCAACACATTTCAGTGTTCTCCAACAATGCAAGCTTTTATCCTTCTCTCACACTCTTTATTGACCAAAAAAGAGCTGGGAATTAGGAAATAAAGTACAAATATGCCCTGTGTCACCTTATCACAGCTTCTCCTCATTTCCCACAGCCACCAAGTGAGCCTCGTGGCCGCAGGTTACCTATCATTTTAATTTCTGCTTCCAGGAGTGCTCGTGGTGGGGTTTTCTCCTTAATGAGACATCTTTGCCAAGCAGGCATTCACCAGGAATTTTTTTCTGCTCTTGTAGAGGAGTAATTAGGTCGCTGCCTTGTTCCCTGCCAGTGTCAGGCACTCCAAAAACCAGCCCTGCCCAGTCGTTAATGCTTAAACATAAGCAGAGGCATCTCCACTAATTGGTCCCAATGAAGTGCTGACGTTCCCATAGGGACTTTTTATTCCACCAGGGAACTGATTGACACAAGATGACAATATCATCCTTGCTGATCATCTGCATTGTGGGCCTTGCCTGTCCTCTTTGTTGTCACTCATTGAAATTTAAAAAAAAAAAAAAAAAGAAATAGCCCTTGGGGAAGAAAATCCATGCAAGGGGGGGGGGAACAAACCAAACAAAAAGCCTCATGCCTGCAGCCAAACAGCTTTTGAATTCTCACACAAAGGAGGGCAAAATAGAAATTCTGAGAAACAAACCAGCAGATCTGCCCTCACACGCGATCCAGCAGGTCTATAATCACACACTGATGGATGTGAACATTTGGGAACTCAGTGCCAGCCTTCTGGAGGAGGTGGAGAGCCAGCAGCACACAGGCACCCTTCCTCTTGTACAACCCAAGGTAGACCAACCAAAACCCAGAGCTAGGATGGCCACCAGCATCATCAATATGACACCAAAGTGGTGTCTCCCATCATTTGGGGTTTGCCTGGTACCATCCTGGGTGCTGTGCCTCCTTCTCCCAGCCTGTATGCAGAGGGAAAAAGGAAAGAGGAGGCTGATGCTCCAGCACAGGCTGTAAAATGAGCAGGAAATAAAACCCAATTCATAAACCACAGGCTAGAAATAGCACATAGAGCTAACTCAGTTATATGGTCTCCACAAGGAAAAGCCCCAGTGATAAAAACCTTCATTTCCCCCATTTACCTTATCTTCTTGTGCTCATTTGGCTTTTATCAGCTTTACTATAACCCTCCTGGGATCCTGCACACTGAAATACAGCTTTCATTCCCTGCAGGAGGGATATTTCAAGCATTTTGGCAGGCTCATCAGGCTGTGTCCACCCCCCTAAAGAAAACAGGTGTTGCCAGACAACTAGCAGCCTGTGAATATCAGCCCTTTAAATATGTTTTGGGGCCAGGAGTTCAGCAATAAGCAATGAACTGAATCCTTGGAGCTTTTTGCTCCTTCTTAAATTCCCTCCTTCCTTTTGATTTGATCTCATACAGCCTCTGAACTGCCCCATATTTCTCAGTACTCCATCCAAATCCTAATCAGACTCTGGCTGGAGAATTATGCAATTTATTTTTTTTTTCTTATTTACATGACCTAGAGTTGTGCAGTGGATAAAAATGACAGGAGGCCCTTGTCTGCAGTAGCAAAGAGAGCAGTGGGAGCTCTTCATTTGTCATGGGGAGGTGGCAGCTTGCTTGAAGAGACTCAGTTACCCAAATTTGAGAGCAGAGGCTGGAATGGAGTCAAACTCTCCCAGAGTCTTTATTTAGGATCAGGTGTGTGGAGCTCAGGGAGGGAAGTGGGAGACAAATTAAAAGGACACAGTCCAGATAAAAATAACTCCACAAATGCTGCTTTCTTTATTTAAAAGCTGCCATTCCCACAAATGAGCGGGCACAGCAGAGAAAAAGCATAAAGGAGCCTTTTGCCTTGCACTCTTGTAAAAGAAAATGGATGGTTTGAGTTCCTCTGATCAGGGAGTCTCCAGAAAGCTTCCTAAGGCTTCCCTCAAGACCATGGCCACTGTCTGCCTTTGTGAATTCCATCTACAGATCATAAAGTCCTTCACCAGTCTTTGTTAGTTAGCACGTGGAGGAAATTTTAAGTCAATCTGGGTATGTTTGGGTTTGTTTTTTCTTTTAAAAAAAAGAAAAATCTCAGCTATTGCACTGTATGAATACACAGTGGTGGTTTTGTTGGAGAGGTACAGCTGGATGCAAGGACTGGGCACAATCCTTTCCCTAGGTGGTGCCCATTAGCTGATTTTCTGGGTTTTTTCACAAGGGTTTGGCAAAAAAAAGGCAAGTAGTCCCTTCAGCAGCTTTTTTTTGCACACAGGGATGGGTGAAAATAGAAGACTGCAAAGAGGTGGTATGGAAGAAGTGAGGTTAGATCCACACTGTGGAGGACACTGGGGACCTCCAAGCCTGTGTAGGGATGACAATGACTCTTGGAACATGGGAGCAACCACTGTTAGTGCTACAGAACTCACAGCTCTTTGGAAATGGGGTTGACCCTCTGGTGGTGAGACCTCCTGACTCCAATTGCCCAAAAAAGCTTTGGATGTCCCATTCCTTGAGAGACTCAAGGCAACCTGGGCTAGTGGGAAGTGTCCCTGCTCAGGGAAAAAGGCTGGAATTAGATGATCTTTGAGGTCTCTTCTAACACAGACCCTTCTCTAAGACCTTTTTCCTACCCTGGAGTGTCTGAACTGTAATCTCCTAGGGACAAACTGCTCCTCTTGATTGTGCCACTGCATAGTACAATGGTTCCCTGGTCTAGCTTGGTCCTCAGACACTGTTACAACAAACATGATTATATATTCATCATAATGACAATGTTTTAGTAATAATGACAATGACAAGCCCAAATCCTGTTGAATTTATGTTACAAACACTGCAAGAAAGGTTTTAATTGTGGGGTTTGTTTTTCTCGCTCCTTTCATGATTGTTTTCATTTCAAAATGTCAAGGAAAACAATTCTGTTGAGGCTGAACTTTGTCAAACCCATGGAATATTTTCAATACCACACAATGCCTCCTTCTAAAGGCTGAAAACTACACAACATGCTTCTCTTTGGAGCAGCTCTTAATCCACAAATACCCTTTATCACTGTCAAACTCAAGAGAGAGACACTTCCTTACCTTGCCAGGCAAAATAAACACAAATTGTAAGTATAGAGCTAATGTCTTTGTTCCAGCCTTTCAAAGACTTCCTGAAAAAGCAAAGAGCTATGGGACAGCCAACAGCAGCTAAAGGATTATGCTGTCACATTACTTTTATGGAGAACTTTTTGATAACACTGTGCAGCATGTACTTAATGTGACACTTTTGGGGCTGTCCTGCTTGGCATAATGGGTTTTTTTTACTCTTTTTTTTTCCATTTTTTTAAGGGATAAGCAAATAGAAGTGGCCAAAAATCCCACTGGGTGTTTCCTGAACCAGTCTCCTGGCTGCAACATACATCTACACATGTGTCCATACATGTTACTTCCCTATAGGTGAACCACAGCATTTGGCTGCTCCAGGAATGGCATTAAGGTTCTCCTTCCCTTTAATTCTCCTACATTGAGGAGATTTTACTCCAGGGTAACCTTACAGATCTCCTCTGGAGAGCTCAACTCTGGCATTGGGAAAACTCCCAGTGAAAAACTTTTGGGGCTGTCCTGCTTGGCATAATGGGTTTTTTTTACTCTTTTTTTTTCCATTTTTTTAAGGGATAAGCAAATAGAAGTGGCCAAAAATCCCACTGGGTGTTTCCTGAACCAGTCTCCTGGCTGCAACATACATCTACACATGTGTCCATACATGCGTGTTACTTCCCTACAGGTGGACCACAGCATCACTAAGCATTGGGATGCTCTATGAATGATATTAAGGTTCTCCTTCACCTTAATTTCCCTGCTCTGAGGAGATTTTCCCCCCACTGGAGATTTTCTCCACTGGAGAGCTCAACTCTGGCACTGGGAAAACTCCCAGCATGAGTCCTCACCACTGGGCAGTAATCATCTTGAAAGCATTTTAAGATACCACTTTCTCATCTTTGGAATCCTAAGTAGATTCATCACACTCCTAAATCCAGCATGGAACATAGCTGGGTCAAATTAAAAACAAAAGAAATCTTTTAGAAATAAATACAATTAAAAAGAAAGCCAAAAGAATACAAATAAATAAACTTCTTCAGCTTTTTCTCTGGATTTCTGCAAGTTGTGGGACACATTTTGGTGGGCAAAACCAAATGCCTCACTGGCATTTGCACAGATGGACTAAATAAATCATGCTAAAGACTCACTAAAAGATGTCTTTTGGTTTTTCTCTTATCAGTGAGTGTGGTTGGAATCATATCTAGACATGTGTAGACATACATACATATATGTGTACACACATGCAGAGAAATGGGAGGTGTAACTCCTGAAAGAGCAGATTATATATAAATTTGTGTGTATTTTTGCATCTATACATGTACACAGATATATATGTACACAGATAGACATATCTGGGCATATACAAACACAAATAAAACTGTAAATACCTACACTCACACACACACACATGCCCAATTTGCTCTTCAGAAATCAATCCACTCACTTCTATAGATAAACAGAGCCCAATAATAAATTAGAAAAATAAGATTTAAATAAATCAATTTCACTCTTTCAATTCTATGAATTAACTCCATGTATGACAATCAATACAGTCTTAAGGACTCCCTTCTTTAAGTGAAGAACAGGAGGAAGATGTTCTATAAATGGCAAGTCTGATGCAAGTGTAGACAATATCAGCACTGAGTGGGAGAGATACTGAATTCACAGGTAAGGAAGCAAAAAAATGTATTAATCATTGATTAAAGTCACATAAGAAAATAAAAAGAAGCAAAAAATCAATCACTGCAATTCCAGGAGAACTGGAGAAAAGTCATATAGAATGTTCCAATAAATAAGAATATTAAATATACTTGACATCCAACACAAAGAACTTGCAATTGCTTCCTCAATAACAAGATTAAAAACTTCAAATGTTATTATAGAATCCTGTCTATGGATGAACTGCCCTAAGAAAAGTCAGATGCATTAATACCTAATACCTAAAAGGAAATTAAAAGCAAGATGAAATTTAGGTAAGACATCAAAAAACACTTCTAGTGGGGAAAATTAATCAGAATCCCAATATTTGCTCATGTACATACTAGTTTTGAAACAAAATCACTTGAATCTGGGACAGTTTGTGCACTTTCAAGGCACTTTCAATCCACTTTATTACTAGAGAATTAATTTTGTATCTCCCCACAGTTTCTCTACAATGGCTTCTGGTAAATTTTTCTGTGAATAGCAATTTTACATCAGTGAAAAACTCCAGGAAACACTCTCAGGAAGAATTCTATGTAAGGGACACAAAACATAGTAAAACCAAGCACAGATACTGCTTTAAACCCAGATTTCTGCCAATTCTCAGTCTAACTTTGGTTTATCTCAGGCATCTGCAGTTCTGGTACTCTTAACTCATCAAAACTCCAGTTTCAGCATCTCCTTAACTTCTTTGCTGGTATCTGGCACCAGCTAGGAGCCTGGAGCAATAAGCAATCATGGTTATTTTATCCACTGCATTTTGCCATGCTGTTGAGTGCTCCTATTCCATATTTTTGTTTCCTATCTTTACAATTTTGCTAAAATTAAGACACAACTGAGCATCCCTATTTAGGATTTAGAAAAAAGGGTAAAATTTAAGGGCAGTCTTTGATATATTTTGTTGCTTCTCATGCTAAAAAGGATGTCACAATACAGGGTAGACATCAATTTCTTTTAGACCACATTTTGGCTTTCTAGTTGAGATTTTTTTTCTTTCTCTTTATGACAGAAGTAGTAGTTTCTCCTCCATTGTAGAGGTGGTGGCTTTTCTCCTAATATTATTCTTCAGTTTATTGTGTATCCTCTATGATTTTATCTCTTAATTTATCCATCTTCCTTCAACAATCAGAGGCTTACAATGATTTTTCTTCCTATATAGCCTATAGTTCTATTAAGGAGAACAAAATCTTTCCATTACTGGAAACTTGAAGACAAAGTCCAGACTTTTTTATTCCTCTTTTTGGAATAAAATGATAAAATTTGGTTATTTTTATATGAATTTTTCTACTGATTTCACTGAGACCTTAAAGCCTCCTTAACCTGAATGGCTGGGTTATTTAATGGTGGCATCAGGGAGATAGTTACCAAAGTTCAAGGTGTGTGTTTCATTGCCAACGCCAAAAATAACACAGTCATCCTCCCTGTAACCTCTATGGTTGCCATCAAGGGGCAAAGTATGACTTTGGAAAACACAAATAGGCATGCAGCATCTTTATTTTAAATTATTTTGTGCTATTTAAGTAATATTTAAGAGTGAAAAGACCTCATGGACCTCACAGTTCCACACCTTCTCCAGCCCCTGGGCCACTCACAGGTTGTAAAAGTGAGAAGAGGAAATTGGCTGCTTCAGAGTTGTGTTATCACCTTCCACTGATGCCTTGACCATGTCACATGCTGTCCTGCCTGTCTGTAAAGTGGCAACAATTGCAATGTCATAGTCATCTAGGTTGGAAGGGACCTTTCAGATCATCTAGTCCAACCATCAGCCCAACTCTGTCATCAACCCATAAGATTTACTTAGGCTGTGAGCTACTCAGAACTAGAAGGGCTAAGAGAATAAAGAGCTTCATCCAGCATTACTTTATTTGAGTAGCCAGCTGGCTGACACCTAGGGTGACCCATTTGGCAAAAGCTGATGTTATTTATATTTGTCTTAGCCTGAAAATTAACATCCCCCTGGCTTGGGTTTTCAGGCTTAAGCAACTCATATTCCACATCAAAAAGCCAACAAACCCCAACACCACCAGCTCTTCACATCTCAAGGTAACAGCAAATACAAAAGCCATGGTGGGGGAGCAAAGGGAGGCTCAGGAAAAGTCAATAAAAGAAGAAATACTTGAGAAAACACACAGCTAAGGTTTGGGTAGAACCCCCTTGACCTCATGACATCACATGGGAGATGTTAAATTAGCTGGTCTAAATAAGACAACCTATTAACAGACTAAGCACAGTTTTGGAAGCCACAAAGCTCTGAATCCAGTTTTTCTGCTTACTAACTGGGTGGCCTGGTGCAAGAAATTTCATCTTTTTGGGTCCACCTTTTCAGTCTATAAAAGGGAACCCTAACTACCTCCTGAGACCTGGGCAGCACCACTGGGTAATGTTTGTATTAGAAAAAAAAAGTACTGCTGCATAATTTCTTCTGCCTTTATTAACTCAAATCACCAGGTAGCTGTCCCTCAGTTAGCCAAGTTCATTTTTATTCTCTGACATCTCTTTCATGAGGAAGAAAGGCTCCCTGTTTCACCCTCTGCTCAGTTTTACACTTACCTCCATTCCTCCATTCTTAAAACTGAAGGGTGAGTAATAGAAAAATACCAGGGCAGTGATGAAAGTTCACTTCTACCTTTAGCACTAATTAAAACAATTCTCTGTTACCCAGATGACATCTACCTGAAGATAACAGCCCTTTTTATCATCTCTTAGGATCTTGCCAGGCAAACAATCCACCAACAGCTGTGAAAACACCTTAGAGCTTTTGTACAATTGCACAAAGATCTTTCTTGCTTCATAAATATTATTCAGTGGTGGTGGGGAAACTGAGGCACAACCAAACTCATGGCCATGGCTGCAGAAAGAGCTCATGGCAATGCAAAGAGATGGCAGCTGAATTTAAAAGCATCATGGAATGGCAGGGATTGAAAAGGACCTTGAAAGATCATCTATTCCATCTATTCTATTCCAATCCCCCTGCTGGAGCAGAAACACCCAGATCAGGTCACACAGGAACATGTCCCAGTGGGGTTTGAGTGTATCCAGAGAAGAACACCCCACAATCTCTGTGTAGCCTGTGCCAGTGTCCTGTCAGTCCCACTCTTAAGTTTTTTCTCATTTTTCTGTGAAACCTCCTTGCAACTTGCACCCATTTCCCCTTGTCCTGTTGTTGGATGTCACAGGAATGTGTCCTGGTGTGTCCCAGAGAAGAAGACCCTACAACCCCTCTGGGCAGCCTGTGCCAGTGTCAGTCTCACCATGAATAAGTTTTTTCCCATATTTCTGTGCAACTTTCACCTGTTTCCCTTTGTCCTGTTGTTGGATGTCACGGGAGTATGTCCCAGTGGGGTTTGAATGTCTCCATTGAAGGAGATCCTACAACCTCTCGGGGCAGGCTGAGCCAGTGTCCTGTCAGCCTCACTCTAAGTTTTTCTTATATTTCTATGGAACCCCCTTGAGCTTGTACCCATTGCCCCTTGTCCTGTTGTTGGATGTCACAGAAATGTGTCCTGGTGGGGTTTGAGTGTATCCAGAGAAGGAGACCACACAACCTCTCCCTGTGTAGCCTATGCCAGTGTCCTGTCAGTCTCACTCTAAGTTTTTCTCATACTTCTGTGAAACCCCCTTGCAATTTGTACCCATTGCCCCTTGTCCTGTTGTTGGATGTCACAGAAATGTGTCCTGGTGGGGTTTGAGTGTATCCAGAGAAGGAGACCCCACAACCTCTCTGGGCACCCTGTGCCAGTGTCAGCCTCCCCATGAATAAGTTTTTTCTCGTATTTCTGTGCAACTTGCACCCATTTCCCCTTGTCCTGTTGTTGGATATCACAGGAATGTGTCCTGGTGGGATCTGAGTGTATCCAGAGAAGAAGACCCTACAACCATTCTGTGTCAGTGTCCTGTCAGTCTCACTATAAGTTTTTTCTCATTTTTCTATGGAACCCCCTTGCAGCTTGCACCCATTGCTCCTTGTCCTGTTGTTGGATGTCACAGGAATGTGTCCTGGTGTGTCCCAGAGAAGGAGACCCCACAACCTCTCTGGGCACCCTGTGCCAATGTCAATCTCACCATAAATAAGTTTTTTCTCATATTTCTGTGCAACTCGCACCCATTTCCCCTTATCCTGTTGCTGGATGTCACAGGAATACATCCCTGTGGGGTTTGAGTGTATCCAGAGAAGGACATCCCACAACATTTCTGGCCAAACTGTGACACTGTCCTATCAGTCTCATCATAAGTTTTTTCTCATATTTCTCTGCAACTTGCACACATTTCCCCTTGTCCTGTTGCTGGATGTCACAGGAATGTGTCATAGTGAAGGAGACCCCACAATCTCTCTGTGTAGCCTGTGCCAGTGTCCTATCAGTCTCATCATAAGTTTTTTCTCATATTTCTGTGCAACTTGCACCCATTTCCCCTTGTCCTGTTGTTGGATGTCACAGGAAAGTGTCCCAGTGGGCTTTGAGTGTATCCAGAGAAGGAGACCCCACAATCCCTCTGGGCAGCCTGTGCCAGTGTCAGTCTCATCATGAATAAGTTTTTTCTCATATTTCTGTGCAACTTGCACCCATTTCCCCTTGTCCTGTTGTTGGATATCACAGGAATGTATCCTGGTGGGATCTGAGTGTATCCAGAGAAGAAGACCTTACAACCATTCTGTGTCAGTGTCACTATAAGTTTTTCTCATATTTCTATTGAGCCCCTTTGCAGCCTGCACCCATTTCCCCTTTTCCTGTTCTTGGATGTCACAGGAATGTGTCCCTACAACCCCTCTGGGCAGCCTGTGCCAGTGTCAATCTCATCATGAATAAGTTTTTTCTCGTATTTCTGTGCAACTTGCACCCATTCCCCCTTATCCTTTTGTTGGATGTTCCCAAGAAGAGCGCAGCATCCCTCCTTCTTATCCCTCTCCCATCAGTTTGAGCATCAAAAATGCAGCCTGCACCGCACAAAATCTTTCCCTTTCCTAAAAGCAACACTCCAGCAGGTCTTCAAAACTCCCAAACCTGCCTGTCCCCCCCCTCCCATTTTCATCTACCCACCTGCTTGTAGGCGTCCAGGAGGAAGCTGTTCCAGACGCAGCGCAGCCCCTCGGAGGTGAGCATCCTCCGCCACTCGCCGCGCCCGGACTTGGAGCGGCTGAGGAACAGCACCATGTGCTTCAGGAGGATCACAGAGTCATAGAGCGCAAGGAAAAGGCAATTGGAGAAAAAAACCGGCAAGATCTGCAGCGTGATCAGCAAATCCACACTTAGCAGCCCCATCTTCCTCGCTTCTTGCCTTCAGCTCCCTTCTATTTCCTTTTTTTTTTAGCCCTCTTTTCAAGAAGTCAAGAGAAAAAGCATTGCAGAAGGCTCCTCTCTCCCTGCCTCCCTCTTTTCAGAGATAGTTAAAAAACGAGCAAGCTGCTCAAAACCCTAACGGCATGACACTCATTCAACCCGCAGCTGCCTTTTTT